>PVHX01000125.1:103764-347217 GCA_004024805.1 Geosciurus inauris
ACACACACCACATACACACACATACACACCACACACACATACACACACCACACACACCACACACACCACACACACGTACACACACACACATACACACACACCACACACACACATACACACACCACACACCACACACACACATACACACACATCACACACACCACACACACCGCACACATACACGCACACATACAGACACACAGACACACACACCACACACACACACCACACACACACACACACACAGAGTCAGGATGGGGCACATTTCCCCACAGTATCACAGCTCTCTTAGAAATGGCCCCAGGTCTGGGAGCTGAGGACAGAAGATTATGTGGACCTGTGCCTCGGGGAGTGTTTTAAAAGCAGACCATTCTAGGAAACCAGGAAGACTAACCCCAAGACTATAAGAATGGCATTGGAATCCTCTGCGAAGGAAATCATCTCTTTGCCTGAAGGGGACAAACAAATCCCAAGGAGGACTTGGGGAGGTGGCAGGGGGCATCCTGGTGGCAGGGGGCATCCGGCTGAGCCCTTTTAAATACACAGTTTTAATGGAAAATATATCAAGATGAGGGATAATTCTGCAATTTATTTGGAAAGTCAAAAGATGGTTTTAAAAAATAATTTTCTACACAAATTCTTAGCCATGATTCATATACAATATTATAATGAGGTTTTTGTGGGAACACTGTCATGTTTGGGAATCCATGGTCCTAAGGTGACCCAATGCTCAAATTTGGGTACAGAAATGGTGAAGGGCCACCCGGGCGTCCAGCAGCTCTTGATCCACAGTAGGTCTGCTGGTGTTGGAGGACTCAGTCTCCCTGACTAGTCTGGAGAATACTCTAAAACCCACCACTGTCCCTCGGGCCAGCAGCCCTGGCTTGGCCAAGTGCTCCATCTCTGACAGACATTCTCCCTGTTCCTTAGCTTTTACCCGACCTCCTTTCCAGGGTCAGTGGCCTGGCACACAGGGATTTTTTTTTTTTCTGATAAGCCCATTTTACACTCTGATAGACACTCCTATTTGGAAGTTTATTTCTTTTTCTTTTCTGTAGCAGGGATTGAACTCAGGGGCGCTTCACCACTGAGCCACATCCCCAGGCCTTTTTTATTTTTTACTTAGAGACAGGGTCTCACCAAGTTGCTCAGGACTTCACTAAGTTGCTGAGGCTGGCTAGGAACTTGCAATCCTCCTGCCTCTGCCTCCCTAGCTGCTGGGACGACAGGCATGTGCCACCGAGCCCGGCCAGAGGTTTATTTCTAATGTCACATTCCACAGCATCCTCTTTTGGTTTGGCCGGTCCCTCTGGTCGCCTTCCTTCATGCCCTGCTAAATCCCCGTCTCCCTCCTGGGTATCAGCAACCTTCACACCTGGGGAGTTAAGTTCTTTCTCCTGCCCAAGCTGCTCCATTTATTTAATTCTTGGGAGACTTCTAGCCACCAAACTGCTCCCAGGGACCTCTAGTTCAGATTCCCCACTCAATGTGCGTGACCCATTTCAGAAGGAGCTCAGAATTAGGAAAATATGTCTCAGATTAGGGGAAACACACTTCAGCCTAAAATTTCCAACCAGCCAAGGGACAAAACCAACCACAAAAATGGCCCACAGGACACTGATCTGAAAGGGGCACCGAGTCCTGCTGCGCCATCTCCGGTTATCCATGCAGCAGGGCCACCGGCGGGACTGAGCCTCTGGTTTTCCCAGCAAGTTGCCTGGTAGAAAGTGAAAGGTAAGCGGGCCCTTTAGTTCTGCTGCTGCCTCATTTGGAAAGAAAAAGTCTGTCGTGCGTCTGGTTCACAGAGAAGCCCGTCTCACAGAGCAAGTCACTTGCGGTCCCACAGGCAGGCGATTTCTTCATTTCACTCGACTTTCACGCAAAACCATTAATGCAGATACCAAGCACAAATGTGTTACAACAAAACCTCACACGGGCACGGTGGTGTCTGCTGCCAGGAAGTTGGTGCATGGGGACAACAGCTGAGTAGAATTAAATAGAATAAGTGTTCCTTCCACCGAGGTGGGGCTTCCAAAAAAGGTCAAATGTGGCTCATGAACTTGCTTGGTGCATATTACAGTCAAAAATAAAGGCACGCCTTAGAAAAGGCATGGGAGGTTGTACGCCAAGGTCACGGAGTGCTTATCAAAATTGGTTTCATGAGGTTTTCGCTCCAGAGCTGATAGAAGCCACTTACAAAAATCATATGGATCATTTTCCCATGGCAAAGTTGCTGAAGCTGGCTCTTAAGATGATGCTAGATAAGAAGGGACTTTGAATTTACACTGTAAAAGCATGGGTTAGACCCTGCCAGGTTCAAAGCTCACAGAAAACAAGGCTGTCTACCCGCCCTGAAAAGGCTTGCTGTCTACTTGAAGAGCCAGTGGGCTGCAGACCAAATTCCCTGTGAAATACAGGACTCCCTGCTAATGGCATCTGAGGTCACAGGGCCCAGTGCCACCAGCTCCTGGTGGGGGAGCCTTCCCTGGAGACACACCAGGGTAACTCAGGAACCGTCCAGATTAAAGGATTAGGAGGTCCCTGCTGCAGGTCTCTACCGTGAAGCTAATCTAATCAGTGGCACATTCACTCAGAACAAGAATAAATGACCACTCTGGGGGTGGGGGTGCAGCACAGGGCAAGCACAGATCCCTGGGCTGAGCTCGGGGGTTCCTGCCACTCAGGAAACGGGGGCTCACTCTGGCCCCCATTTCCTCACCTACTAATGTGCTAGAGGGTGCTCTTGAGATTTTTTTCCCCTCTATAATTTCTCGCTATCACATCTAGCTTCTCTAACTTCATTAAACATGGTGACTCAAACACCCAATTTCCATGATTTTTTTTATGCTAAAACATACATTAAAAAGTTTCCATTCGAACCATTTTTCAGAGAGCAATTCAGTGGCACGATGTACATCTCACATCTCACAGTGCTGGGCAGCCAGCATCACCATCCAGCTCCAGAACCTCTTCACCATCCTAAACAGAAACTCTGTCCCCATTAGACACCAACTTCCCATCTCCTCCCACCCCCGCCACCTCCAGCCTACTTTCTTCTTCGGATTCGAGTATTCTAGGTACCTCATCTAAGTGCTGTCATGAAAAAATTTTTTGGGTACCAGGGATTGAACTTGATGGTTTCTATTTTAATTTTTTATTTTGAGACCGGGTCTCACTGAGTTGCTTAGGGTCTCACTAATGAAATATTTTTTTAACCTCCACACACACCTTCAACATCATAAGCACCAGGCAGAATCATAATTTATTTGATATGCTGTCTTGTTTCTAGTACATGGAGAGATACTAAAACACAGGGACCCTCTCCAGGGCACAGGAAAGCTTTCCTATTTTACCACCAAAAAAATGGAAGTGGGACCCAAGCATCTCATTCACCCGGTGAGAACCGTCAGGACGCACATGCTATTTTGGTTTGGTAAATGACACGCTTTTAAAACTGATATTTTGAAAGTCATTTCAGAAGTAAAATAAGCCAGGCTGCTAGCTCATGCTCCTGGTACTCTATGTACACCACCTCTCTCACCACGGAGAGAAGCTACAGGAAACAACAGGAAGTGCCCCTGGATCCCTGCATCAGCACCGGGGGGAATGCAAGCAGAGAACACAGTGACTAATCCTCCTGAACAGAAGGCGACCAAAGTCCATTACAGAGGGTTTAAAACCCCTAAGGGGACCCACAAAACTGGAGGGAAGGGGAGAAGAAGCTTTCCTTGTTAACACACAGCGCAAACTTTAAAAATTCCTCTATAGATATTGACATGTAGGACAGCATGTGTCACTCGGTTTATACAATAAGGACCTTGCTGATTTTTTCAACTTGGAAACTGCAACATGAGGTGTGACATCGCAGAAAAATCCATTTCATGAGTAGGTAGATGTGGAATGCAGATTTCATAAGTAAGCTTCTATGCATACAATGCCAGTGTAAGGACCAGCAGCCCGTGTGAGCTGTTGGTATCAAACAATATGGATGAATATAAAGATAAAAAAAAATCACCAGCCCAGAAGACAAATTGTTGTTTGTTTAAGAGCTTGCTATATTGTTTGTTTATGGCTTGCTATATCATAAAGAGAGCAAAACATGGAAGTGGGGAAATGACATTTCTAACTTGAAATGTAATTCTAAATCATGTTTATCTTAGATCTGAGAAGGCTCCGTGTACAGAAACTAAACCTTGTCAGAGAGAACAAAAGAAAGGCAAATACTTCATTTTCCTTCAGATATGGGCAAATGTCCACTCACTTTCATTTCTGAATCCTCTCTTTTGGGGGTTATTACCCATTTGATATAAAAAAAAAAAGTGAGGTTAATCAACTAATAGCTACTTCTGTTTGAAAAGCCTCAGATAATTTGCTTATATGCATAGATGTGCCTAAATGAACAATATGTAGATATATATAAAAGCATAAAACATGATAACCACCAAGATTTATTAAGAGACTTCTTAGGAAAAAGAGAGGAAACATCAGAGAGAAAAGCGAATTCTTGATTTGGCCTAATCAGTTGTAGGTTCTTCTCATTACCTGGAGGCAGAAGTTGGGAAGGGACCATATTTGTACAGTTTATTGAAGAGAATGACTCTCTGAGGTGAAAAGCCAACAGGAAGCACTAAAATTACACCACCTCTACTGTCCCTCTCCGTTGGACAAAAGCAAACCCCACTTCTGTGCCTTTGGTGCAAAGGAGGCCCTGGTGAGAGGCAAGCCTGCGGGTGGAACCTCCTGCACCTCAAGACTGTGAAATGCACACGTCACCAGACCTGTTCCAGAGCAGGGAGTGATCACTCCCCAGAGAGAAAACAGCTCTGTTTAAAATGAAAACACGATCAACGTTGGTCTAAAATGACCTTGAGTGACATTTGAAACAGACCAAATTCAACAATATAAAATGTCAATATCGGAAAGATGCTGATTAAGCTCAAAGCACTGAAGTTTTAAAATGACTGAAACAGCCTCTGCTGGGGGAATCTCTGTCATTTCATCAGCAGAAGCCCAGGGCCTGGCGCCTCCTGCTCAGTCACATCGCATCTTTAGTAATCACGTCCAACTCTCAGATCCTCATGGCAGAACCAGGGGGTGACTCTCACAGGACTTTAGGGTGCAGGTTTTATTTCACACCCTTCCCGGCACCAAGTATCATAGCTGGGTGGGGTGGGCACGTTGCAGAACTACTGCTCCCTGATTCTTGCTGGCCCAACTCACATCTGACTTCCCTAAAGCCACCGCCGGGGAGGACAATGGTCTGAAATGTCTACAGGAGGACCTGGAGGAGGTGCGCTCTGTCCTATGGCATCTGTGGGTGAGCACAGCATTTGCTAATGAGTAAGACTGAAATCAGTGAAAAGGCTCAGCTTTAAAGAGAACAGTAACTTATCTGCTGTCTAACCACGGGGCTTGGCCGTCTAACAGTCTTCAATGTTACGCAAAAACTCTGCTCAAGTTCACAGAAGTGGCCCAGGGTCCTTGCAGAATATTCAAGCCTGACTTGACTTTGGGGTTTCATCCCAATATCCTGGGTTCACAAACACAGCAGGGATCTGGTCTAGGAAGCACAGAGATCCGTGGATTAACGGGGACTTAGATGGGTAAAGCTGTTGACCCCGAACAGAAAGTGAAATGTTAAAAATAGTTCTGAGAGCGCTACATATCTGCACAGCCATCCCTAGAACGTGTCCTGTGCTCATGAGACACTGGTGACTTCAAGAAGGAGGGCCAGATGCCCCAGGAGCTGATGATGCCTGGGGTCTCCAGCTTCTCCACGACAGAAAAGGCCCCTTAAACACAAAGCCCCCTGGAAACTCTCCACGTTCTGGAACCTTCCCCAGAGATGGGGTGCATGTTCTCATACTCACACATGGTCCCCCCTTTCTTCCCCTAAAGACCAAAAAGAGAGGATTCAGAAATGAACCCAGGGAAGACTCCCGGGGCTGTCTAAGTGGTGACACTCTGGGATTGGTTGGGGTTTCCCCCCTCCAGGTGCAGGGTCACAGGGAGTGTCTTGACATTAACAGCACTGCGCCTGCCAGATGAGCTCAGCCTGCTGATCTGGGGACCAGGGTCCACGCACCTGGCTCTGGAATCTTCTTGTCACCACCCCCACCCACTCCCCACCTCGTCTCCGGCTTTTTTCCAGTTTTAACAGTGGATTTCCCTTAGCACTCAGCAGAAGGCACAGGGACAGCAGCCAGGCCTGGGACACCATCTCAGCCTGCGGGGCACACCCACAGGCCCTGCGTGAGGGGAGTAGAGGCCCTGGAGTCTTGAGTGGGTGATGGTGGGCGGGGCATTAGCCTTCCGTGTGCCCCTGGAGAGCAAGCAGGGGTATCCCCCTGGATACCTGGGGACAGAGTTTGGCCTGGCTCCCTCCTAGCAGCTCCAGGGTGCTCTGAGACCCCTTCCAGCAGCCTCCCTGGCACATCCCTGCCACACACAGAAAGCAAAGGACAGGCAAAAAGCAAAAGCTGGGGTCTGAAACTCAGGCCTCGTTCTGCAGAGGTGAGAGGCCCAGTGACTCGGGTGCTCAGGCCTCCCAGGGCCCATTCTTAGCCTCTGGAGGCAGGTCTTAGAGGCCAGCCTTCAAGCTTTCAGATTACACTGGCCTGGCCAGGTGTGCTGGGGTGCTAAGGACAGGGCACAGGGCTCCTGGCAGGAGTTTCTATCCTGGCCCATAAGCTTGTAGTGGATCATGAAACTGAATCAGTATCACTATGGTTATAAAAAGTCACTTAAAAAAAAAAAAAAAAAAAGAACAACACTTCAGATATTCTTAATTTGTTCAAATGACAACAATCCCAGACTGTGGCTAATTAAGTGCCCTAAAGATAAACAAAGGATTTCCTATTCCTGTTAAATTGTTCCTGGTTCTCTCTCTTACACACACATTCAGGGGAGATAAAGCCTGTTTAGGTACTCAACATGAGAAGTAAAGAAGAAAAAACATCTTTTCTATAAGAATGGCCTTACTTTTTCACCTCCTTGAAATTCTACAACTTAGTTCTGGGTAAATACAAAAGAAAGTACTGGAAAGCCGCGCGCGGGCAGCGAGGAGGCCTCAGCCCCAGGCCCGCGCTGCGGCTGGGCGGCCGGCGGGCTTCGTTTCTTTATTCACAGCGCCACCTACAGGGACTGCCGGGAACAGGCCGGTGCGGCGTGGCCCATAAAACCTTGTAAGAAAAACAAGGTTGGAACAATTACACCACGTTTTTTTCAACTTCCTGTTTATTAGTATTTTATCTGCGAGCAGAACAAAAGTCTGTATAAACGAAAGGGGACCGAATGAATGTCCACGTACACAATATGCATGACAACATCCTTGACCTCGCCTCCCAATACTCTGTAGAGGTGAGGGGGAAACAAATGGAATCCACCAACCTACAAAAACTGTGTGTTATTTTTAAATTTTTTGAAAAAAGAAATGGGCTTGTTTTCTGCCCAGCTGTCTGCCCATTTTCATTTCTGCACCACGTTTCATCAGGCAGGAAAGTTTGATCTCCCAGGGTCTCACTCAGTTGCTTTGCGCCTTGCTTTTGCTGAGGCTGGCTTTGATCGAACGTTCCTCCTGTCTCAGCCTCCCGAGCTGCTGGGATTACAGGCTTGCACCACCGCACCCAGCAAATATGAGACAACTTTAATAGGAGAGTTAAAATTCTCTTGAGTTCCTCTGAGTTAACCCAAATAAACTTTAAATCAATGTGGAAAAATTTTTAAAAAGTATGATCTCCCCAGAACACAATAGAACAAACTAAATATCGCCGCTGCTGACAAGCTTGGGTGGTGAGAGGAGGATGAGGGGGACAGGTCAGGCAAAGGTGTCCTTGGAGCTTTCTGGGCTCAGAGGTGAACAAAGGACTAGAGATGCCTACATTTTCTCTCCCAGGATCAGCATCCCTGCTGGGTCCTTCCAGGCGAGACAAGAGGCCACATGGAAGCCAGTGACTTCTGCCTTTCTTCCGTAACCTGCTCGCCATCTTGTTCGCTGGGCTCTTTCCCTGTGGTCTTTCAACAAAGAGTCAATGGCCACAGGATCGCTGGCCTGGGTGGCCATATTCTCTCCTAAAAACAGCCTGGGGTGTGTGATCAGAGTCCTACGACATTTGCACGGTTCCATGGGACCCTCTCTCTTTTATATCTCTTGTTCTGAACACCACCGGGTCCCATTTATTCATGAACATCACGTTTTCACATCTCAAGAAAGACACTTAGAAATTTGAGATTATCAACTTGGGAAATTGCCGAAGATCTTTTCCTAGGCCCTCAGGAATCAGGAATTTTACCACAGACCCTCCGTATCTCACATGATGTCAGCGTGCATGGCTGCCTAGCCGCTCCTGGTGCCAGCTACCTGGTTCACATGAAAATGGAAGGAATGAACGAGAGGCCACCAAGTGTCCGGAGGAACAAGGGTCCCCCTGCAGATGGCAAGGGCACAAATCAAAGGCGAGACGTGACTTTCCTAGAGACCAGTTTGAGAAACAGATGGCAAGTGCATCTTTTTTCCCAAATAACTGAAAGTACGAAGAGGCTAAAAGTAACCTGAACCATCCCGACAGTGAAGCTGGCAACATGATATGGCACCCTTCACCTGTTGTGGTCACAGAGAACTCGCTGGGTGTGCCTTGAACTTGAGCCGCCAAGAAATGTGGATGGCTTGTTTTTACCCAGTGGTCTTGACCCACCCAAGTCTAGGAAGGGGGACCCTCGTGAAGAGGTCGCCCCGTGGCATTCTACACTGGTAGCCAGAGGTGCGCCAGAGCTACTCTCTCTCCTGCCTCTTTGGCTCCTTGGCCACAAAGAGCAGACAAAGCACATCTGAAGCAGCTCCCTGGCTCCAGTAGGGACGTCACCAGGGACACCTGGAGGAGAAAGTCCTCCTCAGACAAAAAGACAGCCCTGCGCCATCCGAGAAGGAGCGAGGTACTGGGAGCCCAGATCTGGTGAGCTGGGGGACAAGCCACCATGGCGGGTGGGCCTGGAATAGGAGCTACCCTGCCCCCACTCCCTGCTGGGTTGAGGAATAAGGGATACTCAGTGGAAAGTCACTGAGGTCCCTCTTCCAGATGGCCTACAAAGGCATAGCTGTGTGCTGTAAACAGTAGGTGGCTACTTGCCAGTCAAGAAGGGGCTCCTGTACACGTCAGTGAGCTTAAATTTACTGGGTCACTTATGTCCTTGAGTACGACCTAGTGGACACCTACAGCTCACCTCCCTGGTGTCCCGTTAGCCACCCCCGGGAGAGGACAAAAGTCAGGAAAATCAATCAGGACACTATGGCCCTCTGCACCCTGTGAGGGGCTCCAGGAGGGGCACCTGACCTCAGCTGGCCCAGTCGGACTGAATCTCAGCACTTCTACAGGAAGGCAAAGACGAAAGTCCTTTCCTGCTGGAGTTGGATGTGAGAACACAAATGGCAGCTACCTTGAGACCATGAGGAGCGAGTCTGCTGAAGAATGGGGTCGACACGTAGAAACTGAGCCAGAACAAGAGGAGGGAGAAGCTGAGGCTTCCCAAAGTCTTGTGGGCTATCTCTGTGTCCCCTGTTCCTAGACTGGTCACTTACAGGAGAGGGTGAATTCCAGATTTTTCTTAAACCACGTGGAGTGGGGTGACACTTTTAGCATGAAGACTAAATCAGAAATGCCTCTGCAATCAAACACCCTCCGCAGCTACGAGGGAGGATCTGCAAGCCCAGCTCCCCTCTCCTTCATAGGGTACTGTCACTCAGCCGTCCATCCTGCTTAAGCAAAGATCCGGGACCAACGCCCACAATTATAAAGGCAATTAAAATAGAAGCTAAAGCATCCAGATAAAAATGAACACCAGATTCAATGATCTGTTAAAAGACGAGCCAGACACAGTGGTGCACACCTGTCATCCCAGCAGCTCAGGAGGCTGAGGCAGGAGGATCATGAATTCAAAGCCAGCCTCAATAACTCAACGAGACCCTGTCTCTAAATAAAATATAGACAGGGCTGGGGATGTGGCTTGGCGTTCTTCACCGTGGAATCTGACCAAGTAGGATACAATAACGGGGAAGAGTGTCACATACAAAGGCGCATGATTTCCATATTCTTGGTTTCTCCTCGAGACTCAGAACAGCTCAGCATAATAGGGACTTTGACAAGGTGTTCGCACAGAAAGACGGAGAAGTAAAAAGAAATAGGAATCCAACTCCGATCAAAGCGCGCCACTTTTAAAAATGCATTCGCGACCCCAGAAAACTGACTGGCTTCGCAGAGACAACCCGGAGGGAAGGCACCAGCTGAGGCTTGGCATCTGTTCCGGGCTGATCTGCCCCTCGTTTGTCTTGGCGCAGCCACTGAGCACAAATCAAACAGGCCTGTCACTGTGCTTAGACTCTAAAGAGGAAACCAGGATCCACACCGGCCAAGGACCCAGGAGGGATGCCACCAGCCTCCCGTTGGCAGTGGAGACGGAACAGAGCCGGGCGCATCCTGCGGGGCCCAGCAGGCCCACCACTGCCCAGCACCATCTTGGTCTCCGGATGGATCTGATCATGGAGGACCACGTACGGTCTCTCTTCGTGTCCCTGGAGGATACCTAGGAGATATGCTGTCACAGCTTCTTGCTCAAAGTCTCCATCTCATCCATAGACACACCTGGTCCCCTTAAAATCAAGTCTGCCCCGTGGAAACCGAGGGGTGTGATTCTGGATTCTGAGACCAGCCCTCTCATCTGACAGGTGTGGCCACTCTGTCCAGTCAGAGTGGGACCCCGTAGGCTTGTCTCCCAGGTAGAATTCCAGTTTCCTGGCCCATGAGAAGTCCTCATCTGCCCTTCAAGGAGGGACGCTGACAGAAGAGCCCCTCTCAGTTACCCACCCGCCCCTGGACAAGCCTTCTGGACAGTCCCAGGTGCCATCCCCCCATGACCCAGAGCCCCAGAGCCTCAATTCCTTCTTGTGGCTTTGGAATTGAACCTCAGGGGCCTCCGTCGTGGGGTTCCCAGGATGAGAGATCTCGTGGTCTGGTCCCCTCCTTTGGGCTGTAAGCTTTTCTTCCTCAAAAACAAAGAGCCCAGCCTCATCAGCTGGAGCAGTGTGACACAGTCCCACAGACTGGCTGGCGGAAGCCGGGGGCACGGATTTCCTCAGCCCTGCAGGCTGAGGTGTGAGGTCTCTTTGGCAGGGCAGCTTCTTCTGGGGCCTCTGTTCTTGGCCGTGGGTGGCCACTGCTGCGCCCTCACACAGTCTTCACCTAGTCTGTGGCCTTGTGATCTTCTCCTAGGAGGACGCTGGCGGTATTGACCCGGGGTCCCATGTGACTTTGCTTTATATGAAGCGCCCCTTCAGAGACCTTATCTCCCAATGCAGTCCCCGTCTGGGGTACAGGGTCAGGCTCCACCATGTGAATCTGGGACAGGACACAATTCCATCCATAACCAGCACCAGTACGTTGTCATGGGACAGGGGAGCCAGGACCGCTCAACAGGGCCTCCACCCTCGAGCAGGTGGACCTCAGTGTTGGCCAAGGAGGACAGCGGGCTCTCTCCTTGCCTGCTCCCGCACTGGCTCCTGCCTCTGACCCCTCTCCTCTCTCTTCTACACAGTTTTACAGGTGTCCCCATGTCCTTCCTCTCCACGGCCCCTGACTGCCTGGCCTTCTGTGATGGCGTGGATGTGAAGTGTCCCCCAAAAGCTCCCGTGGGAGACGATGCAGGAAGGCGTAGAGGTGACCTGATCAGTTTCTGAGAGCCTTAACCAATCAGTGAATTGATGCCCTGATGGGATAACTGGGTGGACTGCAGGCAGGGGGTGTGGCAGGAGGAGGTGGCACGTCTTTGGGGTATATACCTGTCCCTGGGGCATGGGGCTGTCTCTGCTTCCTGGTGCCGTGTTCCGAGCTTCCCTCCTCCACTTCCTTCTGCCACGAGGTTCTGCCTCCTCTCAGGCCCAGAGCCGAGGAAACCGCCGGCCGTGGACTGAGACTTCGGAAATTATGAGCCACATAAACTTTTCCTCCTCTGTGTTGTTCTTGCCTGGTCTTATGGTCAGAGTGGCGGAAAAGCTGAATAGGACACTCTCCCACCCATGAGCCCTCCGCCTTGCCCCACTTTGTCACCTGGGACCTGCTGGGGACAGAGCCCGGGGTCCAGGGCAAGGCCAGGAGCTGGAGGTGCCCAGCCAGCATTCTGTTCTCGAGGGAGAAGATGCAGCCTCATCTTTTGCCTCTGACTGGCCAAAGCCGCAGAAGTGCCCTCGGGGTGTCCAGCTGCTTCTGTGCGGGCACCTCTCAGGCCAGGGCTTCTTAATCACCTCCACAATGGGAACACCTTCTGACCTTGGCAGGTGGGGTCCCCAGCCAGCGTGTCTTGGTAAAATCTTCTAAGTCTCATGTTTCCACTTACTCTCTGCCCAGAGTCCTGTGTATGAGCAGGGTCACCTGCTGAGCAGGTGGGGTGCCACCCTGCCAGCTCCCTGGCTAACCGTGGGGGAAGCCGAGAAATGGCCAGGGCCCTTTAAACCTGAGTGTGGCATTGAGTGTGGACAGATGGCTGCACTTTACACTTTTCTTCAACCACCACTAGAAGCAGGGCCATCTTCTATGTACATCTGACAGGCACCAGCCCTCCCAGGTAGAGCACACCTTAGAGTCCACGGGCAGTGTGTTCAGCATCCTCTGTGCCCTAAGCAGACTGTGTTCAGAGTGTAGTTTAATGACATGGCAATTAAGACCTTGCCCTTTGGGATGGGATCACAATCATCTGGCTTCAAATCCACGTCCTGTACCTATCTGCTGTGTGGCCTTGAACAAGTCACTTAACCTCTCTGTGCCTCCTTTTCCTCATCTGTAACATAGGACGCCTACTATTATTTCTCCCATGGATTATGTAGGAATGAAATGAAACAATTCGCACGAGTCTGGCCCAGAACCTAGTACATATTTGGCCCTCAGGAAACAAGAAAGTTGATCTCACATTATCTTTCAAACTGTGACCTTGCCAAGGTCAAGGGCAGACCCTTAGGACACAATAGGTCTGGGACATAATTATCACCACAGGCAATGCTGGCGGAAATAACTAAGTCTCAACTCCACTCTAGCTTTAAAACTGCTTTTTTCTTCCTCATCGCGAAATGTAATTAGTCGCACAGGCCAGTTAAGGTGCTGCGCCAGCCGAAGCTCAGGTGCAAATCGTTGACTTCTCATGATTTCCATAAAAACACTACCACCAAGTGGACGGCCAAGGGCGGCAGCCACGGAGAACAGAGAGCAGGGCCAGCGCTCATCCTGGGGCCCAAAGCACAGGAAGCAGATGATCACAGAACTGCCACCCGTGGTACTCCTCCAGCCAGTGCCAACGTCACCAGGCTGGGCACTCACCTCCAGCCCAGGGCACAGTTAGACTCATGCGTCGCCAAGGAAGATCGCAGCGTGGATTTAACTGTGTGCGAAGGCCACTGGTTAGCAAGTGCTCAACAGGGCTGACCGAGAGGTCCATCCCAGAGCCACCAAGGAGATCCAGGGATCAGAGGCCCCCAAGAGAGGCTGGAGCTTCTCTGGGAGAACATCCCCCTCTGCCCCACCGAGCACCTGGGCTGACAGCTGCTGAGAACAGCCAAACGCCAAAAAAGCAACTGGGCATAATCCCAGCGGTTCAGGAGGCTGAGGCAGGAGGATCTCAAGTTTGAGGCCAGCTTCAGCAATTAAGGCCCTAAGTAATTTAGCAAGACCCTGTCTCAAAATAAAAAATAACAAAAAAGGGCTGGGGATGTGGCTCAGTGGTAAAGCACCCCTGGGTTCAATCCCTAGTAGAAAAAAATAATATATAATAAAAATTAAAAATAAATAGATTTCAGGAGCACAGATCAAGAAGGCCAGGAGTCCCCCAGCAAACCGCGGGCCCTGCCCTCCTCCCGCCCTCGGCACCAAGCTCTGGAACACTCTGATTCAGAAGACGACTCTCAGGGGAGAAAAAATTAAAAGAGGCGGTTCTTTAGAATAATTATTTGCCCTGCTTTCGGGTCTGGTGTCACCCACGAGACCCCAGCGGCAGATCCACACACGGGTCCCCAGGGTGCATTTCCTCCGGGGCCAGCCCAAGCACCAGGTGTCGCATCTGGTGTTACACTCGGTGCCCCCCCACCGGGCCTCCACCCCCGGCCTCCACCCCCGGCCTCAACCCCTGCCTCCTGCATGCGTTGGTGGGGACATTTGTGGGCAGCCGCACTGACGCTGGGAAACGAGGCCTCACCCACAGGCCCGGTTTCAGTTTCCCTGCTTCCATCGAGCAAATGCCCCTGCGCCCACTCCACCCCCGCCAGGCCTCCTGTCCTTCACCCTTCATCCCAAACTTCTGCGCTGCGCCTGCTTCAAAAGCCCCAGGTGCAATTTTGAAACAAAATTCTCCTTTCAGAAGGGCAAGGACGGTGTCAGCTAGAGAATCCGCGGGAGTGTCAAGAGTGCAGCCGGGGTGACACCCAGCTGCAGAGAGGGGACACCACTGGAGTGGGAGGCCAGCCCCACGTGGTCCTCTCCCGCTCTTCGGCGGGCCCAAGGGGCATCAGGCCCTCCTGGGTGGACAGACAGCCTCAGGCCTGCGCTCACAGCCCCGTCCAGAATCTTGGGTGTGTGTGGGTTCACCCAGTGTCTGGTTCACATTCCGGGCGCATTCTAGAACCCGGGGCGGGCAGTCATTTCATTTGCAGGGTCATCGCAGTGACTGCAGCTGAGATCCGTGCTAACAGCCACTTGGAGAAGTTCCCGGCCCAGAAAGAAAACTGAGGGGCAGGGACACAGGCAGCCTTCCCGTGCGGACCTGTGCAGTCACTGGGACTTCCATCACACGAGTCTTAGGCCAGAAGACTTCTAGGGATCTGCAATCATTACTATTTGTGAAATTCAGAATGATCTTGCATTTCTGTCTAAAAGGTGACGCAGGTTTCCGGCCGCAGATTCAAAGGAAGAGGCATTTGGGGGAGAATAATTTCTTTTCGGGGAGGTACGGGGGATTGAACTCAGGACCCACATCCCCAGCCCTAGTTTGTATTTTATTTAGAGACAGGGTCTCACTGAGTTGCTTAGCTCCTCACTTTTGCTTGAGGCTGACTTCGAACTTGCGATCCTCCTGCCTCAGCCTCCTGAGCTGCTGGGATGACAGGCGTGCACCATAGCGCTGGGCTGAGAGAGTAATTTCTAGTTCTCTCACAGACACCCTTCCTTGGCCTGTACTTGTCCTCTGTTTCATTTTCAAGCCACATCTGCAGAGTTCACATAAAGCTCGTGGCTACCATAGAATACCCAGCGTGCAAAGAAAATCGAATTCATGCATTAACGGCCGTTAGCAGGATCATGAACTAAGCCGCGGGTGGGAAACTTTTACAAGACCCAAACTGCAGAGATCCAACCCCCCTGGAGAATCCCTAAGCAGTAGGAAAGGATGCATCAGATCCTCTGGTGACTTGTCCCTCAACAGTGGTGGCCTCCAGCCTTTGCTGTAGGGACAACCCAAAGGGAACTCCAGGACAAGTCCCTCCCTCCCAGCTTGGGATTCCGAGTACACTGACAGGTCACGGGCCTGCAGCTCTGGGCTGAGAAACCTGCACAGGTATGCTACATTGGGCTTCTGGTGACAGCCTGACCAGCACTGTGAGCTGACTTGTGAGAGGTCCCGTCTCCAGATACGTGGTGACCCCGAGGCTCAGGCAGCTGAGGCGACCTGCCTGGTGAATGGACCAGAGCTCAAAGCCATGGCTTTTGACCTGGCACCATTATGTCCCTGTCCGTAGAGCAGAAGGACTGATGTCCACCTTCTATCTAGGTTTCGAACCCGCGCACCCCGCGGACCACGGGCCTGCGGTCTCCGGCCCTCCCTCTGTGGTTAGCTCCGGCCAGGAGTCTCATTTCACATGCCCAAACCCTGTTCTGGACAGCACTGGCAGTTAAAATAGCTGGTATCTGGAGAAAAATAAAATCACGAAGTCCTCCTTGGTCCCGGACCCTGCGTCCTGGCCTGCGGAGAACCTTAGGTAAGAGCGGTGGTCACCCTTCCACTCTGCAGGGCCTCCCTCTGCCCAGCCTGCTCCCTGGGCAGCTCTGAGGTTGCCCTTCCGTAGACAAGGGACAAGGGGAGGGGAGGAGGGAAATCCACGATGGTCCCGTAAACCCACGCAGCGTGGGGCACACCGGGTTCAGCTGTGGGCCGTTCGTTTCACCAGCCTCAGAGGCACCGCGGGCAGGAACCTCCAGGCGCCCCGGGGCCTTCGCTGGGGAGTGTGGGAGTGTGTCTGAGGCCCGCCACTGCTTTCCGGTCCAGAAGCACCTTTGTACAGACTCGCACTCAGCCTGCGGTCAAGGTGACCTAGGGCAGAGGTGGAGACCCCCGTGGTCAGTGTAGTTAGGAAGCTACTCAGATGCTGTGATCTTTGCTGCTGCTGATCCTGCAGCGACCAGCCCCGGCCACCGGGCAGGACCTGATCCTTTGTGGTAGGAAAAACAGTCCCCAATCCAACGTTAATGATATCTAACAAAAGAAGTCATCGAAGACGTGACGAATCAGACTGGGTCGCCTAGATCCCCTTCCAGAGCGACGACGACTGGAAGCTTTTGAGGGTGGGGAAGAGATAAGAGTGGGGTAAATCAAAGAAGGTGCCTCTGAGAAGTCGGAGGGTGGGACCCCAAGTCGGAGTGAAGTAGAGGGACCCCAGGGGTGTCAGCAGGAAGCCGAGGAGGAATACTCAGGGCAGCAGCAGCCAGAGCCACGCGGCCCCCAGGAGAGGAAGGCCCTGGGTTCCCAGGGGTCCCCTGCTAGGCAGGACACACAGGCAGCTGCTCCAGCACGTCTGGATGGAGCAGTAACCGTCCATCCACTCTCAGGTGCACCAGCGAGCTCTGAATCCAGCTGGGGTCAAGGGTCAAGCGCGTTTGCTTGGTCCCTTTGACTCACTGTCCAAGGACAGCCACAGCTAGACAAGGCAGCCTCACCGCCTGCCCCCGCTGCCCACGGTTAGAGTGAAACCGGACCATGTTTTTAAAAATTGCTCCCCAATAAGTCTCTAGGAAGCTTCATGCATTCATATGCAGGTAAAGGAATACATTCACATGCATTTCTATCCGTATAAATAAATGTTATGCCACAGACACAGGCATGCCACAGGCGCCTCGATTTTAGGTCGTAAGGAGCAGGGAGGGCATCCAGCTGGCCAGGCAGGACCAAGGGAGAGACGCTTGAAGACATCAGTGCAGCCACACGGCCGAGCTCTCAAAACCCAGCACATAGTAGGTGCTCAATGCGAGTTTTTCAGTGGCACCCTACAGACCTGGAAGAGCACCCCAAGAAGGCCACAGCTCAAAGTGCTTGGTCGTCAGAGATAACTGACCCTCTCCACTTGTAGTTTATCCACCGTTTCTGTCAAAGAAAATCACATTGATACTGAGAAGAAGTTGTATTATTGCACTAGTCAAGGTTCTCCAGAGAAACAGAACTATAGGAAGTGTGGGGTGTGTGTGTGTGTGTGTGTGAAAGAGAGAGAGAGAGGCCATTTGACCCTGTTATCCCACTTGTGGTTTATACTCAAAGGACTTAAAATCAGCATACTGTACTGCAGTGATGCAGCCACATCAATGTTTAGCAGCTCAACTCACAATAGCTAAACTATGGAACCAATCTAGGTGCCCTTCAACAGATGAATGAATAAAGAAACTGTAGCACATCTATACAATGGACTATTACTCAGCCTTAAAGAAGAATGAAATTATGGCATTTGCAGGTAAATGGATGGAGCTAGAGAGTATTATGTCAAGTGAAATAAGCCAATCCCCAAAAAACAAAGGCCGAATGTTTCCTCTGATATGCAGATGTTAATTCCTAGGGAAGAGTAGAGGAGGGTAGGAAGGACAGGAGAATGAGTCAGATGTTATTCCCCTCTGTGCACATATGACTGTGCGACTGGTGTGATTCTACATCACGTACAACCAGAAGAATGAGACGGTATATCCATTTATGTATAAAGTGTCACAGAGCACACCACTGTCATGTGTGACTAATTAGAACAAATGAGAGAGAGAGAGGCAGAAGGTCCTCTCTCTCAGGCCTGCCACCCTCCAGGCCACCACCCTCCATCCCGTCTTGTCCCTGTCTACCCACGACCCAGAGGGAGAGTGGATTTGCGGACTAGCAGGGTGACAGAAGACGCTGGCAGGATGGGACAGTGGCTTAACCATCCCCAAACGGTTTAATAGCAGTAACATCAGATTAAGTGTGTGGGGTGCAAAATAAATGCTAACTACATAATTTTAAAATTTTGGAGATTTGTCTATCGTCACAGAAATTAAAGGGGAGAGAATCCATTATTAATAGCAATGGCGCATGGCCACAGGCCGAGCAGAAATCCAAGATGTGCTGGTGGGTCCTGGAAGGGGGACAGTGGCCCCTTCCCACTCTGGGTGGTCAACCCTCACTTGAAAGCTCTTATTTCCATCTAAGATACACACTTCCAGAGGAGGGAAGCGGCAGAGAAGATTCAGGGGAGCGGATCAGATAGGCAGGGGACTTGCTAGGCATGAGCAGTCCAGGACGTCTGGGCCGGGATCACCTTGGTGGGACACCCGAGGCAGACAGACTGAAGCGTTCTATACCAACGGGTGGAATGCGGACCAGAGGCTGGCACAGCCCCCCACACAGACCGGTTCAATGAGAACCAGAATTCTCCAGCCATCAGAAGATGGCCCGGGCTGCCGGTCACTACAGAGGAGACCACTCCTAGAATGGAGTCAAGAGGACTCGAGAGCTGGACGCGATGGTGGCTGGTCCTCTCTAGCCTTGGGCTGAGCCTCAGAAAGGAAAATTCCCTTTGCAAAATGCTACAGCAAGTGCAGAGAAGCTAAAGTAACAACAGAGCTGGCCCTGGCTGCCCACCAACGCTGTGCCTCGCTCAGAGCCAAGAGGCACGTCCCTCCAGGATTACCATGGAGGCCGCCATCGGCTCCTGCTCAGAGGAGACCACACCATCCAGACAGCACAGGGAGTTTTCTTTCACAGTACGTCATGAGGTCCTTCCTGTGACTCCAAGTTAGCCAGGAGCCCGTAGACAGCGGGGACATCACTGTCAACCACACAGGAGCACCGGACACTCAGAGCACAAGGGAGTCGCAGAGTGACACAGCTGCGGCCTCCTGGAGCTCCAGCCACGACGTGGAGGAAATAAGAAGAGAGGCCCAGGGAGCTGCTGGGGTCCTGGGAAGGCCCAGCTGACAGGCAAAGATGGAATATCCCAGATGGACCTCGCTCTTTAAAACGAGGGAAATGTCTCTCCATTTGGAACCAGAGAAGTCCGCCAGCTCACTCAAGCGCCCGTCCGGAATCTCTCTGATGTGCACGTGGAAGGTGTCATTAAAGGCCTCTGTTCGTTTGAACCAGCCCTGGGGTTTGGAAGTCCCCGTTGGCTGGGTTTAACTTTCGAGCTCTTCTTCTGGAATGGCCGTGCAGGCCCACGGCCAGGCTACGGCTGCTAGGTGGGTGACGAATTCCGTGTGCGAGGCTGTAAAAGCTGTCAGGCCCAGTGAGTTGGTGGCCTGGGGGAGCTGGCTGGGTCAGGACTCCCTTCGCTGTGGCTCCCAGACGGGCCTGGGGTAGCCCCTAAAAGGACTTCCGGCCACTGTCCAGCAGTGTCCACCTTGGTGGAAAGATGAGCTGGCCCACGGGGCTCCCGGGCCCATTTGCATATTTACTGAAGTCACCTTCTCTATGGAGTTGGGGACCTCCGCCTCTGTGCACACAGCAGCCACCAAACGAAGCCCGTTTCCCCTCCCGAGCCCCAAGCCTCAACTTACTCATCACCAGAGCAGACGCTGCCTCACCCGGGCCCCCAAGCATCTGATGCCACCTGTGTATCAGGCCTCGTGCACCCGCCACGAATCCCAGGGCCGGTCACCGTCTCTTCTCAAACTCCAGGCTCGTCACCTACGGCCCTGGCAGCACTGTCCCCCATCCTGTAGCCCAGGCCTTACTTTTCCCAGGTCATCAGTCACTGCTACTGGGGTCCCTCTCCAAGTCCCCGTGTCTTCTTCGGGACCGCCTTAGGGTGCTAGCTGTAAGTGTGGGATTTTTTTTCGACTTTGAATCTCATTACTTCCTAACTCCATTCCCAAGAGCAGATTCCAAAACAAACTGGCCAGCGACCACAAGGGTGGCCCTTCTGAGCACTGCCGTCCCCTCGGGGCCACCCTGAAGGCAGACCTTGATCCGACGAGGAGTTAGTGTCATGCACAGACTGGGTGCACAGCAGAGCGCCCCAGCACGCATTCACCCGTGAGCGTGAACACACACCAACACCTGGACAAGGGTCAGGGATAGGGGATAGGACAGGAATGGGGTGAGACAGAGGCTGGTGGCATTTCTCTGGGAGATGGCCTGGAGGAGCCACATCTGCTTCAAACACCAAGTTTGGTCTAAGAAGAGATGTTTCTGGAATGTTCTTGGTCTGAGAAGCAAAACCCGTGACTTCCACACCACAGGGCGTGTCCACATGTGCCACTCAATCCTTATTAACAACTTCGACGTGCAAATTTGTGAGACTCTAGGATGCACAAGTCCATTCAGTCAGGAGGGACTTCACTGGTTCCAAATATCAAGAAATCTCCTTGTTTAAAAAGAGGCAGATTCAGTTGGGATGCTCTTTCTCGTTTGGGTACAACCTCGCACAGTCTGGGACCGTGGCTACTGGCCAGCAGCGGTAAGCCACCCAGCTCAGCAGCAGGGCCTGCCCAGGCCTGGGATCAGTTCACAGCAGCCAGAGACATGGGCCCTGGTCACATGCACAGTCTCCTTGGGGACAGCCCAGCAAAGAAGCTGGCCTTGCTAAAGAGCAGCAGGGTGCCACCTGGCATGCAGGTGTCTCCCCGGGTACTGGTGGCTCTCAGCCAACATGCATGTGGAGGGCCAGGGGAGTCCCCTAGAGGGGCTTTGCTGATCTGTCACAATGCCACCCATCAGCCTCTCACAGCTGTGTGAGACAAACAGCTTCCACCCCTCACACGTCACGTTCTCGTGACCATCTGCACAGATAGAGGCCCCGTGTCCCCATCTGCTCTGAGCTCTGGAAGTATCACCATGATGCGAGCAGCCTGGAGCTTCACCCTGGGGCCTGTTCTCCATCCTGCCCTTCCGTCTGGACCGTGGCTCTCCTGTGCCGTCTGCGGACCAGGCCTGCTGCTTCCTGGCCATGCCACGTGTCCAGGCTGAAAGTGGCATCAAGAGGGTCCCCAAGAGCTGTTCATCCAAGCTGTCCATTCGTCATTCCATTGCCTGCTCAAAAACCTTTGCAAGCGCCCCCCAAATGCACCACCTGCAGGTGCAAGAGCCCACACCGCGCTCTGGCCCCCGCCGCCCTCTCCCAGGGAGGCTCTGCAGAGCCCCAGGTGGGCCCGCCATGAGCCACCGCGTTCTGCCGCGGACACTCCTCTCCTTCCATTCGGAATCCTTTTCCCACTTCTGAAACCTCACCAAACGACAGCACATCCCTCAGCCCATAGGAATTCCTTCCTTCTAAAGCTTTTTTTCAATTTTTTTTTTTTTTTTGGTACCAGGGATTGAACCCAGGGGCACTCAACCACTGAGCCACATCCCCGTTTTTGTTTTGTTTTGTTTTGTGTGTGTGTGTGTGTGTGTGTTTGTGTGTGTGTGTGTGTGTGTGTGTTAATTTAGAGACAGGGTCTCGCTGAATGGTTTAGGGCCTCGCTAATTGCTGAGGCTGACTTTGAACTCACGATCCTCCTGCCTCAGCCTCCGGAGTCGCTGGGATCACAGGCGTATGCCACTGCGCCCGGCTCCTTCTGATCTTCTGCATTGCTGTGTGCCATCCTGAACTGTGTTCTCTGGACCTCCAATCCCATGAAACTCCCCACGGGGAAAAAAAAGGTGGAGATGGTACGTCATCTACATTTAGCACAGGCTCCTATTTTGTGCCATTTTGGAGATTTTTAAAGTAAACACGTGGATACAGTGCACAGCGGAAGGCTCTAGAAGTCGTACAGGAAAAACGAAAACATTTCTCTTGGCTTAAGGATTTTCCAGATCCTTAAGTGACTCGATGCTCTTGGAGCACGGCACCTAGGAGGGGTCGCTTCAGGCACCAGAACCCCGACCTCTAGGGCTGTCTTTACAGGCACCCCACGCTGGGTGGCCTGCGCACAAAAAGAGCGGAGAGGACGCAGTGTCCGCCGAGCAGTTCTGGCCTCAGGAGCTCACGGTGGCTGGAGTCCCGCCATCTGGAGGAGCCGTGGGTGGGAGAGCCTGGGTGGACACGGCCGGCGGCTCCTTGGCCCTCTCCCTTCTGCTTTCTTCCCAGCTGGCCGCACCGTCCCCCAGAGGGGCGCTCATCTGCATGGCTGTCCTTGAGTGATGGAAGCAAATGCACCTCTCACTGGCGCCCCTCTGTCCCTGAATGTCGAGGCCAGGCTGATGATGGCCATGTAGGGAGGACATGGAGTAGCATGGGGACATGATGGCCACAGGAGCATCCGGAACAGGAAACCTGGTGGTCCCCCCAGGGGAGCCTGAAGCTGGCGGATGAAGGGGAGACCCTGGCCACAGCTCCCCACACAGCGGGTCTCCATGGGGACAGAGATGCCCTGCAGCCAGCCCTCCAGGCGCAGTGGCGCCTCCTGCTGGAGACTTCTTTCTCTGCATGTCCTCCCGGAGCACAGCACGCAGCCTGGCCCTGTGAGCTGGAGGCTGCTCACTGAGGGCGGAATCTCACCCCCGAGTCTGACCCCCAGGCTCATCTCTGTAGGTGGCTTTCAAGCCACATTTCATAAACCAGGCTCTGCTGTTACTTGAAGCATCGTCTGGGTCAGCAGGGAAGGGCCAGGACCCGCCGGCCTCCATAAGGCATGGGCTCCATAAGGCACGGGCCTCAACGCCAAACCAACGGCAGCTCTTTGTTCAAAACCTGGGTGGATTTCAAGGCAGCGACAGACAGCAAAGCATAAGGCCAAGCCCATGCCCCTCGGTGACCGCAGCCCGGCCTCCAGCGCAGGCCCAGACCCCGCTTCTCAGGACCCTCATCACAACCGAAGCCTCCAGTGTGGTCTGACCCACCGGCCCTGCTCAGGTGGCGGGCCTCCTCCTCGTAGACGACCCCATCCCTTCCTGAGGTTGTTACTATCGGTCTGTGTATTTGGGGTCCTACAAAACCCAGACCCACTCCCTATTGGGACCGCCTGTCTCCCTTTCCCACTGGTGATGATTTCTCCGTGCAATGAACTTGAACTTGATTCTCCCCGTGTCCACAGGTCTTCCCAGTGAGCGCCTTGCCCTGCCTGGCCTGCCCCTGGCCCTGGGCCTTTCTGACCCTGGGCAGAACCCCTGTTGGATCCGTGGGCCTCAGTTCTCCTAAACGTGCCTTGTGAAATCCTCCGCGCCGTCCGTCATCCTCAGCCGTCTGCCCGACCCGTCCTGCCCCAGCCTCCCCGTCCTCTAAGAGGACGATCTGCCTTCCTCCACCCCCTGCCCTGAAGTCACACAGCCATCTGAAGACGCCAAGCCAGGGCCCAGCCCGCCCCACATCCCATCCCCCAGCATGCAAGACCTAGAGACTTAAACTCACCTTTCATCAGGGAAAGGTAGCTGCCTCCTTAGGGGAAGTTAGACCCCTTACTTCAAGTCATTACAGAAATTCAAATTGGATTTCATATTATAAAAACTTCAAAAATAAAATCATAAAGTATCAGAAGAAAAAAAGGGAGAATATTTTTGTAAGCAAGGTGGAGGGAACAGACTTTCTAAGCCAGTTGAAGCCTGATAATCCAAAAAATAAAATAACAGCTACTTAAAAATGGAGTGTCTCCACAGAATAAAAAACACAATGAGCACAGTTGACGAAACAGGAGAGAAAAGGGAGAAAGAGGAGGGAGGAGGGACTACATGGGCAAAACTATCCGCAGGTTATTTATAAAAGAACAATTAATAGGCCACAGGTCTTCTTTTTTTGTTTGTCTATTTGTTTTTGATATTGAACCCAGGGGCACTTAACCATTCAGGCACATCCCCAGCCCTTTTATTTAGAGATTTTTAGAGACAGGTCTCACTGAGTTGCTTAGGGCCTCGCTAAGTTGCTGAGGCTGGCCTCAAACTTGTGATCCTCCTTCCTCAGCCTCCCAAACCACGCCTGGCTAGTATACTTGTTTTTAAAATCACTCTCTGGAGGCTGGGTGCGCTCCCTCACATCCTTTCCAATGCGGAGCTACATCATTATTGGATTTGTACCTTAAACTCTCCAGCTGGGAGGGCACATTCTAAACGCAGCCTCAGAAGCAGCCTTGTGCAGACAGATCACCCGGCATGACCGCCAAGTCGGGTGACCGCGGACACAGAGGCCAAAGGCACAGCGTGGACTGTGTAGTTATAAATTTCCAGGGGACTAATGGTGTGGGAGGTGGCCATGCTACTGTCCAGTGCATACAGAGGTAGAGGACTTCAGGAGCCACACCTGGCTGGGAGCGGCACGTGGCCCCAGTGCTAGAAAGGTCTGAAGGGTTTTCTCCTACACCCTTCTCTGTCCTGGGGCGGGATTCTGGGGGACCCTGTGCCCACAGGGTGTCTTTCCCCTGGTACATCTGTGTGTCCTCAGCTGTCACCTAAGAGCAGGAACCATTTCCCGGCTACAGATGGACTATCTCTCATTCCATTTTTGGTCCACTTTCAGTAACATCCTCGATTGCCCAATAAAAAAACTTATTTAAACACTGAAAAGCTGGCATTTGGTGATCTGGGGGCCCAGCAGCAGATGTGTCCCCTGCCCAGCCACAGGGTGGCCTCCAGCCGCCTGGCCACTATCCCAGGACCTCCCGGCCCCAGCGAGGAGGCTGCACTTGGCACCAGCCTGGGTGCTCCAGTTCTGAGTAATATGTCACCTCCCGACTTTGAAGTCATGGTTTCACTCTCTTGACACACACTCATTGTGAAGGTGACTCGCGACGAAAATAACTTTCCATGAACAACCTGAGCAGCGTCTTGACTGTAAATACCGGGGTATTATAAGAAATGCTGTGTTTATGTGCGGTCACCTCTCGTGTGACTGATCCGCGGGCTCCTGGCGGGGGGCGAGGGCTCGTTTTTGTCATTTCCAAAACCTGACATTCTTTCACTATCATGTGGCGCCTTCTCGGTTCTTTAAACTATTTTTTTCTTCAGATTCTCATGAACTGAGGGTTCCTGTTTTTCTAAACTGCTGATAGAACCCTTGCTTCTGCCAAGCTCACCCAGCACCCTAGGAAAGGAGGCCAAGAGTCCCCACATGAGAAGTGACATTGTGGCCTCTGTCCCTTGTCACTTGACGTGATGCTGGTGAGCACCGGGGAAAGGGATTGGAGTAGGAAAACGACATTTCGAGTGAAAGTCGCTGCTGCAGTGAGACGCCGTGTGTGCAGTTCACCTGAGCTGGGAGCCGCCAGCCTAGGGGACCCTGTGGTCCCTGCACAGGACACACCCAGCAGCCCTTCGGAGTGTGGGTCACGTCACCCGTAAGGATGAAGCAATCTTGCCTTTGTTTTAGTTCAAATTCCTCATTTGGACCTCTGCTTCTCTACAGCCTGGGGCAAGTTTGAAGACAGCAAGAACGTTGGGCCCACGTCCATGAAGAACCCGACTTCCTGCTCGCCATGGAAGGTGCGTCCATCCCGCAGACATCCCTGGAGTAGCTGCGGACCTGGGGCCCTGGGGCTTGCTCAGAAGAGCCACCTGGAAGGACGCGCGGTACCGCATTCCCTCCGTATTTGTTTGTGAGGACTGCGGCCTGCGTGCCACCAAGCACGCGGGACCTTGGTTGGCTCGCGTGCTGAGGGCCTGGTCTGGGACCAGAGGGTCAGCAGGGATCCTGTGAGGAGAGGACCATCCCAGGCCTTTCTCCTGGCTTCTGCTCTCCTGGTTTGCTATGGGGTGACTGCAGCGTCACATGGCATTCTCGGTGTGTCTCGCCATTGCTAAATGTCCACCAGTCACCCTGGACTAGGGGGCCACCCTGCTCCCATGAGCCTTTGCAAGGACTCTGTGGCCAATCAAGGTCACGTTCTGAGCTGCTGGGAGCCCCGGGATTTGGGGAGCCCCAGTCAACCCATGACACGCAGGCCCTCAGCAGAGACAGGCGGAGCGGGGACTCCGTGCACCCTCCCTGTGGTTCCCCCAGCTCGCGCCCCTGAGGGCACAGGGCCTCGTCTCCGGGGAGCATTTGCTCTCTTCTCATCTCTGCCAAGGGGTCAGTCACAGGGTGCTAAAAGCCAGGAGCTCAGGGCAGCTCAAAATCCTGCCCTCGTTAGAGGGTGCTCCTCGGGAAGTGCCCCTCAGGGGGCCACACCACAGCCTGGCCTCTTCAAGGAACTGGGCTGGCCAGACAGGGCCGCGCCCGCAGACCTCCCGCCTCCCGGCTCCCTGGCTCTAACATGGTGGGCCCCCTGAGCGAGGATGCAGGATGCCCCGCAGGCCCTGGAGACTGCTGCTGGGAGGCGTTGTCCCTTGTACTCAGAGTGCTGTGGCTGAGAGCTGCCGGGTGGGCGGAGCGGCAGGTGGCCTCCCTCTGGCTCCCTACCTTTTAGCTGGGTGGCCTCAGCTGCTGCCTCCCTGGGGAGCGGGACAGTCTCCCACAGTTACTAAGAGGGTCAAAGTGTGTGAGCCCCGCAGAGCAGCTCAGGCCCAGAGGAGGAGCGTCCACCCGCCTCGCTGTCCCCAGGAGAGGCTTGGTGCTCACACTCTGACCTTCTTCAAAGACCCATTTCCTAGCCCATCTGCTTTGCAAATACACTTTGGTGTCAGGGTGACTCTGGGGACCCTCCTGGAGCATATGGTGTCCAAGTCACAGCTCTCACTGAGGATTGTCACCCTAAAGTCCCCGTCTCCTGAGAGCATGTCTCAAAACCACCACGGATCCTAACGTGGCAACTTACCGCTCTAGCCCCTGGGGCTTCACTGGGGACAGAGACCGTACGGGTGGCTCCCCTCTGTGCGAAGCCCTCCTGTCCATCTGTCCCAACCTTCCCTGGGGACGCCTGGATAAGCCCAGGGCCCCAGGACTCGCCAGGGGAGCTGCTCAGCAGGCCCCAGGGGTGGGCAGCAGAGCTCAGGACACAGGGCTCCATCTCTGGAGGAGACAGAGGTGCTTCACCACAAACGGGTGGCTGTGGGGCTGGGGGCAGCTCAGAGGCTCAGGGCTTGCCCGGCATGTGCGAGGCCCTGGGTTCCAGAAGTCCCCGGGACACGGTAGCGCCATAGAACAAAAAGAAAAAAGGCAAAGCTTTTGTGGAAAAATAAGAAAGTAAAGAAAGCGTCCCAGCCTTCTTCAGAGTGGCATAAAGAAAACTCCAGAAGGGTGCGTGAGAGGAAGCCAAGTGTCGTGGGGTCCAGTGGGAGAGCAGTGCTCCCTGGAGGACGTTCATATGGCTCCATTCTCAGTTTCATTCAAAAAATGAACTAAAGCCGGAAAATCCTAGTCCTTTCTCCACCTCATTTGCAGGTGGAAGGAGACGTCCATCCGCTCTCCTCAAGAGCTGCTGGAAGCTTCTGCAGAAGGTCAGCACACCAGCTGGAGCCCTGTCCGGGTGAGCGCAGCCCCAGGCCCCTGCTCAGGACTCACCGGGCCCTGGAAGAGCCGCTGGGGTCACACACACAGTTGTCCAGCCGTCAGGATCCAAGGGCTGCATTCCTTTGAGGGCTGGACGGGCAGCCGTCGTCCGTCCTGTTGACGGGTCCTGTTGTGTCCAGGTGCCCGATGAGCTCAGCCCGTGGTCACAGAGGCGGCTGGGACTGGGAGTCATTTCCTCCTGCCTTGCAGTCACCTCTTGAGCTGCTGGGTGGCAGTCTCCACCCACCCTGTGTCCCCCCCTCTGCGAGCAGGACTGTGAGCAGGCGCCTCTGGGGACTTCAAAGAGACCGCTGTATGAGACAAGATGAGCCAGCACCTGTCAGGGCGCGCGCAGGGGCACCAGCTTCAAAGGCAGGTCGAATGCCTCCGACCCACAGACCCCAGGCCACACGGGAGCAGCTAAAGCAGCCGTGAACCCCAGCGAGGTCCTGGACGCCCAGGGTGTCACGCCAGTGTCTTCCCTGGAGCCGACCAGCCTCCCGATCACCCCTGTGCCTCAGGACGAGAAGGCTGATGAGCTCTCAGATCACCCCCACTCCTCCTGTCTAGGGACCACGGTCACGCTCTGTCCTGTGACGTGTTTCCCAGGGCCCTGGGGCTCATCCTGGGCCCCCTGCATTTGGGGAGACATCTGGGAACGCCGGAACCCGGCTGCCTGGAAGACAGCCTCCGCCGAGGGTGTGGAGGAGGTGGCCCTGGGCCTCCTCCCTCATGCTGAAGAGCGCGTGGACCCCCTCGGCCTGCACCAAGGATGATGTCAAGTCCCACTGACGTTGAAAAAAGTCAAAAACAAGAAAGCGGCCAGCTCAGATACAGAGCAGGGTTGCGTGGCCTGGGGCCCCGCGTCAGCAGCTGTGAGGACCCTGCCGGTCGGTCCAACAGATGCACGTGGCTGTCAGCGGCCTCGGCCTCGAGTCCAGGACAGGGAGGCCCCTGCTCAGGGGAAGGGGGCGCGTGGAAAGCAGTGAGCGTACACCCAGGAGGCAGCCGGGGCCGGGAGCTGGCACCGTGTCCCGGGGACTTCCAGGAGAGGAGGAAAGAGCTGCAGCTCACAGAGCTCACAGAGCGAGGGCCCAGGAGCAGTGACCTGTGGCCATCCAGTGGCTCCTTGGGATGGGGACGGGTGGCTTAGCCAGCGCTCTGAGGGGACACCCAGAGGGGCTGCTATGGCTGGAACTGCCCTGGCACCCGATGGACACAGTATCTCAGTAACGACGGTGGCTCCAAACTGATGGGTGAGTGTCTGCCACTGTAGGTCACCTGGCCCAGCCTGAAGGAGGATCAGAGGCCATCAGCAATGGCTCCTGGCCACACAGCCAGCAGGAGGCAGCCAGGACTCAGCCCCGGGGATTCCGAGTCCATGTCTGAACGGACACAGTCCAAGGTGTCCCTGATTCCCTCTTCCCGTCCCCACTGCAGCGGCCGTTTGCACAAGCACGGTTCTCAGACGCCAGTTCACATGCCTCTTTGGGGGACACCCCCAACCCCTGCACAGGAGAGTCCCTGTGGGCAGTGCTGCGTCCCCTCGGCTGGCAGTGTGCACAGCCATGGCCTCTCTGCCTCCTCCAGTGGCTCAGGGACACTGCTGCAAATGAATGCATGAAGACTGAGGCTCGGATCTCTGTCCCCTAGAGCCCAGGACTTGCAGCTCCAGCTGCACCTCGTGGGAGGGACAAAGGGGATGGGGCTGAGGGGTCATTGCTGGAGCTGGGAGCGCGTCCAGAGAAAGGCACCCGCGGTCAGGAATAAAGAGCCAGAAGACACCAGCTCCCCTAGGAACAGCCACACCACGGGGCACCTGCTTTGTGTAGCACTTTCCAGAGGATTTTCCCAGCGGGCACACCCTGCACCTCAAGCTGCGCCCTGCAGCAGCCGCTCCTGAGCTCCCATTCTGCAGAGTAGGAAACTGAGGCCAGGCGCTGAGTGGGGCCACGCGTGCGGCAAGTGACTGGCTGAGCAGGGGCTCCGCCCGGGCGGGGGCACGACCAGCTTCATGGCCTCCCCAGAGCTGAGGTACCACATGTGGTGGACGAGCTGTTTGCAACCTCTTGGAAGCTGATGGGTGGCTCAGGAGAGGGACAGCGGGCTGAGACCCATTATGTCTGCACCAGGCTAATGCTTCTCTCTTAAAAAGCCACCCAAAGACAGCTTAGGGGACTTTGTAGGAAGTTTGCTTATGCCAATCTAATTAGTCCCTGAGGTGACTTTACACACAGAGGAACAGAGTAGACCCCCCTTATCCACGGAGGATATGATCCAAGACCCCTGAGGATGCCTGAGACCTTAGACGGCACCAAATCCTACATATCCTGTATTTTCCTATACATTCTTACCTAGGATAAAGTTTACAAGGGAGGTGCGCAAGAGATTAACAATAACAACCGACCATAACACAACATATTGCTACACCTGTAACAATATACTATAACAAAATTGCCAGCATCGCTTATGGCTTCTAAGCGACAAACGGGCAGGTAGCAAATACAGCGTGGATACATTGCACGAAGGGCTGACTCGTGTCCCTGGCAGGACGGAGCAAGACTGTGAGAGATTTCATCGTGCTGCTCAGCATGCAATTTAAAACTTATGAATTGTTTCTTGCTAGGATTTAATACTTTGGGGATTTCACTTGATCGTGGGCAACTGAAAACAGGAAAGCAAAGCTGTGGACAGGGGCAGGGGTCCAGTGGGGACCACAGCAAGGATGTCTGTCTTCAGATAGGAAAGTTCAGGCACCAGCCTGCAGCCGCTACCACATATGGTTATGGGCATTTACCCTTAAATTCACAGAAGTTAAATAAAATTTCCAGTTCAGTTCTAATCACGCCAGCCACATTTCCACTGCTCAGGAGCCACATGTAGCTTGTGGTTTCTGCACTGGGCAGTGCAGACAGACCGTGCCCATCACTGTGGAAGCTACTGGTGGGCAGTGCTGTCGAGAGGGCTTAGGAGGTCACAAGGAGGCACCGTGCGATTCCCCAGGCCCATGACGGCTGTCCATTTCGCCTCCTCTGCTGTTCCCAAGGCCCAGGGGGAAGACCCAGGCTGGGGTGAAGCCCAGCAGCGTCCAGCAGCAAGGGGCCAGGCATGCAGAGGGCCCATCACACAGCTGAGAGGCCGAGAGAAGAGACAGTTCTCCCATCTGAGCCACCAGAGTACAGGTCTTGCCCGGCTGGACAGGCCCTGAGCAGCTCCCGCAGCCCGGCACAGCGAATCTCCAGGCGCTGCAGTGCCACCTCCAAAGGGCCCCTCACCCCCCATTTCTGGCATCATGTAGGCCGAGGTGAGGACACAGGGGCACTGAGACCAGCAAGTGTCCCAGAAATGACAGAATCTGAGTCTCCCCATGGCGGATGGGACAGGGTGCACTTGGAGCAGAATTAGTAGAATCTAGAGATTCGGGGAAGAGTGTGGTCATTACATCCTGGTCCCTGCCCGCTGGAGACTGAGATTCCTATGCACCAAACAATACGTCAAGCAAGTAGAGGAAATTTTCATAGGAGAAAATACCGGGACAATGAAATAAAAACAGGTGAGGGACAGAAGAGCCTGCTTCAAAGTCCACACCACCACATCCAAGGCCAAGTGAGGCAGAAACCAAGTCTGTCTGCCAATTCAGGTGGGTCCGGCTCCTGCTCCCCTGTGCACTGCTGGGCACCGCCTGCACCTCGGGAGCTGCCTGCCCCTCAGGAGCCTGGCCTCCTCCCTCCCTGCAATGCCCTTCTTTGGCTCTTGTCTGCCTCCGGGGCCCACTTCTCCACTGGGCATAAAAGGTGCAGTATAGAGTGTTATGCTCCTTTCAGGGGCCCACAAAAATGTTTTAATTTATTTTGAAATCAGAAGGAAAAATGAATCTAATAGAAATGGATACATAGTAACCAAGGAGGTCATAATGTGTGTATGTGTGTGTGTGTGTGTGTGTGTGTGATAAGGAAGTGGTCAAGAAGGCTGCTAGAGCTCCAGCCATCACCTCTGCACTCCAGACAGGAGACAGAAGGGAAGTGGTAGGCAAAAGCTTAAGCCTCCTAGATGCAGGCACCTTTAAAGAGCTTTCCCAGAATCCCCCGTGAAACTTTTGGGTCTACGTTTTTCACTGGCCACTCTATCTGTGAAGGAGCCTGAGAAACGCAGTTTTTAAATTGGAAACATTGGCGTCCCAGACAACCTGGAAGTCGTAGCCACATAGGAGGCAGAAGAGGGCGGGTTCAGGAGGAGCGGCTGCCAATCTCCACAGGCTCTAGCTTTGTGCCACCCTCTGCCCTGGGCTCATGGCTCCTCTGTGACTTGCTCTCTCCAGAAGTAGCAGGAAGGGGGCCACAGAGCCTCGGGATGCCGGGGGCCGGGGGCCACTTGGCAACGGTGTTCAAACTGCAGACGCCGCTGCTTGCTGAGGCTGCGATGCCGCCAGGGACCTCCCTCCACCGCACAGGGCAGGCGCTCTTGCTGTCCCTACTGACCCCGTGGGGCAGTCCACACACCGCTCCGTCTGGGTCCTCTGGACGTCCTCACGGAACCCGGGTGGCAGACTATTGCTGCTGTGCGGCTGTCCCACGCCGGGCCCTCTGGTTCTCATTTGCAGTGTGTCCCACAGCACTGTCAGCAAGCAGGGAGGACACTCGGACGGACTGGCTCCCCAGGCCAGGCTGCCTCCGGCAGAACCAATGGCTCCTGCTTAGAATGTTTAGAAAAGGTTTGCCTCACTCCTGCAGCTCCTCTGCAGGATCCTAGGAAATCTCTTTAAATAGGCTGACGTAAAGGAGTCTCAACCTTCTGTCTACCACTTCCTTCCTTCCTCCTGTCTGGAATGCAGAGGGGATGGCTGGAGCTCCAGCAGCCTTCTGGAAACTATAAGACAAGCTGGAGGAAGGAAGCCAAGATTGAGGGTGACAGAGCAGGGGAAGGGATGAACTGCCTGCCTGTCGACCTTGCCCTAAGAGTTTCCCTTCCTGTCTGAGAACAGCACATACTGGGAACAGAATGCTTTTTCTGTGTGAGAGAAAGTTAGCCCGAGTCCTCTGGGGGGGGTCACTGCTATTCAGTACATTTTCCTTTGTGTCTAGTTGAACTGATAGAAACCCATGCACCTTCTCATGCTCTGTAAATCATCTGTACAAGAAGAGCTAAAATGATATGTTTTCTGCCATTGTTAAAAATTCCTATAAAGTTTTTAAAAGGGCAGGGTGGAGGGAGGGGCCAAAATGCCCTGCAGCAGAAGCCCTTCCTCTGCAGGATACCGATCCTGAAAGCAGAAGAGAACCAGGAAAACACGTGGATAAGATCTGCTGACGCTCGGCTTTTGTGATCACACTCGTGCAACAACACCTATTTTTTCTGAATCAGAAGGAATCCTCACGAGCCAGCGCCCCACCCACTCCTGCTTCCTGGGGCCCAACTTCCTTCTACTCTGCTGTCGGTTTTCTCCCTCGCCAGAGCTGCAGGGAGCCTGCCCCTGCCCCTGCCCTAGCACTGCCTGCCTGGACCCCGCCCACAGGCAGAGGGGAATCCTCTGCTGCCACACTCACCTACTCAGGCCACCAGGAAGCCCAGCTCCCATGGGCCACAGGGCATGGAAGCTTCTGGAAGGACCCCGTGCTACCTCTTGTGGCCTCAGCAGGCCAGGCATGAGGATCCGGCTCATGGGCCCTGTACGGACGAAGGCCACGCCGGCCCTTCTGGTTCTCATTTGCAGTGTGTCTTATTTAATTTTTTCAGTCTGAGCCGTCTCCCCACCCTGTGCTGATTTTCAAATAACCAGCTCTGGGCTGGATAGCTGCTGGGCACAGAGCAGAGTCCGGCCCTGCCCTGTCCTCGGGCAGGTCCCTGCCAGCTGTCCCGGGGTTTCAGGCCTGTGGCCTGCGGCCCTGGCCCCAGGCACGTCCTCCGTCCTCCTTGCTGGCCGAGGTGGGAGGCTCAGGGGGACACCCACGTCCCCAGTGAGGGATATGGTGACCACCTACCTGTCCTCCAGGCCCACTCTCAACTCCTCCCTGACCTGGATCTGCCAACCCCATAAGACCCAGACCCCCGTGGTGACCCGCTGCCATTTGGGCCCTGAAGATGTGGCCCTGGGATGCTGCCCAGAGCACCGCTGCTCCACGAGCTCTCGCCCCCCCTGCGTCTATGATCGAGTGGACGGGAGCTGTTCTCTTAACTCTGATGTTGACCACAGTGACAATGACACTCACATGGCCACGATGACATCTGGAACCCAGGCTGCCCTGGAGAGGACCAGGAGCACCCCAGTTACCTAAAAATATATGGTCCCAGCCAGGCCTGGTGGTGCACGCCTGTAATAGCAGCTTGGGAGGCTGAGGCAGGAGGATCGCAAGTTCAAGGCCAGCCTCAGCAACTTAGTGAGGCCCTGTCTCTAAATTATATATATATATATATAAAATATAATACAGTTTTTTTTAAAGGCTGGGGAGGGCTCAGTGGTTCCATGCTCCTAGGTCTAATCCTTGTTCCCCTGCCCCCCCAAAATTTATATATATATATTTTTTTCCCTGAGAGCAGTTCACACCGGGCATGGAGGCCGCCAGAGGGCCTCAGCCCAGAATCAATTCTTCGTGGATGCCCACAGGGCGGGGGCACCCCGGTGGCCCTGGCCTCTGGCTGCTTCTCTGAATGAGTGGATGTCACGGTCATGGCACCCTCGGGACGCTTCACAGGCGCCCACGAGCCTGAGGTGATCCTTACGTCCATTCCACAGTGAGGACGAGGACCCAAAGCACCTAAGGAACCGGCCTGACACCGGGGTGCACCGGCGGGGACACAGCATGGGACAGCAGAGGCCTCTGGGCTGGAGGCACGGAGGGCCCAGGTCCCCGTGTGGGGAGGGTGGAGAGCAGGCGGCGGGGGCCGGGCTCTGGGCTCCGGGCTCCGGGCCCACCCCAGGCGGCCCGATGTCACTGAACCGAGCGTTTCCCTTCCGCAATCAGGTCCTTCTGAAACACGTGCTCCGTTTCTGCCACGGAAGTCCCCCCGTTTGTCCTGCCTGCATCCACACTTGCAGTGCCTTCGGTGGCCGGGAGGACCCTCGTGTGCGCGGCCCCGTCCAGGGGCGCTGCCCGATTGCAGATGTGGTGACGCTGGTCGCCCCAGCTCACCTGATGGGTCGGAGGTGCCCGACCTGCAGTCACTGCCAACCACCTGGAGACCTGGCCAGGCAGCGCTCACGGGAGGACGTGGATGCAGCCTGAGGTGCTCGCGCCCGAGACGGGGCAGCGCTGGCCTGCAGGACCAGCGAGGCGCTGGAGCACCTCCTGCAGCCAAGGCACCTCCCCAGCGTGAGGGAGACGAGTCCTCACGAGGAGAGAGGGACGGACGGACGGACAGGACCAGCGCCCCCATGGACAGCGCTCGGCCCAGGCTCTCAGCTTTGGACAGACCCTGCCACCCTGGGCACCGCAGGGCCGTCCTCAGCGGCCCCAAGCTGGAGCCAGCTCAGGGCCCACCAGCCAGGGCCCCCCAGGCCAGATCAGCAGGAGTAGCCAGTAGGGCTGCAGCCTACGTCCAGGTCCCCCCAAGCCCCTGGCAGATGCCAACTCAGGGAGCCTGGGCAGGGGGTGCCAGGACCTGGAAGCCTAAGGCCCTGCCAGGCAGAGGGTGAGCAGCAGGACTGGGGCCATCAGGCATCTTCCCCGGCTCTGCAGCCTCAGGGTGTGGCAGGGCCTGCTGTCGAGAGTGGGGACCCCACCCAGCCTTATCTACCCTCAGAAAAACAATCCTGAGCCGACCTCACGGAACTCATGGGAGGGATCCAAACAGGGCCCCGGCGCTGCCTGGAGAAAGCCCAGATGTTCCAGTTTTTCAACGTTCTCTTGACATTTCTCTCCCTTGTGGGTAGGGAACCAGGGGAGCCTTCTTCCTGGATCCTGGTCCTCTGGCTGGAGACCCATCTCATCTTCCCACCCACGCCGCATGTCCAGCTTTGAGGTTCCCAGCCTCGCTGACGCTCAGCACGCGTGGCCCACAGACAGCAGGTGACCCCAGGACATGGGCGTGGCCTGAGCCCCCAGCACCACTCATCACAGAGCTCATTCATCACGGAGCCCCATCCTCAAGGTGGAACCTAGAAGTCTCCGGCTCCGGCCACCCGGGACTCTGCAGAAGCCCAAGGCGACGTCCCCTCCCCCTCCCCCACCAGACCCTTAGCAGGGAGCCCAGAGGCCCGACAGCCCTGAGCCGTCCCCTAAGCCTGCTGCGGCTGTTAACCTAGGCTGAGCAGCAGAGCCGCAGGGCGGGAGCCCCACGCCGGGGCCTGGAAGCGCCTCCAGGTTCAGAAACCTGTTGCTGACTCATTATCAACCCAGGAAGCCGCCACTCAAAGTGCTGCTCTGAAAAAGCTCCCTGTCATGCCCTGCTGACCCGGGAGCTGCTTTTTAAGCAAATTCGAAAAGTGTTTATCACAAGGTATTTATGACATTTCAACCGTCTCATTTACAGTAACTAGGATGACATTAAAAGAACGTTTCCTGTATTTCACTTGACAGTAAAGCCGAGCGCCAGCAGAGAGACAGCAGTCAGGGCCACATCTGCCCCTGGCGGCTCCAGGACCCCCTCCTCCACCACCCCTCCGGGCCCCCAGCCCTGGCCCAGCAGCTTGTTTTGCTTTGGTTTTTTTTTTCCTGATTTGTACCACACTCTGTGACTCCCAGCATCCAAGGAAAGGAAAGGACATAAAATAAGTTCCTGGACTCATTCAAAACCTCTGCCCTGTTCCTGCAACACTGCACGGAAACTGGGCAGCACAGTTGCTCCAGGGCCGGTCCCTCCAGCCCGGAGAAGCGGAAGCCAACAGCCCCAGCACCCTGGAGCTTGCACAAACCCAGACAGCTCCACCTCTGAACCGCTGGCTCCGTCTCCTGGAAGAAGCCCCAGCCAGCTTCTCCTCCAGCCAAGCACCTCCACCCCCCATGCTCTGTCCCCAGACAGCGAGATTTACCACCAACATCCACATTTTCACAACGAACCACCAAGCACCTCCTCCAAGAGCCCAGCTAAGACCCAGCAGCCCCGGGCGTGGGGGCAGAGAGCCACTCTTCCAGAAGCACAGACCCTCCACGTCTCGCCAAACCCAGCGTCCACCCGGGGACGCAGCTGGAACTCTGAGCAAAGAGGATAAATGACAGGCACATACTCACCAGGGAGAAGCTGAGGGCTGCTCCTTCCCGGGGACGAGTCCCACACCGGCTTGGGCACAGCCTGCCCGCATGGAGCGCTGCTTTAAAAAGGACCCAGCAGCGACCGTACAGTCACTGGGCTCCCTCCATTCCCAGTGATGTCCACGCGATGAAGACCAAAAAAAAAAAAAAAAAAGGCGCACACCTCGGCCCTCATTCTCATTGGGACGAGATGACTCATGCTGACTCTCCGCCGCCACTTCCTCCCCGGCATTCTCTTCATACTTGCAAGCTGGGCTGGTCCAGTTCCCAGGGTCTCTGCCGCCCTTCCGGAAAAAGCAGCCTTCCCGACCCAGGCAGAGAGGTCCAAGCCCTGCTCCCACGTTCCCGACCCCCGGGGATGGCCTACCCTGGGAAATGCTTTATTTAGGAGACTTGGAACCGCAGGGAAATGAGATGCATGAATCGTACGTGCATTTGAATGTCAAGTTCATGGTGAAATTGTGTAATGCGTTGCAAAAGTTCCGGGGAAGGGAAAGAATGAGATACGGTCTTATTCTTTAAGGGGCTTGAGTTTGCTTGGCCCTGCAAGTATCTGTTTCCGGGCGTGCTCTTTTCGTCCTCTGTCCCTTGATATCACAAGTCACAGCGTTCAATATCAGCATCTCGGCAGAGCTGCCTATTAGGGCTGTGTTCCTGTCCTCGGGCTTCCGAGACTTGTCTTTTCTCTGCGTCTGACTTCAAGAATGTGCTGGGCTGGCATAGCCAAGTGCCAGGGAATGAGCGGGAGGTTTGGCACTCGCGCTTTTGGAAACGGTTGACAAATGTTTCTATGCCAGGGCAGGGACAGCCTCACCTCCAGTTTTCTTTTGAATGATGCAGAGGGCGGGGCAGCCTTCCCCGACAGGAGCATTTTTTAAATTATGAGAAGCAGCAGGCAGAGCAGGCTCCATGTCATCCAGCAATGTCTGTGGAGACTCCGAGGGCAGAGCCGCATCCCTGGCGTCGACCTCGGTCTGGAGGGCTCCAGGCCCCCAGCCTCACTGACCGTGGGAGGAATCTCAAAGAAAACCCTCCTTCCTTATTCTCTATTTCAGATCTTGTACCAGAGAAATCAGGGCATCAGATAACACCAAGTGTTTGCTTTATCTATAAAAGTTGGCCATTTGGTCAAATCTTCATCCTTGGAGTTTTGTTGCAGGGTTATTTTTTTCCAGGAGAGCACAAAGCCTGTTGCTTTGCTGGAGTTTAGGAACATCTTTGTCTGCAGTGGGTTTTCTTTTTCTCTTTTTTCTTTTTCTTTTTCTTTTTTTTTTTTGGTACCAGGGATTGAGCCCGGGGGGTGCTTCACCACTGAGCTGCATCCCAAGCCCTTTTTATTTTTTATTTAGAGACAAAGTCTCGCTGAGTCGTTTAGGGCCTCGCTAAGTTGCTGTGGGTGGCTTTGAACTTGCAGTCCTCCGGCCTCAGCCTCCTGGGCCGCTGGAGTTCAGGCGTGTGCTACCACACCCAGCTGCAGTGTGTTTTGTTTAGGGCGAGGGGCAGCAGTCTCAGAGACTGGCTTCTCCCCTCTGTCCCCTACCAGGGACAGATCTCAGGCAGCAGGAGTACAGCAACCCCCCAAGGTGAAGGACACTTGGACCAGGAGCTCCGCAGGGGCTACTGAAATGGAAATCTTCGTATCCTGTCCGTCCTGTGTGGGGAAGCCAGCCTTGACCTTGTGTATGAAGTCATTCCTAAGGGCCAACTCAGGAACTGAAACAAACAAAACAAATATAAAAATTACACCAGGGAGAAATGAAAGAATCCCAGATCATTTAGAAACCTAGCCACGCCCCCTTTGCTGCTCTAGAGTGGTTCCCTCCACAGCAATGCTGCTATCATGAGCCTTCTGGAATGTTCCAGGGCAGGGCCTCAGTCTCAAACCAAGGCTTTCTCCCACAGGGAATTTAGTGGCGAGGAGGAAGGAGTGAGGCCAGACGGCTTGAGGGGAGCACATAGCTTTGAGGAGGGAGTGTGCAGGTAGCTCTTCCTCCAAAGCCTCCAAGCATGAGCCTCGTGGCTCTGTACCTCAATTTTGGTCTGCGAGACCCTGAGCAGACAGCCTGTTTCCGACTGATGGAATTGTGAGCTAATAAATGGAGGCTGTCTAAGTCACTCAGTCAAGCAGCATTAGAAAAACACACTTGGGCCGGGCACGGTGGCACACACCTGTAATCCCAGCGGCTCAGGAGGCTGAGGCAGGAGGATCTCAAGTTTGAAGCCAGTCTCAGCAACTTAGCAAGCCCTTAAACAACTTAGTGAGACCCTATTTCTAAATAAAATATTAAAAGAGCTGGGGATGTGGCCCGGTGGTGAAGCATCCCTGGGTTCAATCCCTGGTACCAAAAAAAGAAAGAAAAATTTTGCTTGGCTCATTTGTAAAACAGACAGGCCGTGTTCTAGAAGAATTAAAAGTCTATAATGTCCATTCAGTGGCCAGGACAGTGGCAAGCACCATCCCCAAACCTCAGCTCGTCCATAAGTGACACTGAACCAGCAGGAGCCTGACGATGCATGCAGCTGATTATTTGAAAGTTTCCCTCCAGTGTGGGATTCGCGTCACGGGCCACCATCAAAAGTCTAGAATTTAAATGAACGAATCACCCACTGAATTTGCAACATCTTTTAAAAATCTGTGCCTGTGAGTGGCACACAATCACACACAGCACTCGGTAACGCAGACCCTGATCCCCCCACCAGGATCAGGAGGTCCAGACCTCAGCCCTCCCGCAAATAGTCAACAGCCGCCAGGTTCTGGCGCAGGTCCTGTTCCCGTGGAGCGTATATTCTGGAGGGAAGACACAGAAAATGAGCACATGTGAGAAAACCCAGCTAGCGGCAGGAACTGTGGGAGTCAGCGGGCAGGACGTGAGATGGTGGACAAAGCCAGGGATGGAGGGCACAGGATGAGACACCGGGGCTCCTCTTAAACGGGAGAGAAGCACCATCTGATTTGAAGTTTCCAAGGCAGCTCCCTCCAAGTGTGGCGTCCTGGTGCAGAGCAGGAAGACATGGGGGTCCAGTGGCCCCACGGGGGTCTGAGGACCACGCAGGGTGAGCAGATGAGGACCCACTTGAGGACTGTGTGGAGAATGTTGGTTGATGGACGGGCTCGGGCTGTGATGGAGAGAGATGAGCCAGGAGCCAGGCACAGCCCTTAGGTCTGGGGTCTGAGCCGCAGAGTAGTGCCCTGGCAGAGACGGGAGGGGGCAGCCAGGAGACTGGCCAGGCTGGGAAGAAAGCGGGGGCTCCGTTGTGGCCATCTTGATTTGGATGTGACTGTCAGGCACCCAGGGGGGGCAGTCGGGTGGAGATGCCGGCAGATCTGGAATGCTGGGGGAGATTCTGGCATAATCCTTGAATCGGTACCCAGTGATATTGTTCAGTCCTGGCAAATCATCCATGATATCCCGGGGTACTGTTTGTACCAGGTGTCACTGGTTTGGCACGAATGGACTTTGCTTTATGTTTGCAATAAAAACGTAAAATAATATGAAGATTACGTGCCAAGGCAGTTAAAACTGCTCCATTTCTGGAAGAACTTACGGTTTCTTTCCTTTGTAAGCAGCGCTAGATGGAAGCCTTCACCGCTCTGGATGATTTGGTATAACTGGAAAGTCCACAGGCTGGATACATGGCTGAACAAACCACCCCCTCACCATGTCAATAACCCTCCGGTTGATGGAGACTATCAGGAGATCAGCTGGAGGCCTGTTTTCTGACACTACTGGATCGACAGCTGTGATTTGTTGGCAGCAGGACCAGCTTCTTCATTTCCTGCTGCAACACCCTGTGCCCCTAACGAGCCTCCCCGAACACTGCACACCCCGCCACCCGCACGCGCTCCTTGAACACTCAGGATTCAAAACTTCAACTTCATTGAAAGGAATTCACACTTGCTGGTGGCCACTGAGGAGCTGCCCAGTGTAAGCCCGACTGAGTACGTTAATCTCTAGAGACTCTTCATGGGAACACCTGAGTCCATGTCTAACAGAGGCCACCCGCCAAGGACTGGAGAGAAAGTCCCCAGGCCCGCACTCAGGCCCTGCACAGTGCCCACTTGCCCGTCCCAGCCTCCCTGGCGAGGCTACCTCCTTCATGTTCCTCGAAGGATGCACCTGCTCCCCGCGCCACTTGCCTGCCGGGCTCTGCCACCAGCCCTGAGCTGCTCCCTTCCCTCCCACGAGGACACAGAGCCTGGGGTCTGCGGCTGCTCTCCAGCTGTCACATCTGCAGGGCGTCCTGGGTCCAGGTAGGATTAAAGGTTTGTCCTGGAGTCCAACAGACTGTGGTCAGGACCTGGCTCCCGGCTCAGTGGCCTTGAGGAAGAGCCAGCTCAAGCCTTTGCTTCCCAGGCAGGGGTGGAGGAGACCCTGGTCATCAGGGGTCCCCAGCACAGCACTGGTGGGGCTTAAATAAGTGGGAGGTTGGCAGAGGGCTGGGCCCTCAGGCCATGCCCAGACATGGTGGTCATCCTGTCTGCAGCACCTTTTCTGCCCCTACCCCCACCTGGTGCTCCCGTCAGCCCTTTGCACCTCCCTCCCCAAGCCACTCTGCTTGGGTCTGGCTTCACGGTACAGGAGAGAAGTAACATGGCTTCAGTTAGGCCTTGTGTCCCCCTCAAGTAAAAGCAGCTCAGCACAGACAGCTTGGGCTGCTGGAAAGCCCACACACGGCATTGCTGGAACCTTGGGCTCTTATCTTTCTGATCTACCATTTGAAGCCTGGCTTTCATTCTCTATGACTTGATGGTCCAAAAAGGCTGCTGAAGCTCCAGACATCAAATCCACACTCTCCATTATTAACAATGGGAAGGAGTCGGGCTGGGGTTGTGGCGCAGCGGTAGCGTGCTCGCCTAGCACGTGGGAGGCACTGGGTTCGATCCTCAGCACCACATAAAAATAAAATAAAGCTATTGTGTCCACCTACAACTAAAAAATAAATATTAAAAAAAAAAAAAAAAACAATGGGAAGGAGTGAGGGAGGCCAAAAAAAACATGCAATCCACCACTTCTACCATCCCCACCGTTATAGAGCTTGGCCCCCCGTGTTCTTCCATGGGATCCGGTCTAGAACTCTGGGAAAGGGAAGGTCATGTTCCCCGTGGGCACAGGGGGAGGAACACTGCCCTCCGCAGGGGGGACACAGTCAGCACACAGAGCGGGCAGAGCCAGCAAAGGGACAAAGCCCACCAGGAGGGAGGCTTCCCCAGAGGAAACTGGCACCTTGGCCCCACTGATTCTGCAGGTGACATCGGACTCCTCCTGCCTCCTCCCAGAGCCCTCAGCCCCTCTGTCCAGGCTGACCCCTTGCAGGGTCTCAGAGGAAAGCACTGGCCATCTCCTCACGCCTGCACCTGGGCTCCTCCAGGCCCCTGCCTGCCACTTTTTTCTTCACCCCCCTCTCCACAACAATTCCTGCCCAACCTGGAAGACTTGCTTCTGCAGTCACCTCCTCGGGGAGCCATCCTCAGCTCCCCTCCATCCTGTGGAGTCCCCAGTGCTCTGTGAGCTCCTTGCCATCCCTCTGCAATCTGCCACCCCTCCCACTAGACGAAAGGGAAAGGACATAGAGGGAAAATCCCCTCCCACCCACTTACTCTCCCACATGCGACCTTGGGCATTTGCCCCTGGGTGGATGGACCATCAACCACGGCGGGAGCTTTGGGGCATGGGCAAACGTCATCCAGACAGGAGCTCCCGAACCCACTGTTTCTGGGTGGTGCAGTTTGGTCACCAAGGCTATTGAGAAGTCAATGGACTTGTTATCGGTTCTGAAATTCAGGGCTCCACAAAGCCAGAAAAATAGCCGCATGTCAATTCCAAACAGCAAGAGGCATCCGAGACCCAAAGTGGCCCAGACGGAGACGGAGGGAGAGGGCCAGCCGTAGCGCTGTGTGCCAGGAGGGGTCGAGGTGGCCGCCGTTCAGTCCCGAGGGAGCAAGTGAGGGCCACAAGAGCAGGGCCCGGCAGGTCTGAGCCGCAGGCTGGGCCCCGCTCGCCAGGAGGGCAGGCGCAGGGAGCTGCCGGGGTCTGTGTGGAGCCGGACGTGTCAGACACCATGCACTGCACAGGTGGTGGGATTTTATCCAGACACAAAAAGGAGTGTGGCCTTCACCCCGCTGGGCAGAGATGGACCCAGGCAAGCTTGTGCCGGGTGAGAACAGCAGACAGGTCGTGCCCGGCTGGACCACACTGGAGGAAAGACCCAGAAAGGCCAGTCGGGGAGGGCGGAAAGCAGCTTGGTTGCTTGGTGCTGGGGGAGAGAAGAGGGAGCCCCTTCTGATGGACCTTTGGGGGCAAAGGAAAGGTTTTGGAGCCACACAGAGGTCGTGGTTTTGCACGGCCGAGGTGCATAAACGCCACGGAATTGTTCACTTATACGTGACTCACTGCCTGGGCTGTGGATTTCACCCTAATATTTAAAAAGGCACTGGCTCATTCAACTGTGGACCTCCCCCCACACCTTTCAGAGACAGGAAGCGGCTGGCAGAGCCCACAGCCCCCTCCAGGGCCTGTGCCAATCCCATATCACACACACCTGCCCGTGGCGTTGCCACAGGAGGGCCTCGGCGGGCACCAGCCAAGACCCCGGGGATGCTGGGCAGGCGGTTGCAGGGATGGGGCCTCTCTTGGCTCTGTGGCTCCCTGCTGGGCCAGGCCCAGGGGTCCCCGGCGTCCCCTCTTGGAATGGCGGTGCCGCTGTCCTCACCTGTCCCCATTCTGCAGCGGGCTTCTGGGCTGTGGGCAAAAGCCCACCCATCCTGCTTTGCTCTCTGTTTATAGGCCTCCAGGTCCAAAAAGGCCACACAGGACTCTGCGGGACTGGCCCGGACCACATGCTGACCAGAACACCCCACAGAACAGCTCCAGGTGTGGCCTGGCAACGGCTGGTTGCCTAACCACACAAATCTGGTCCTCTTTGTCCCTAGTAATCAAGCCCCTGGCTTTGTAGCCGGACTGAATGAGTCTTCCTAGAACAATTCCCCGTGTTGACTCCTCGCAGCCGGGCATGGCCAGCAGCTGGGGAATCCGGGCGGGAGCTGGATGGAACCCGCTAAGCAAGCGTGGGCCGCCAGGTGGCCCGGCCCGCCTCCCGGATGCCCTTCACCTGGGAGCGCTGAAGCTCTGTTTGGACTGCAGGTCTCTTGAATAGGTTCTGTTCAAGGCAACCAGCCCTGGAGGAAATTTCTTCAGTGACTCCATCCGAGTCAACCCCAGGTCCCAGAGTGTGAGAAGCCACTGTGCCGTCTGGTCCCTGCCACCACCCCTGGGGTTTGGGGACGTCCTTGCTCTCTTAGACATTTCAGGATTGATCAGGACACTAACCATTTCTAGCAGAACAAGTCCCATGTGTTCCCAAAGGAAAACAAGGAACCTGCCAAGTGCTGGGGAAGATGCCCTCAGCCCACAGGCCAGCTCCCCAGCCTCGGAGCCTCTCCGCGGACTCACGGGTGGGAAAGGCAGCGGCACTGATCTCCCCATGCTCTGTACATACGTGCCTGGAAAAGGATAGCAAGGCACCTTATGTTACCCAGGATATTTGTTAGCATGTCCCAAGGAGGAAGTTCTTTGTGAGGTCGTTCTGGGACTTTGGTTTTAGCTCTCATGTCATTTTTGATATTTTTATTTTGTAAGCAATTTCGTCCACTCTGATGGCCCAATGGACACGGCTGCCATGGCTGCTGTTTAGCACGTGTCTGCTCCTCTCCCCATCATTGTGCCCACCCCGTGCACATGATGTTCCTCTGCTTTATTTCACTTACAACATAAGCATGGTTAAACCCCTGGGACCCGGCGGGAGGTCTGCTTTCCCGGTGGGGTTCAGATGACCCTCCGCAGGGTCTCGTGCCCAGGCTCAGTTAGGCAAAGGCGAGTTAGAAGGACCTCAAGGACATCCTTCCAAAGTCAGGGCTGCTCCCTGTCCATGGAGCAGGGACCAGAACCCAGGCCACGGAAGGGAAAGACGCGGAGACTCCTCCAGCTGCCTGCTCGCCCGTTCCCAGAGCCCAGCTCCCGCCTGCCAGGAGCCCGACCAGCCCGGAAGTTCTCTCCTGCAAAAACGCAGGCTGGGCTTTGCACCCAGGAGGCAGGCCTGGCCCAGCGGCCCCAGCAGGGGATGCCCCCAGACACGGAAGGGGACAGAGGCTGGGTGAGTGACGTTCTGCTCCACTTCACCTGGGGACAGCCAACGTGGGGCTTGCTCAGGCGCGGTGAGGCCACCGGCCGCCCTCCCCTGCTTTAACACAAGATGCGCACCTTTGAAGTCACATGCAAGCAAGGAGGGCAGGCCTGGCCGGCTGAGCAGCCCTGGACACTGACTCAGGATGGACTCTGGACCAGGATCCTGGTGTACGATTTGGTCTCTCTCTAAAAAAAGTATCTTTTCTGCAGAGACAGTGACACAAGGCAGGGCCACACCCATTTGCTCACTCCCGTGTCCCCAACATCTAGCATGTGCCTGAGGCATATTTCAGCATCCAGAATCATTGATGGAAAAAATGACTCTTCACCTATCTATCCCTTTAGATATGGAAGACTGGACTCTGTCTGCGCTCACGAGAATGTTCTGGTGAAGCAGAGACGGGCGCCAGATGATCTTCAATTCATTTGTCCATTGGAAATCTGAGAAATGGAACAAGTGCTTAACACAGGTGACGTCCCACTCGGCAACACAGCACCCCAGGAGGGGCAGCGACATGCAGTCACCCCAGGGCAGCATGGGAGCTGCCGCTGCTGCCCTCATCTCCAGACATGACCACATCTCCAGCCCAGGAAAAGGTCAAAATCACGTTGTGCAGTGTGGCCTGTCCTGGATCTGTATCTCTTATGCACCACATTGAAGCACAAAGAGCATCCATTGCAGCATCCTGGGCCGGGGGCTGTCGCAGAAACTCAGCGCGGTTTTTCTCAGGAGGAGGCCAGCTCTGTCCCCTCACTGCCCCCTCCCCAGGGTAAGGCAGATATGGCTTCAGAAAAAGAAGTGGGGCATGGGGGATGTGCCCTGAGGGACAGATGGACTCTCCTGGCTTCAGTATCGACACCTTGCTCACGTCTCTTCTCCTTCCTGGTTTATTCTTTTATCTCCCTCAGTCCCCAGGACCAGAACTCAGAGTGGTATTATTGATGCTAAAGGTCAGCTGTGCAAAGAGCTAACCAAATCTTCAGTGAGGAGTCTGAAACAGGGTTAATATCATTTTGTTCTCACGAAGTTGCAGTGACAGTTTTGACCTTAAAAAAATATTTTGGGTCTGGGCACCGTGACACATGCCAGTAATCCCAGCGGCTCAGGAGGCTCAGGCAGGAGGATCGGAAGTTCAAAGCCAGCCTCAGCAGCTTAGCAAAGCCCTAAGCAACTCAGCGAGATTCTGTCCCTAAATAAAATATAAAAAGGGCTGGGGATGTTGTCAGTGGTTAAGCGCCTCTGGGTTCAATCCCCAGTACCAAAAAAAAAAAAAAAAACCCAATATTTTGGAACATAAAAAAGAATATCTGAGGCCACATGAAAGCTCAAAAGCTGGTGCTGCTTGTCTGTGGGATTGTAGGGGCCTCTGTACCAGGCAAGAGCTGTGCTGCCATCTCCCCTGCTCTGGGAGGCCTGGGCCCTGGGGATACTGCAGCAAGCAAGGGTTTTGCTTGCTCCATGAAGAGTGGGTGACACAGAGCCACATATACAGATGAGCTTATCCCCAAAGAAAGGAAAACACTGCCAAACTGCAACAAAACCAGAGTTGTCGTCACCACCGTCAGCGTCGTTGGCGTCATCACGACTGTGTGTGGTTAACACGTCCTAGGTGTCACTGTGCCCCAGGACACTGTGCTGAGCAGCATGCCTCTTCCCATGCAATGCTCCACCAGGTTCCACCTTATAACAGAACACTGAGGTCCAGAGAGGTTCAGCCATTCATCCAAGGAGACACAGCAATGGTGAGCAGCAACCCACACTCAGACCATCTCTCAGGGACCTGGACCTCTAACCACTCACCCTGGTAGAAAGACAGGAGCAAAGCAGACAAGACCCCAAGACTCCAGTGGGAGGGGACTCTGTGCCAAGCCACGGGCGGCAGAGCAGGGCAGGACTGGGCCTCTGAGGGTTGCCTGGATGCACCACCACACCACCATGTCCCCGGGCAGCACCAGCCACACTGCAGACTCGGGGAGACAGTGGCTGAGCGGAGCAGCAAGAGCCGTTCTCCAGCGCAGGGGCCTGCGCTGCTCTCTGAGCTCCGTTCACGCTGGGAAGTGCCCTGCTCGGAGCAGGCAGCTCGGAGGGCAGAACCTCCCCACTGGGTCATCCAGACCCAAGACATGGGCAATGATTAGTGAAGGTGTCGCAGGCCGTGCATGGGGGGAGGGCGCAGGCACGGGCCGAGGGGCATCCAGGTGTCCTCAGCCATGAGAGGCGGGAGGCGCTGGAGGCCGTGAGGACATTCAGATGAGGTGGACCTGTGCTCACTGCCAGGCCCCCAGCAGCTGCAGGTGCCCGCAGGCCATGCCAGGAGGACACACCCAGGGCCTTAGCTCGCACTTCCCATCCCCAGCCTGCTCTCCCGCTGCTTGGATGGTGTCTTCGCCTTTTTGCTCCTGTGACTAAAGGACCCGACCAGAACAATGGACCAGAACAACTGTTTATTTAAGGGCTCACAGTTTCAGAGGTCTCAATCCATAGATGGCTGGTGCCATTTCTTGGGGCTCAAGGTGAGACGGGACATCACAGGGGAAGAGTGTGGTGGACGGAAGCAGCTCACGTGGTGATCAGCAAGCAGAGAGAGACTCTGCACTGCAGAGACAGGTATATACCCCAAGGCCACGCCCAGTGCCCACCTCCGCCAGCCACGCCCACCACTCTCAGGGGATTAACTCACTGATGGGGTTACGACTCAGCCATTTCGCTTCTGGATGTTCTCACACTGTCTCCCACTTGAGCTTCTGGGGATACCGCACATCCACACCAGAACAGATGGCCGTCCTGGGTTGTTCTACACCACCCGCAGCACCCGTGCTGAATGAAGCATGTGGGTGAAGCCTGGGGGACACCAAAGCACATCTCATTAGCCAGCTATGACTAGATCATCCGTCCCTTTACTGAGGTTGGCACTTCTGGTCCCAGTTCTGTGATGTACTAAGTTAAAAGGGTTCCAACTGGGCATGGTGGCACACGCCTGTCATCCCAGAGGCTTGGGAGGGTGAGGCAGGAGGATCACGAGTTCAAAGCCAGCCTCAGTAACTTAGCAAAGCTCTAAGCAATTTAGTAAGAGCCTGCCTCTAAATAAAATATAAAAAGGGCTGGGGATGTGGCTCCATGGTTAAGTGCCCCTGGGTTTAATCCCCGGTACCCCAAAATAAAGAGGGTTCCAAAGCATCCCACGTTGACCTCTGGGTGTAACAGGAAACCAAGTGGAATCCACCCCTGAAACAGCACACTGAGGTGGAGTGGAAGTCCCGAAGCTGCAGTCAGATGAGCAGAGACCTCACCAGGGAGAACCCACCTCCCGCCCTGGGGACCCATGCACCAGTGGAATCAGGGCCAGTTGCAGACTCAGCTCCCCAGGCCTGGGAACAACGCTGCCCCTGTTTGGGAGGCGTTGAGGGGTCACTCCTTCCCGTCAACAGCAGACAGGACTCTCGTCTCAGCCCAGGCAGCTTTTCCTTTCATTATCTAAGACATTTAAATGGCAGCCGCAGGCAAACTGATTATAAAACTCCTATTGTGCTCTAATCAAAAGCAGATCTATTTAAAAGCTTTGTACCAACAAGTGACTGTTTGCCAAATCCTAGTTTTATATTGGAGGGGACAGGGTTTTTCAAAACAGAGATAGAAAGTGTGTTGGCTGGAGGGGTGACCGAGGGGAGGGGAAAGGACAGGGAGAAGGAGGGGCGAGGTGACCACGCTGGACGGCCCAGATCACCTCCACAGGGGGATGGAAAGGACAGGGTCCACGCTCAGGGGCAGAGTCTGCACATTTGCATATACCCAGGTCTGCATGACGTCATCCCCACAATGAGGGAAAATATTTTTAAATATCTTCTAACTCCAGTTTCAAATTCAGAGAAAAATCTGTTGGGGCTCCCTGTACAATTTACTGGATGCATTCGGCAGGTGAATGGTTGACACAGAGAGCTTAGGGACATTCTACCCGCCAAGGAGCCCGGGAATATTACCTGGTTTTTATTTTCCCAGCAGTTCAGTTCCCTCCATGCCTGCCACACCTGCCCCAGGACACACCTGACAGGTCTGCAGAGCTGGCTCCGTCCTCCTCACAGCGACATCTCCTGTATTTCTTAGAAAGAACTAATGATAGCAATATCCTGAAATACCACTGGGTCCCTCAGCAGAGAGGACCCACCTGCCAGAAGGACCGTCCTTTCCCCCAGGTCTTTTGGTCGGTTTACGTGGGCCGGCATGAGGGGAGCTTCCCGCACTCCCCACGCCCCAGATTCTCCACCGCGGAAGCCAATACTCTTTCAAGAAGAGGCTCAGCAGTACCCACCGCTTCCCAGGCCAAGTTGCTAGGCCTGGGAAAACAGCCAGGCCGCTCTGTCAGATAGGCTTTGGAAAGCCCACGTGAGAATCAGCCAGGAAAAAAATAATAATAATGTGGTTAAAATAAAAAAAAAAAAAAAATCAGGTCAGCTCCTCAGTCTTCAAAGGAGAATATCAGCCCCCAAGCAGTTTCCATGGCTGGTCCCAAAGGAGAACTTTCTTTCATGAACTTTCTCATGCAGTGGATGACGCGATCTGGCAGAGTCCTGGTGCCTGACGGAGAAAAGCAATGTCTGAACACCCACTACCCAGCCAGATCCTTCCCCAGCTCCGCAGGATCAACGCACTCGGCAGAGGGGCCTGGAAACAGGATGTCTCCAGCTACACAAACTGAAAACCAGAGCTACGCAAAGAATGCATGAAATGTGTCACCCTCAACCTTCGTGGGAACATGGCAGCCATTAGCTTAGGACATGTCAGTCCATCATAATCTGGAACAGTCAGATCTGGATCCTGTTTAAAAAAACAAAACAAAAAAACTAGAGGATTGTGAGTTTTGTTGCTGGGACAGTCCAGGGTCCCGGGCAGGCTACCCTCCAGGCAGGGGCTGGGTCTCCAAGACTCTGCGTGCACAGGCCTCTTTTTGTCCTTCCAAGTAGCAGCCCACACCCATTTCCTCCTCTTAACAATCCTGCAACTTAGCTCATCAGGGACTCCAGAGAGAAATGCGTTCATGAAACCCACCACCACCCAGCGCGTCCTCTGAGCAGGCTCCACCCACGTTCACGGCCTGGGGACCGGGAGGGTGAGTGCAGATCTACACAATGGCATGCCCACCACTGTCGCCATCCATGGGGCTTTGCTGGTCTTCCTCCCCAGGACCAGGGCTGACAGGGAGCTGACCCTGTCTTCTCTCTTTCCCAGAATCCACTTCTCAAGGCTCCTTAGGCTCTTGGAGTCACCCTTTCCATAAATTCTCTTTCTTATGCAACCTCAAGTTTTCTCCGTCTTGCTACCAAAGATCCTAACAGAGTATGTGTCCCCCACCTTTTGTCACCCTACCCAACCAGCACACCCAGTCACAGCATCTCGGGTAACTGTCACAGCCTCCCCGAGCCGCCCCGAAGGGAGGAGTGGAATGTTTCTCAGGACTGCAGGGAATCATCGCTGTTAACCCAGGGAACCAGCACGGAGATGGCCTCTAAGATCTGAGAGTCTCTACAGCTAAAGCCACCTTGAGGATATGGGATAAGAGCACACTCGCTGGCTTTACGTGAGCAGCTGAGCCAGGAGCGCAGGTCTGCAAAGCAGGGGGTTCCACCCATATTACAGATGAGCCAACTGAGGCCCAAGTCCAGATACTCTCAGGTGGTGGAGCTGGACAAAGCCTGGGCTGTGGGCCCTAAAGCTGGGCTTTTCCTTGTAGGGGCCTGTGTCTCCAGGCAGAAGCTGCGTCCCTCCAACCACTCAGAACAAATGAGGCGCGGTTGGGTCTGGGCTGCTGGGTTACTTTCAGTCTCTCAAGAGCTTGGTGCATCTGTGTTTTGAGACTACAGAACAACAGGACTATTTTCAGGTTCCACTAGACTGATAAAATCCAGGGATGTATCCACAGCGCAAAGTCAGCCCCGCAGACGTTCTGGAACCAGAGATGCCAGAGCCAGATCAAAGATAAAGCATGGTGGGTGCTCGGGCTAAGGCCGGGGACTCGGGTCCCAATCCTGTCCCATTAGACACCAGGCCACAAAGCGGCTCCTTCTGGCTTTCGCTTTTTGAAAACTTGCCATCGATACCGTAGGGCTGCTGAAGCAGGCTTAGCCGAGCACAGGAAGTCCCAGGGATCTTTGTTTCTGTCCCTTTTCCACCAAAAATGCAAAGAAATAATTCACTGTCCATGAGCCAAAGCTTCTGCCAGTCACTCGGGATTCCACATAGGAGTTTGGACCTCTCAGAGGAAGTTGTTTTCAGCCCGTGCAGAAGCACCTCTGGCGTGGTGGAAATGGCACGTGTTAACCAAAATGCAGGGCACCGTCTTTGCACGGTGGAGTTGAGGCCAGCCACTGCCAGCCAGCTCCCCACGGACGGCTGCTGCCCTGGGCCCAGTATCACCACGGGCAGTGGAGGGAAGTGGTGTGAGCCACACCTGAACCAAGGCCTCAGAGAAACATAGGGTTTCTCCATTCTTCCCCTGTCTGCTAGCTGGGTGCAGAGGTGTCTGAGGTCCCAGGGAACCAAGGAGAGTCACAAGACAGAAGGCACCGGCGTCTCCCAGAATGCAAGGGAAAGGAAAGGGCCCCCCGGGCGCCAGCAACCTTGCTGGGTTCTTAGGGAGCAGAGAGTCACCTGCATGCTGGGGCTCGTCTGTATAGCTACTGGTGTCACTGTATCTGATAGATCTTTAATCTAAAAATGCACTGACACACAAGTAGCGTGTGTGCATGGCTTTTGAGATCCAAATGCAGACTTTGGTTAAGTTAGCCCCATTTGTGTCACGGAGGGACCCTCACTACACAAGCTGTTCACTGTACAACTTCCTGCTAGGGCAGCCTCCGGCCCCTGCAATAGAAAACTTGTTCTGCTTGTGTGACTTCCACACAGCTTGAGACATGCTGCCCATGTCGTGAGTGTCCCCATGTCCACACAGGGGCCAGGGTGGGCTCTGGATCTCCCCGGAATTCCTGGAGTTCCTTTGTCCCCTGCCTTCCCATGGACAAGGCAGGAGCAGGTTTCCTCCATGGGGACTCACTTCCTGCGACACCGTCTGCTCTGCAGCCCTGTGGACCCGCGAGGCCTCCTCTATGGCTCTCCACAGCAGGACGTTTTGACCAGCAGCACATAAAATCTGCAAAGCCTGGATTTGGGCTGTAATGGGCTCACTTTTTTGGTTGGTGACAGTGGAATTGAGGTAGCCAGGATTTTCCTTCCAGAACAGGAGAGGGAGGGCCATGAAGGGCAACTGGGCCCAGCAGATCGGTCAGCGTGGGGGCGTGGCCTCACCTCCGGTTCCTTTGGTCCACGTGGGCACCCAGCCCTCACTAACCATTTAAAACAGCCCGTGCAAGGTTGATTTTCCTGAAACGTCCCTGTTCTCACTTCTCCTGCTTCAAGATGACGCGGATGAACAGATTTCCAGCCACTGGACTCCATCCATCATTTCTCCTAAAGATGAAAGGAGCTTAAAACCCACATTGGGTCGGGATAGGGATTCTGGACACTGGTCCACCATCTTCTCCAATTTGTTGGCTTACCAAATGAAGCTTCTCCCTTGCCACAGAACTCAGTCTCAATTCCTTGGTCCCTTTTAGCAGCAAATAAACAGACTTGGGTTTGGTAACCGGGTTAGGTCTGGGAGGTAGAGAGGAAAGGAGCCTGAGAGAGGGGTCAGGAGTGGCAAGGGGGCCCTGGGCAGGTGGGAAGAGATGAAGGTCTTGAACTGGCTGTGAACTCACACTAAGCTGAAAGGAGCAGACTTTAAGAAAACCCCAGGGCATCAAGCTGAAAATAAGAGCACAATGAATCCTAAAAACCACCTGGCCTCTAAATCCATTACTGACTGAGACAAAAAGTCAAAGTGTTCTTGTTGCCGCCTAGGGGTGCTGAACTGGTCTCCTAGTTCAGCAAAGAATTGAAGAACAGGACTCAGAGCTAGCAGGCAAGCGGCAGGTTTATTGCAAAGCAACAGAGATACAGACACAGACTTCCCTGAAGAGAAGGAAACCCAGAGCGGGGAATCTGGTGGGGGAGGTTTGGCCTGCTCTTTCTGCGGTCTCTGGAATTTCCTGCTTTCCTCGTCTCCTCCCCGTCCACACTCACCTCTTCTGACATGATTTTAAGATATTTTTCATCCAGATTTTTTTGGGGGGTGTTTGTTTATCTGTCTTACCACACAAAATATGTTTGCAAGTTAGCAACCACTGGAATTGAAGGTACAATTGTAGTTCAGTTCCAGATATTTTGCCAAAATATCCTGTTAGGGCTGAGGACAGACTGGACAGGGCCATCTTGTCCCCAGAGAGAATCCTCAGAGGCCTATGGACTCTGCCTCACCTAAGGCCAGATCTGGCAAGCTTCCTCTGCCTCTCGGCTACTGAAATCCAATCCATCTGAAAGTTTCCTTCTTTCCAAAGAAGACCTTAGTAAGCGAAGTGGTAAGGCCACCAACCAAGGACTCCAGGCCATAGGTGCAGCACCCAGGGACCAAGGCGTGGCTCCGTGGAGAGCAACTGCCCAGCATGCATGGGCCCTATGTGCTGAAGAAAGGGGGAAAAAAGATATAGAGAGACGATGTCAAACAAACATCAGGAAGCCAAGTAAGCCTTAAAACACTCAGCCCTAGCCGTGTTTGTTACTAAACATCCAAGTGGGATGTGGGGACCCACAGGTACGCGCTGCCCGGAGAGTGGGAGAGGGCATCATACTTGTCCAGGTTCAAAAGTAGCATAGAGCTCTCCAATGCCCACGGGCAGTCAGATCCCCAGCCTCTCAGCAAAATGCACATTCTGTAGTGGGTCTGGGTCCAACCTGGGATCCAGCATCTTCAACAAGCTTCCTGGGGATGCTCTGCTGCTGGCCCAGGGACCACGTGTGGAGGAGCAGCCTCTACAGCAATTGGTTCAGGGGCTAGAGGAGCTACAGGTAATGGAGGCACAGCCTCTGAGCAGAGGCTTGGGGCATGCACAGCAGTGTGGCATCCACAGGACTTTGCTCACACGCCTGAGACCATCAAGGTTTGAACACACACAGATGAGCTCACATACGTGAAGGAATATACTCAAAACTTATGCCACTCAGAAAGACAAATACTGTAAGACCCCACTTACATGTGGAAGCTGGAAAAGTCCATCTCACGGAAGCAGAGAGTAGAATGGTAGTTACCAGAGGCTGAGAAGGGTTGGGGAGGGCAGGGAGGACAGTTAACAGGTATGGAGGTGCAGGTGGTCAGGAGAAATAACTTTTTTTTTTGTACGAGGAATTAAACCGAAGGGTGTTTAACCACTGAGCCACATCTCCAGTTCTTTTTTTATTCTTTATTTTGAGACAGGGTCTTGCTAAATTTCTTAGGGCCTCACTAAGTAACTGAGGCTGGCTTGGAACTTGCAATCTTCCTGCCTCAGCCTCCCAAGCTGCTGGGATTATAGACGTGAGCCACTGTGCCCAGCAGGAGGAATACCTTCTAATGTTTTGAAGCACAGTAGGGTAACTATGATTGACAACGATTTATTGCCTGATTCAAAAGAGCTAGTGGGGAGGATTTTGAATGTTCCCAACTCAAAGAAATGATACATATTTCAGGTGATGGACACGCCAGTTACCCGGATCTGATCATTCCACGTTGTGTGTATGTATTGAAATCCCACACTCTACCCCATAAATATATGTGCAGTTATTATGTGCCAGTTTTAAAAATCATGCTACAGATTTTTCTCCATAGCCCACATAATATGGGTAATACATTCAGTCTGGCAGTGTGAGCATTCATTCTGGAAATTTCTTTTTGAGTCCCAGTCACAGGGGTAACTTTTCAAAGCAAATGTCTGAAATACATTTGGATAAACAAGCATTTACACCTGACTCTTTGAATGTCACTCACCTCCGCAGATGGGTGTTGGATTTTTGATTGATATTAACAAGTTCAAGTGCTCATAGCCTGAGACCCCAAAAGGAGTGATTGTGTCGTTCTTCCTACATCTGACAGCTATTGACTGGCAGCAACAAGAACATCCCACGTACTAACAGAGGGAGGAGATCCGGGGATATTGGGTTGTCGCCAGGTCCCAGGATGCCTGTCTCTGATGGCTCAGCAGCGAACTGACATTTTGAATGACCTTGAACTTGAAGAGAGGAACTGCTCTCGTTCTCCATCCTCCAGTTGAATCAAAGGAACCACTAGGAATGCGTTTGCACGAGAGGAAAATGAATGGGGTGGTTTCTTGTTGAGCTTCGTTCAAACAGTTGATCCAGGCTCTGAATCAACAAAACAGACCGTGTGACCCACGAGCCCTCACCCAGAAAAGGCAGGCAAGGGGCCGAGGGGAACTCAGGCTGGGCGTGGTCGAGGGTGTGGCCTGTGGCCTGCATCAGAGAGCACAGCTGGGACCCTGCAGGGTCCTCAAGGGCTCACGTCCCCCACCATTGGACAAGGGCCTGGTGAGGGGCAAATCCCCTGACCTCGGCCTTGGTTTCCTTGTATATCTACTTCTGGGGTCCCATCCAGATGGAATGCAGTGTTGTGGGGCAAGGGTCACGCGAGACGACCCCACCCTATGGGACAGGGGGTGAAGGAGCAGCCCAGGCGGGGGCCAGGAGCTCCCCCACATCCAGGAGCTTGTGCAGTGACTCTGGCCTCCGAGGCCCAGGTTTCCACCCCAGGAAAACCTGCCTCCTGGTTTTCTCTATTCTTGTTTTTCACTCAGATGGAGGAATTAACATTGACCAAATATTACTTCAGTGACTTCTTTTCTGTTACTTTGTTTTATGGTGCTTTTTGGTCCTAATTACGTGCCAAGATCATGAAGTTATGCTACGTTTTCTTCTAAAAGTAGAATTCTGTTCACCTTTCCCATTGAAGTCTGCCGTTCTTCTGAAGTGGAATTTGTTTTGGCAACATTCTTTTAGAAATTAATCTGGTATTTAAATGTCATTTAAATTTTAATCGGCAGGGAATGTTGGGGAGTAACATTGGCCAAACTCTCTTGCCATATTGTGTGCAGGCACAAATGTGTAACCACAAAACCCCCCATAACGTACAGCCGTAACGCTCCAATGGAAAATGTGGAAAAGGTATTGCCACGGTTTAGATGTGAGGTGACCCCCAGAAGCTCATGTGTGAGACAGTGCAAGAAAGCTTAGAGGTGAAATAACTGGGCCGTGAGTCTTAACCCAATGGCTGTGTTAATTAATCCCTGATAAGGATTAAAACTGTGGGCAGGCAGGCCAAAGGAAGTGAGTTCCTGGGGACATGTCTTTGGGGTTCATATTTTGTCCTTGTTCAGTGGAGCTCTCTCGGCTTCCTGGTGCCACGTCCTCAGCTGCTTTCTGTAGTCACACCCTTCTGCCATGATGTTCTGCCTCACCTGGGGCCCCAAGGAATAATGCCGGCCATGTATGGACTGAGACCTCTCAAGCCATGAGCCAAAATTATCTCCGCCCCCTCTAATTATTCTTGCCAGGGCTTTTGGTCACAGTAGTGAAAAAGCTGACTAAAGCAAGTAATAATCCAGTGGTGTTTGCCCTGATTTTTTTTTTTTTGTCTTTTTTGTTTTTAAATGAGAAATTGGAAATTTTGAAAGTACTAATTATCTGAGTGAAAAAAAAAAATCATACCCTGAAATTATAACATTGTTCTATTTTAACCTGAGAAGGATCAAAATGCCAGAGAGTAATTTTTCATTTCATGAGGCTAAGGGAGAATCAGCTCACCACTGCCATTCATGACATGTCACCATCTGTCATTGTAGACATGGAGAGTACTTGTGTGAGGTGGCCAGTCAAGAGACCACTGAGGACACTGGGCTGCTCAAAGATGAGCTCAGGGCTCTGCCCCCAGCACCAGGAAAGAAAAAAGATGCATTCATTCATAACATTGCATTGACATTCGTGTTATACATACACGTTCACAAAAATAGAAAGGCATACTTGGTTATAGTCATTATATTTATCTGTGCACATGTGTTAACACTCCTGGTGTTAAACACACTGATCCCCATGGGTTGTGAAGCTGTGTGAAACCAGGGAGCTTCCAAACATTGCTCAGCATGACCACAGAAGAGACATGGGGCCAACCTGGCCACGCTTTTGGTGTGTGACAATCAGCCACCTTCATTCCTTGTCTCTGAGTCCCGTCCTTGATTCACAGCAGTGTCTTTTAGGGCACAGACGCGAACTCCACGTGCACCAGAAGAGATGCTCGCCTCGGTTGAGTGACAGAGACGCTGGCAGGCACCGCGCAGCCACGGCCACATCCTGAGTCAGAACCGGAACCCAGAGACTCATTCTAAACCTACTGTATGTGGCAGGGCACAATTTCTCTTGCTGGGAATTGACTTCAGATTCTGGGTTTTCAGGTGACCAAGCCACGAAGCAAAGAAAGCAGTTTATTTATATTCATTCTTTCAAAAAATGATAGATAAATAGAGAAAGAGAAAAGCGAGGTAGGTAAAGGACATTGGGAAGCAACTTGAAAGCCTTAGATCAAAAGTTTTATCTTATTCTATTTATAGCATCAAAACTGCTGTTTATTCCAAGCTGTGGATGCTGCTACCATGAGGATCCTGGTATGTCACATTCAACCAAAAGGGAATTAGGTTTCTGTGCTCTGAAGAACGCTGGCTAAAGGGAGGGCCAGCAAACTTGACCTCTGTTTCCTGTTGAGCCTGAACTCCAGCCTGGGGTTCTTGAGATAGGCAGAGCTCAAGTTATTCTGAAAACTTTTAAAGATTGCTTTATTCTTGCCCAGATAAAACACTAATTTAACACCACACCTGCATATCCTGTGGGCAGCTGTGAGGAGCCATATTTTTCTCAAAATCCCTTTGACCAAAGCCTCTGGGTAAGACTTAGGACCCAGAGGGCTGGCCCACGCACTGGTCTTGAACCGGATGAGCTGGAGAGCTGGAATTCCCCCCAACAGGATGGGCGTGCAGGCTGTGTGTCTCGGGAAAGGGTTGTGTCATTGGGGCCAAAAAGCAACATTCAGCCTACTGTCCAGGCCAGTTTTGAAAACATCTGCGAAACACACAGCCCTCCCCTGATTAGAAGGAATTCAAAGTCTCTCTGCCTGAGAGTGATTCACCTGTATGTTTTGCTGCTTTGAAATCCAAGCAAAGAGTAATGAAGCAGACTTTGGCTCAGGGAGAACAGACACTTCCTGTGCACAGCTGTCCAACGCTGGGTGCCCCAAGTTGCCAATCATAAGCCAAAAAGATCTGGTCCACACCCGACACGTGGCACTTCAGGCTCCCGGGTCACCATTCCTTGCTGACTTGTGGCAGCTGTGATCCAATCCACTGCCAGACTCGCCAGTGGCATTAACCCAGGACGGGGAAGAACAGCTCCAGAGGCAGCCTCCTTCATTCTTAACTGGTCCCACAATGAAATTAAATAGAGGATAGAAGCCCACCTGCTCTTTCTGCTGGTGTCAGTGGAAAGACCTTATTCAACCATGCACCTCACTCTTTATTTTTCTTTTACAGCACTATCACTGAGCCACATCCCCAGCCCTTTTCAATTTTTATTTTGAGTCATGATCTCCAAGTTACCCAGCCTGGCCTCAAACTTGCGATCCTCCTGCTCCGGCCTCCAAAGTCACTAAGATTGCAGGCTGCACCACCAGGTCTTTCTGGGTACCTGCTGCTCATCAAAAAACATTAACATCCCTTTATCTTCTTTAATCAAACACTAAAAAGCAGGAAATATCCTAGTTAAAATTCTAGGGATGCTACACTTTAAAACCTAGAGATTCCCTATACAAAACTCCTTTCCACCCAGCTGAGTTCATTTTCAGTGTGATTCCATGAATCCCCTGGTTCCAAACTTCATCCTAAGCTTTGATTAAAGAAAATCATGTAAAAAATGTTTAACAAAGAAGATGAAATCTGCTGTAATGAATGAAACTGTGGTCAAACCCTTCCGAACATGATGGAAACGTAGATTTGATTTCTTTGATGTCTGGGGAAGCAAGGATTCTTTGGAAATGAGAGAATGCAAGAGTCAGAATATTTCCTTCGAAGGAGTGCTCCCGAGCTTCACCCTCATTACCTCAGCAATGCAAATGGCCTGAGGCAGGTCCCAGCCTTGCACCTGCTCATGAAGATAAGCGCTTAGTCACTGACCACAGAAGGTGGGCATGCATACGAAAGAGGGAGGTCTTATTCCCTGTCCACTCTGCTTCTCCATGGCCAGGCCACACGGAGGCCAAGCAGCCACCCGGCAGCCTTGCTCAATCTTCGGGTCCTTTCTCAATCACAGTGCACTGTGGCATAGGAAAAGACGGGAGGGACATGTGCACACAATTTTCCAAAGGTCGACCCTCTGTTTTAATTCTGGTTGTGCTGATTTTATTGCTCTTGGCAAAATCTTGTCCTCCCTGCAGTGTAGCCGAAAATACTAGGTTATATCAACTTCCATTGAAAACACAGCCCGCTACACATCAGACACAAAGGAAATAAAAATTGCTGACCCTGTTTTGCAAGGACAAATTAATTTGCCCCAGAAGTGGCCTGTTTGCCACCGATCTCATTAAAAGTACCGTGAGATTATTAGGAAAAATTAATACAAGCTGTTGGTTATCATCCACATCATGTCGGCTCACAAGGCAGGACCTGCTTGTCAGCTTGCTGCTGGGGGCAAGGACAGGCGTTAACAAAGAAAGTCACATTCAATTAGAAACCGTCACTGGGCTGGCATTTGCGGTTACTCTGCACCAGATCAGCCTGAAGAATAGTCACACTGCTTCTTTTTGGTTTGAACTTGAAAGTAAGGGCACATTGGGCAGCTGGGGGAATCAAGTGCGCTCTCAAACATGCCGACGAGAAGACAGAGCAGTCTGCTTAAAAAATGGGGAAACTGAAGCCACGTGGTACTGAGCATGCTCGAGAAATACAGGATTGAGCAATGATCAGAGGGCCTTGGAAATACCCATTCATTGAACCCTCGAGGTATCAATGATGCCCTCTCGATACCTATCCCCAGGTGACTGTCCCATGATCTCTGTGCAGAACTGCCTGAGGCCATCATGCACAGCACCACAGGACAGCCCGTCTGTCCTAGTGAAATGTCCATGCAACCAGCTCTCATCAGGAAGTCGCTGTGAGCCTGACAGCCTTCCAGGCCCTGGGAACGGAGATGAGCAGAAACATCAGAGAAAGAGAAATCACGTGTGGAACTGTTTTATTGCTCAATAAATTTCCAGCTTTCAGAGACCGGTCCTCTGGGCCGTGGTGTCCCCTGGGTTAAGCTCATCAGTCGGTCCCCAGGAACAGCCCGTGGTTCCAGCTGTTCTGCACAGGTGACTGACCATGCTCCTCCAAGGCCAGCAGAGTCCACTGGGCACCTCACAAAATGGCAGACTTTGTCCCTGCTGTAGGTGCTCGTGTATTAAATGACAATTTGACAATAATTAAATTGGCTCGAGGATGTTTATTTCCCAAAGCATGTGTTTTTAAAGATGTTATAAAAGCCAGAACGGTCGGTTTCTGCCTCTGACTTGGCTCTGGTCAGACTGGGCCCATCTCTCCCTCTGGACTGTCATATCCTGTGGGGGAGGGAGGACGTCATTTGTCATATCGTGTCCCCCATGGCACTCTACACACAACTTCACAACAGTAAATGTCTCCCAAAAAAGTGTCCCTGAAGCTTGCTGTGGGATTTGTTTTGTATTCCAAGGACTCACCACCGGGGCGGGTGCCTCCTCCTGAGGCACGGCTGGCTTGGCACTGAGGTGGTGGGGAGGACCTGGGTCTGGGAAGGAGACCTGGGAGCTGGTGCCTAAGTGGCCCCAGATGCCCCTTTTCCAGAAGCAAGTGCCCTCCAACTGCCCTGCTCCCTGGTCCTGGAGCCTGGCCATCCTGGCTGTGCTGCCGGCCTTGGGCTGTGGCCTTTGCCCGGTGCCGACTGGGGGAACCCAGGCCGTTTCCCCTGAGGTTGTGTCTGTGAGTGGCTGGTGGCCCTGCTGATAGAGGTGTGGCTCCTGTCACTCCTATGGCGAGGGCCTGGCCCTGGCAGCATCAGAGGGCAAAGGCCTGGAGTCCCAGGTCTCACCTAAGACAGCACCTGCTTCCAGCTCACTCTGTGTCCCACAGAGCAACAGGAACACAGGCCTCAAAAGTCCCTCTGCGTTCCCACAGGCATGAGTGGCCTGGAACCAGGAGGGTGGCCCAGGTGCTTCCAAGCAGCCACACCCACAGCACCTCACTGCCGTCCAGGAACAGCCTCTTGGGTTGGACGGAATGAGAGACGGTCCAGGAACGCAACCTTCAGGTCCTGCCTCTGATCTTGGCCTCAGAGACCGGGCCTCCCATCAGGCACAGAGCCCCTGAAAGCAGCAGCTTCCTTCACACTGCTCCAGTGACCTCCATGAGCCAGAAGGTTCTGGAAGTTCTTGGGGGGGGTCTTCTGTGGATATGCAATGACCTGTGTTTGTCAAGGCCCCACCTGCAGAGGCGGCGTGAAGTCCACTGAGAGCCCCCATCTCAAAGGCACCCACGTCACCCGGCCGCTGGGTGTTGGAGGGTGTGAAGGACTTGGCCCGTGGAGTGAGGGCAGAGGGGTCATGGAACTGGGTCTGTCCCCTTGCTCCTTGAAGAGCAAGAGATTGAAACAAATGAGACGGCTTTGTCAGAGACAAGCACGGCTTCACTGCTATGGAAGCCCACAGGAGGGGTGGGTGGGCCCAGCCCACAGACGGCGCCACGGGGTCCATGTCGGCGGGCTCTGAAGGGCAAACTGGGGAAGTCTTGTAACAACTAGACAGCGTGGGAGCCACAGACGCCTCTGGTCGGAAGAATCACATTAATAACCAGCACGGGGGAGGGAACATCTTTTCTCTCTCTCCTCCTAGAGAAAGTGCCCCCTGGGACAAGGGCCAGGCTAGGCCAGCACTGCTCTCTGACCATGATTCACAAACCAGTTCTTTACATATTGTTCCTCATTTTCCTTTTCTGTTCATTCAACGCCCTCTGACAAGCTTGGTCTGGCCTCAAATCTGAGAGAGCCACGGTGGCCAACATCCACATCACGCCACCTCCAACGGTCCGTCACCCTCCCCCAGGCTGCGCCCTGTACAGATGGACCAGGCCCGAGGGGGCCACGGGCCGGCGAGGCAGCGGCCCTGTGTTTTTCTCAGCAGACCTGTTTTAGGCTCCTGTGGTAGTAAAGCTTTTCTGCCAGTAAGTAGAAAAGGCAATTTTTTGTCAAAACAGAAACAACTTGCAGATGAGAGCAGATATTTCAGAAATGACTCAGAAGCGTGTTTTGCTAGAAGAACGCCTAGTACAATACAGGGCGTGAAACCAATAACGCTCCCTCAGAATGAAAACGACTCTGTTAGACTTCTGAACTTGAGCAAAACACTCACTGATGGTAACAGCTGGGGAAGCTCTCCAGCTGCACGCTTCAGCTTCAGTGGAATTTTGAGGGGGCACAACTCTTTGGGGGATCCTGACCCAGTGTACCTTTTGGAGCATCTCAAGCAATTCAGTCAGCTCTGAACCTGACCTTGATCCTCCAGGCGAGAGCTGCTCAGAGATACCCGACCCCATGAGCGAAAAGCCTGGCCTCCAACCCAGGACCCACTGAAGATGGCTCTCACGGTGGCCTCTGTGGCCTCAGGGAACAGCCTACCGTCATCCCACATTCAATCACCCACGAAAAGCAAACTAGCTGCTCAGCTCGAGCGTGCCCAGCGATGGGCCACCTGGCTTCTCTTCTGTGTCATGGAGTCAGGGTATGTTTGTGATTCATGTCAACTCCCCAGGGTCTCCGTAGCCAGCCAAGAACTGTCTGGGAAGAAGCCAACTCATACCGTCTGGATATCAGGGGTGCTTTTTGCTTTAACAGTTCTTTATTTCTCTTTGAAAGAGATCCTGTTGACAAACCCTCACCCTTGGGCTCGCTGCTGTATCGGACAGTGGCTCTGTTCTCAGTCCCACCTTCACTGTGCTTGAGGATGCTCTGAGGCCGTGCAAGGAGACAGTGCCCGTGTGGGAAGCCAGAGGGCAGGTGCCTTCACAAAGCCACACCATGTGCGCTCGCTGGTTGGCAGACTCACCCCCTTCCAGAATCCAGAGGCTCCAGTCGAGATGGCTGCATCTCGGGTGGCACCTTGAACGCGTTTAGGAGCCGTTTCTGGAAGGGTCTGAGGTGGACTGCAAAACAGCCTTTGGGACAACACGCAGAGTAATTTAGGACCGAGGGTGACGAGAAGGGCGTCATGTAGGGAGTCGTACTTAACCTCCTGAATCGGATTCGGTTTTCCTTAAAACCATGACCCCTGTGCTTACGCCTAATAAAAATAAGAGTTCTTATATTTTACAGATACATACCGAAATAGTTACAGATGAAACCATAGGAGGCTTAGGATTTGCTTTTTAAAACCTTGCGGACCTCAGCAAGGTGGGGACAGACCATTGCTGAAGCCCAGGGGTAGATACCTGGGAGCTCATTATCATATTCTGTGTCAGCACGTATTGGAGATGTTCTTTGACAACAAGTTTTAATTGAATATGATCAAATACATGCACATCTCTCTCAGGGATATTTTCTAATTTTGAAATTCAGTTTCCTTTTAACGCTAAAGATTTCTTTGCATAAACCTAAATTACATGGGTTTTGTCTTGCAAAGGAGAAACCACAGCATTCAACCCAGACCACCTTCTTGTCTTCTCTGTTTTGCTTTCCACCCAAGGAGTCCAAGGATCATTGTCAAACCCACCCCTCGTTCAGCACGGCCTGCTCAGCGGGCCTGAGGTCACACGGCCTCCTGAGGAACAGGACCCTGCCTCTGAAAATACCCTTTAGAGGGACAATGGCCAACCTCCACTTTCGGGAAATCTTTTACTCAGTTTCTTGAATGAGAAGCAAAGAAACAGGGTGTTACTAGGAGGCCCAGGGGGAATTGGGTGTCTCTGCTTCCCCCCCTCCCAGGACTCCCTGTTCCTGGAGTCCTTCCCAGAGGCCAAAGGCCGGTCCCTGTGGAAACAGGCCCAGCTGACAGGCGTCCGTTCACTGATTTAGGAAGACCAAAACCCAAAGCGTTCCTGAAAGATTGAACCCTGCGGAAAGAAGCCCCCATCTACCAGAGGCAAGGACACAGGCCGTGTGACAACATGTGCTTGTCCCATTAGAGCAGTCCTATAGGTAGAGGCTGGAGGGGGAATCCGGGCTGCACCCGAGTGACGGGGGGGAGGGCGGCTGGCTGTGAAGAGGGAGGAGGGTTGTGACCAACCACGTGGGGAAGCAGCGTTGGCTGGGCCCCGCAGCCCACGCCTGCCCAGCCACACGGCCTCCAGCGCTGACCCACGGCCCAGCGGCTGCGTTCAGAGGCGGCCGGGACTTCCGCGCGGGGAAAAGCACCCCATCTTGAGCACCTGGACGGAATGAATGCGGGGACGTCTGGGAGTGCCCTCAAGGCCTGCCGGATCAGTGTGTGGCCCGGGCCAGTTTCCTGACCTCTCCACCTGTGGCACTGGGAGGGTGGCAGTGCCCACTGCACCCGCCTTGGAGTGAGGGCAACCAGAGCATGTCGGAAGGGCTGGTGACGGCGACGGCGACGTTCGAGGGAGGCAGTGCACATGCCCTTTCAGCCTTTGTCAGGTTGACACTGGGGCCACCTCCCTTCAAGGCCTGTGTCCTTGCCCTACCCAGTGTCCGCAGCTGCCTCTCATAGTAATGATCAGTAGCATTGACATGGGTGGATGCGTGTCCCCTGCCCTGGGAGAGTCCCCCTCTGAAGTCACCAGCATGGTCGACAGTCCCACTTAGAAGTCCCCCTGTGCATCTGAATGAAGCAGACGCCACCGGGAAGCACTGCCCGGGCCAACCCAGAGGGCCCTGGGGCGCACACGTGACGGGTACAGGCAGGGCTCATGGTGCGGGCGTCACTGAGTCTCCGCTGGCTCCTCATCAGCCACCGTGCACAGAGCCTCCTTCGGAGACAGCAGGCGGCACAGACCTGACGAAGCGTCACTCTAGTCTGTGACCAACGGCCTTTCCCTAGGGTCCTTCCCTTCCACTTGCAGAAAGCTGTGGACGCCGAGGCCTGTCCTGACTGGGTCCAGGGAGAACTGGTCACTCTAGGGCTTCTGCTTGCCTGACCCAGGCCGTGCCAGCTGCGGGGCATCTGTGCCCAGGAGAGGGGCAGTGCCCGCTTCTGTGGGAGTAGCAGGCCCACACCAGCGCAGGCCAAGTGGCCTGGCATCCTCTGCTCATGGGTTGCAGGTTGTCACTTGGACATGGCTGGGTGCGGGGGCTCTGGTGAGAGACGGGTGGCCTGGAAACTGGCAGTGTCTTGAGGGGGCACATGGCGGGGCTGGCGTGCACCCTTCTCCTGTGGCTGTTGTGAACTCCAGCCACCCGTGGCTTCCATGGTGGTAGGACAGGGAAGAGGGCAAGCAGCCCAGGGCCCTGCCAGTGGGACGCAGGGGAAGCTCGTGGGGACTGCACGGCTCCAGCGACCGCGTCCCAGCTCCTGACAGGGCCTGGCTGGCACCCAGCATGCTGAGGCAGAGCAACAAAGACATTCCTCGAAGATGACCCCCCGCACACCCGCACTGTGTCTCCCCTCAGGAGACGAGGCATCTGTGAGGCCTGGTCTGTGGACCCCCGGCCACTGGAGTTCAAGGATCCCCCTCAAGAGCAGGCAGGGCCAGCTGGCCAGGGAGGACCCGCCACACTCACCAGACACAGCCCCTCTCTTTAGAACTCCAAGGAGAGAACACAAGAATGTCCCCCCTCGCTAACTGTCCTGCACTCCAGGGAAATCAGAGAGCAAGAGGCATGAATGAAGTGCGCCATTACCCTGTCCACTGCCTACAGCCCCAACGAAGGTGGCCGTGGAGGAGGGAGGTCAGGGACAGGCCGGGGTCCACCTTACTGGGTCCAAGTCCTCATATCAGCTCTGCAGCTCTGAGCAGCTTAGTTCATGCTGCTGATTTAATAAATATTGGTCATGGAAGTGCCACAAAGTTCTGCTCATTGAAACAGCCCCACAGTGGACATTCATGCCAGAGAGAAGCACAGACTGCGGGGTGAGAGAAGGACATGTATCTTTGTAGCCCAAAGACCCAGGCTTCCCAGGGCCCATACTGACACCCTGACACTGAGCAGCAGAGGGCCCCCCCGGTGAAACATGAAGCTCATTGGGGTTCCATTTCCTTTTTGAACACCAGGGAATTGGTTAAGATAGTTTCTCAAGTGAAGGATTAAGCAGGGATGCAGGGTGGCATTAGAGGCCATTCTTTGAGCACATGTTCATGCCAAGACCTGTGCAGTGGCTAAACAGGGAAGGGCTGCTGAGGACAGACACACGTGCATTCCAATGCTCTAAGGGAGGAGGAAAGGGGGATACTTGTCCCCTTCCACACAGCTGCCCACACCAAGCAGAGAGCTGGCGGGAGGACACATTCTGTCCCTCTGCAGTCTCACATAAGCTAGAAGCCAGCCACTCCCGTGGGGAACGGGGACAACATTTGGATGACATTCGCATATCAAAACTGACTTTTTAGGGGCCCTGGAAAAACAGGCCCTCAAAGTCAGGCTTTGCTGAGGGAGGACATGCAATATTCCAGATCTCAAAATTTCCCTCAGCCTCCAAAGAGTTGCACCTGGCCAGCTTAGGAGTTTGCTACGAGCCTGAATCAAGAGAAGACAGAGGCAACAAGTTAGGGAAGCCCCACCCACAGGGAGGGGAAGCAGGTGCCCTGTGGCCAGTGAGAGGCTGACAGGTGTGCAGAGAGAGAGGAGATGAGAGCTGGGGACACTAAGCCGATGTCTGAGAACATCGCCTTGCTGCTTGGCATCCACCCCGGGGAGGGCACGGTGACCTGCCTTCCCATCCACCTCACTGAGGCTGAAAAGGGCCCCGGTGTCCTGTGTGCTCCCAGAGGGTACAGCTGTGCCTCAGCCTGCTAGGGGTCACCACCCCATGGCCTGGGCACACATCACAAGCAAGGCTGAGAGAAGATCTGCAGGAGCAGGAAGGTCTGAGCAGCAGAGGCCCCAAGGTCTCGAGGGCCAGCTGGACCCAGCGTGGGAGGCTGGAGGCTGGAGGCTAAAGGCTAGCCCGGGCCAGCCCAGACTGCCCCAGCCCCGCCAACACCTGTTCAAGAGGCCCCAACACACACCATGAGAGCCTGGGGCTTCTCGCTTTTCCAGTAGCCAGCCAGGGACAGACAAGGGCAGACAGACACCTTTTGAGAGGAAAATATGAATTTTAAGTTGTGTATTTACCCAAAAGAAAGTGAATTAGACCCAGAGAGTCCACGTTGCTTTCTGTGGGTAATTATAAGTCTTGTCCTCCTCCCCCGCCACCTACAGGAAATGATGTGATCAGTGTCGAAAAGTTTTAAGACGAGATGCATTACTATTTTCTGCACCTCTGAGTAGCAGTGCACTGCTCTTTTCTCGATGGGAATCCTGGGACGCAGAGGGGGTGATTCATGCTGCTGATGTTAACAGCGCTGATCTCAGGGGCCAGAAGCTCTGCTCACAGAAACACCCCACTAGCAGATGTCCATGCCACACAGCAGCACGGACCAGGGATTGAGAGAAAGGACGCTGATCTTCCAGCCCAGAGACTCAGGCATCCATAGGACCCCGGGGGAATCGTGAAACAGATGTGGGCTCCTGCTTCTTTCATGTGAGGCAATTGGCTGCGGCAATTTCTAGAAGTCTTGTTTTACTTAGGAATGACGGCCCCACAGCCACTTAGCGTGTACTAAGCACTTTCAAGCTGCTAGCTGCTGCTGGTGCTCTGTTTGCATAACCCTAGTTCATCCTTAAAATAATCTTATGAAGGAAGTAAAACTGTTATCGTCTGCATGAGACATGATTGCTCATATAGAAAACTCCCCCAAATCTACAAATGTCTAGTGAAATAATAAAATTTGGTGAAGATATAAAAATATACTATAATTTGGATCTGGAGCGTCTCCCGAGGGGCCCCAAGTTAAAGGCTGAGTCTCCAGCATGGCCCCATCAGGAGATGAGGTGGGGCCTCACAGGAGGCCTTCAGATCACTGGGGGCATGCCAGAGAGGACTGTGGGACTCCAGTCTCTTCCTCTTCCTCCTTTTCACACACCAGCCATAAGTAAGTGCCTGCTGTACCACACACTCCTGCCATGATGCACTGCCTTACCACAGGCCCAAAGCTACAGGGCCAGGCACACATGGACTGGCACCTCCATAACAAACCTTTTCTCTTCATAAGGTGATTATCTCAGATATCTGTTACAGTAACAGAAAGCTGACTAACTCGGATTTGTATGCATCTAATAGCTAGGAAGTTCAATTGAAGACCTGATACTGTTTGCAATAGCACTAGAAAATGCTAGAAAACATCAACTTCCTGAGAATAAATCTAACAATAGATGCCCAAAACTTCTAAAACGACAGTATAAAACTTTACTAAGAGATATTAATGAAGGCCTAAACAAATGGAGAGATATATTATGTTCAAGGACAAAAGGATGAAATATTATAACTTAGTCTATATATTCAGGGAAATTCCTACCAAATTCTTGTGTGTGTGTGTTTGTGTGCACATGCACCTGTGTGTGCTGGGGGTGACTGGGGATGCCTGCATGCTGGGCAAGCACTCGACCACCAAGCTACACCTCCAGCCCCATTTTTCTTAATAGAACCTAAAAAGGTGATGCTAAACTTATTTTAAAAAGTAAAGAGCAAATAGTAGCCAGGATATTTCTGAAAAAAGAAGTGATCAGCAACTTACCTTACTAGTTAGTCGGACTTTTATGATGCTGGAGAAATTAAAATCCTGCAGAATTGGTCCATGGACAGGAAAATTGACCATGGAATACAAATGAGATCCCAGAAAAGGACCATGCATACGGTGAAGTTTAGTACTTGACAGAGAATAAATCAGCCCAGTAAGGAGTAACCTGGGACCCATAAATGGAAATGGTGAAGGAAATGGTCACTCTGTGAGAAAAAAGAAACTGAGGCCTCTCCCAAGTGTATCTGAAGAACACCACCAGAGAAATTAAGGAATTAAATGTCAAAAACAAACTTTAAAATTTGTAGTAAATAATACTATGTGTTCATAGTAAATAATCTTCCATAGAATAGAAATCTTCTATAGGATAACAAGATGAGGATAGCTACAGGCTTTCTTAAGCACCAACATTGTTGATGATAAAATGGTACATTTAACTGTACCAAAATCAAGAACTTCCATTCACCTGGCAATGTCTTTTCAAAGACATTTCACTTTTCAAAGTGAAAAGATAAAGGGGAACCTGGAACAAGATGTTCAAATGTCAACCTCAGAAGGTTGGTATTAAGAGTGTGCATAGAAACTCCACAAGTTATTCTTTCACTTCTCCTGACTTATAAATCAAATGAAAAAAAAAAAACAACACAGCAAAAAGAAAAAAGAAAAAAAAATTATGCATAAAACAGCCGGGCACTGTGGTGCACACCTATCATCCCAGCAGCTCGGGAGGCTGAGGCAGGAGGATCACAAGTTCAAAACCAGCCTGAGTAACTTAGCCAGGTCCTAAGCAATTCAGTGAGACCGTGTCTCTCTGAATAAAATACACAAAAAGGGCTGGGGATGTGGCTTAGTGGTTAAGTGCCCCTGGTTTCAATCCCTAGTACAAAAAAACAAAAAGGCAACTCAAGATCACAAGAAAATAGCACGGTCCCCCCATTCAGTGAGCAAGAGGTACGAGATGAAGCTCGGGCATTGCAGATCTGTGCAGGCTCTTAAGAAAACAGCACTGGACGAAGCCTCTCAGGAGTTTTCCCATGTTCTCTGACACAATCCCTTTTGAGGTCTATACCCACTTAGACTTCCACGGGATATGCACAAGGATTCTTCCAGCACTGGTCTAACTAGCAAGTTCCATCCTCCCCTCTCAGGGTCTCTGGGTGGCAGCCTGCATGGAGATCACACTGCGACACACTCAGGCACCATCACCCACCGCAGGGACATGGTACAGTGGGTGGCCTTAGCGCCCAGCATCGATAGGACACAGGAAATCCCCAGAAGTTACACGCAGCATGCCATTTCAAAACCATCAAGATAAAACTACACACACTTTCTAGGAAAACACACAGAAGTGTCAAGATGAATAAAAAGAGAGACTGGGTGACGGGAACACAGGACTCAGGGTGGTGGCGAGTTCCAGGGCCCTCGATGCTGAGACCCAGGGACCTCCATGGTGAGAGGGAGGCTGTGGCCCGAGACCCAGCTTTCCTTCTGGGTGGTGGATTCCTGAGTGCTTGTTAGATTATTGAAAGTAACTAATTACATAACAAAAAGAAAAGAAAACCAGACAGAGAGTCACTCATAAGCCAGTGGGGAAAGCTGCTCCCACCAGGGATGGGGTTTAATCTGATAAGCTCAGAGGAACTGGGGACAGGGTAGGGAACCCCACGTCCCATGGAGTGAACACTGCCATTACCCACAGTTCCAGGGAAGAAGCCGGGACTGAAGCTGATTCAGCAGCTAGCCCCAGACACACAGCCAGCACCAAGGAGAGCCAGGACCCCACGTCAGTACCTCGGCCACACCCGGGTAAGATGAGGCCACCATGAGACCATGCACTGAGCCACCTGTGGTGTCTGGAATGGGGGTGTCTCAGCCTGGATGGTGTCTTCCCACGGCAACTCTGGGGGTTGTCCTCTAGCCATCATCACCTGAAGCCTTGGGACACTCCCCTCCCACGAGCCGATCCCCTCTCCACCCACATGACATGCTCAGAGTATTTTCTGGCACCTTTTCAAATCATTTTCATATTCTTTTTGAGCAGTTTCATTTTCTAGGCCTGTGAGTTCAGAACTCATTCATAGGAAACCTATGAAAGAAATTCTGCTCAGCATTGACTAAGCAGATGAGTAAGTTTTTATTTTAATAGCACCATGTAGGAGGTTTCTTTATAAATGAATGGGTGGGTGGCGGGGGGGACGGCTTGCAAACTGCTCCCCGCCAGGGCTAAAACCTGCCCGAGCATGGTAACGCAGAATCACCCCTCTCAGTTTCAGGGCGAGTTCTGTTTTACAATATCTTTTGCAAAAAGTAAAAAAAAAGGGAAATGAATAATCTTTTTTTTTTTTTTAACTTTGCAACTCTTAAAAATGACTGCTGACAGATGAGTGGAAATGTGTGGACCCCTCTACAGATGGCGCGTGTGCCAGGACCACATTCTGTCCCGGGAAAGTTCGCGTGGAGCAAATGCTCGGTGGGCTGGAGGAGCCTGCGGGTCCAGGTTAGGGCCTGGCTGCTGGCACAGCTCTGGCACGCTGAATTCCATGTGCAAAATGACTTCAGAGGTCTGACGAGGACTGTGTGTGTGCCACAGAGCGGGGAAGTATCAACTGTGCTCTCCGTCCCCAGTTTACACACTGTCTCTGAGCAAGCATGGTGTCTATAGACCCAGGAGAGCCAAGCACATGGCATGTGACAACAGAGAGCCTCCAGGGGAGCCGGGGGCAGCTGTGCTGGGTTGAGCTGACTCCCTCACCCTCCCCATCCAAGTGAGTGCTCACTGGGCCTTTTGTAGCCTTAGGACATGTTCCCTAGTCCCTGTCCCACAAGATGGCGTGCCTGGGCCCCTTGCTATGATGGGGAGCGTTGAGACTCCACAGGCTCCTCACTGGGTCAGGTCCAGAAAGTGGCTGTGGTCACCTCTTCTGGTACAGGACTGCCCCTCCCAGCCAAGACACATTGCAATAACTTCAGTATCCACCTCTCTTGTGGGCTCCCCAGGCCCAGGGACACAGGCCCTACATCCCAGCTGATGGCCACTTCCCAGGCCATAGTCCAATGGCCAGGTTGGTCTTGAGTTCCTTGGCAATTCCAGGGCCACAGGGTTTGCCTGAGTGCCTCTGGGGGAGTTTCTTCAGAATGCACTAGGAAGGCCCAACCCTCCCTTCTGCCCGTCCCTTCTGCCTGAGCTTCTGCAGCCACAATGTGCCACCAGGTTGCCGCAGGGGCAGCAGCTTGGGGTGCACACAGCCCAGAACAGCCTCTTGCAGAGGGATTTACCTAAAGGCACTGAGCCCTTCTCTGCTGTGATGGACTGAATGTTTCCATCTCCCCAAAATGAGTATGTTGAAGCCCTAAGCCTCCTTGGGAACCCTAATCACCTTTGGGAGGTGATTAGGTTTACAAGAGGTCACGAGGATGGGGCTCTCAGGATGGGATTAGTGCCCTTGTAAGAAGAGGAAGAGACCAGAGTTGTCCCATCTCTGCCATCTGCAGACACAAAGAGAGGTGAGTGGCCGTCAGAAGGTGGGGAAGAGGGTCCTCACCAGACACCACATCTGCCAGCACTCCCTCTTAGACCTCAGCCTCCAAACCGTGAGAAATAGGGGTCTGTCGTCTAAGTCCCCCGGTTACAGTTTACAGGATGCTATGAGCTCAGGGAGGGAAACAGAAGGAGACACGCTGCTGTGCCCCATGGACTGTCACCACCAAGCTGAACTAGGACAGCTGGGACAGGAATCGCCCACACACCTCCTCATTGCTTTCTAAGTGAGGCCCGGTTTTCAGAGGAGAGGCACCCGAGGAAAATGGTCAGGGCCTAGAAGCACCCCACAGCCTGCAGGTGAGGATGTCACCTCTGGGCCCTGCTCCACATACATTCAAGGATGCAGCCATGGCCAGAGGCACGGAATGGGGTCTGTCCCCGACTCCTCGCCCCTCTCCTGGCAGAGGTGATGTGGTGTATCTTTGAGGTGACTGTCCCATGCGGCGTGGATCCAGCCGTAGCTGCTGGGAATGCTCCGCCCTGGGAACTCCTACTCCAAGGATGCAGGGCAGAACACTCTCGATGAGACCTGTGCTGCTGAAACCCTCAGGTGACGCAAGGCTGATTCTCCCCAGGGTCAGCTGCAAAGAAAGCGGGGGCAGGCTATTTTCAGATGTTTAATGCTATGTTTTTCTCAGCGTCATCAGCGATATTTCTTAAAAGTGCGTGTCCTAAAGTCAGCAGGCTGGTGCTCCCCGCATCTTCAGAACTTCGTGGCATTTCATCTCCCCTGTCACACCAAAGCTGCCGATTCTGGCATGCTCTTCATCTCCAAGCTAGCACCGGGGTGACAACCGGGCATTCTGTTTGTTTGGACGATCACAACACAGCAGGAGCGTTCAGATGTTCACACAGCAATCACCAAAAACTTAAGACTTAGGAAGCACATGGACAGCAGGGTCACTCCAGCTGGACAAAGAACAGTGACATCTCTGTCACTTGCTCCGTCTCTGAAATGAGGTACGCCTCGTGCCCTCTGCCTCACCCCCTTACACAGCTTTGGAATTTTGATACATTTTTGTTGGTGGTGGCTTTCTAAGAAGGAAATTTTTGCATTATCTCAAGTTTCAGATCCCCGTCATTCTGATTTGTGTAAAGTCTGCCTGCGTCCATCCGACGGAAGGGCAGTCTCGCTCTCTCGTAGTGAAGGTCACCATCACATGGCGAGGTGCTGCTCCTGAGCACTGTCAGCCCCAAGCACTTCCTGTCTACAGCTGCAAAACCCCATGAATCCGAAGGCCCCACAGACCTTCCCTGCCTGTCCAGAATGTCCGCTGCATGGCTCTTCCTGGGTCCTCCTGCACCAGCCCAGTTTGGCCATGGATGCCAGGGATGGTTAGTGTAGAGAGCTCCGCCACCTTCCTCTGCCCCAGGCAGAAACACTGGTCCATACTTGTCCGAGCTGCCCCCAGGCCCAGTCTTTACCTGCTGGACCAAAGCTTGTGGCTGGTCCTGCCTGATCACGCCCACCCCGTCCGCTCCAACAACATCGTCCCATTTGAGTCCCTTGAAATGGGAATCTCTTGAATGTGAGTTGCCCACTGAAAGGGGCTACTTTTTTCTCCTTGTTTAATTTTCTCATCTTCATTTGCATCTTACCACTAAAACTCTCTGCAAATCACTACCAACCATTAGAAATTCTGTGGTGCAAATGGCACCTGCCACTCAGGAGGTGGCTCTCCATGCTTCACCAAACCAGACTCACTGGGACCAAGAGCCGCTGAGGACGTGAGCACCTGGCAGCGACCCTCGGGGGCTCCATCCTGGGTGGAGCTCTGGAACGTCACGCAACCTTGAGCTGAGTGTTCACAGCTTCAGGTGGGCAGGCAGCTGGAGGAACTGGTAAAGTGGTTTGGAGTGCAGGAGCCTGGAGTCAGGTGCAGGTGGCGATGGCAGGCAGAAGGTGGGAGTGGACAGAGGGGAGCAGCTGGGGATAGGGAGGAGGCAGGAACGTACAGGCAGGAACCCAAGTGCAGGGGTAGAGGGTTCCCAAAGGAAAGCATATGGGAAAACTGGAGCCTGCAGGGTATCTAGGGGTCAGTTGGCAAGGGGGACACTGGGCACCAGTCACAGCACAGCTGCTCTGAGTCCTTGGCAAGGTCTGGACTCTGCACATCCCATCCTTCAACCCTGGAGCCAGGCAGGAAAACAGAGCCAGCTGGGCAAGTGCTGTGTCACCGGCCACCCTAACTTAGACCCCAACAGCCCGAACATGCCCGGGTTATAATGATTTGGACAGAAGTGGCTCTTACCATGGTGTCAGCAACATTGGGTGGGGGCGACACAGCTCACGTGGTACAGGAAAACATATCGCCACCCACCCCCGACTTGAAAGACACACCCTGTTCTCGGCCATAGTATATTTTATACGATATCACAAAGATCATTCAGCACTGATGAATGAAGGACAAGAAATATCATAAATCAGTACCTCCTTTAAAAGAAATGCTATGGAACTTTTAAAAATGTCATTGCAGATCATCACATCACTCAGAAGGACTGGAGCCTCCTGCATCCCAGGAAGAACTCCCCCCCTCAGAAAGTGCCCCCCAGCCTGTGGTGTGCAGCTGGAGGAACTGGCACACAAGAAAAAAATGACCACTGGGCCTGGTGGCACACGCCTGTAATCCTAGCAACTCAGGAGGCTGAGACAGGAGGATCGTGAGTTCAAAGCCAGCTTCAGCAACGGCGAGGCGCTAAGCAGCTCAGTGAGACCCTGTCTCTACATAAAACACAAAATAGGGCTGGGGATGTGGCTCAGTGGTAGAGTGCCCCTGAGTTCAATCCCTGGTACCAAAAAAAAAAGAACGGACCAGGGCCTGGGGGGCTGGCACCTTCCAAGGACATTCAACTTCCTGTCTGGAAAGTGCCGTGAGCAGAATGACAGACTCCTAGGCCAGGAGAAACGGACAGGGGCTGGCCAGAGAAACAGGGGGCTAGGAGAGGTGTGGGGGAGAAGCTCTCAGAGGAGGGAGAATGGATGGCGAGGGACCCGCCCACGGCCAGCGATCTCCAGTCCCCTCCAAGAGCTGGGCGAGTGGGGAAGATCTAAGGTGAGGGGGGCTCCTCAGAGGTGCCCAGCCCGACCACTGCAGCCCTGCAGCCCTGGCTCAGGTGCCACTGTTCTTACGTTCCTACTGCCACCTTACACTCTATCGTGATTGCTCGTTGACCACCTCTGTCCCCTACAGGATCTAAGTTCCGCGAGGACAGAGCCTGCACACTCACATGGATGGATACCCCACACAGCAGGTGTTAGGAATCACCACCAGCATCACCATCACCATGGAAACCGAGGCAGCGCTGGGGGGCCAGCACCATCTTTCCCACTGTGGTGCTCGCCTGACCCCCAGGCTCCTGAGCCCTGGTGACCTTCACCCCACGCTACACCCCGGGTGCAGCCCAGAGGCTCCCACCGCCGGGAAGGGGCTGAGAGGGACTCAGGTCCAGCTCCTAATGGGTGATAAAGCTGTTCTTGAGGACTCCGGGGGTGCAGCAGGGTAGGCAGGGGGCCCCCAGAGCTGCATAGAGACCCACACAAGGTGCTCCTAAGCTCCCTTCAAGATGCCTGTTGGCCACTCTGGCCTCTGTGCCCCTGCCCCTAGGTGCCCCTGCACCCTGACTTCCCAATGGCAGCTCCACTCAGCACCCCCGGCGGGGCTCCCACGCACACAGAAGGCAAATCTCCAAGAAGATGGCCCTGTCTCCCAGATGCTCCAGCCATCCTGGGGCACAGGAAGAGACACACTTAAGAGGGGCCAGGAGCTGACACGGGCTGGGTACCTGCCACAGGTCGGTCGCTGCACTGGGGAGATTTCTGCCTGTCACCTTATCATGTCCTCGAGGCCACCGTTTGTGTATGCAAGGTCATTCAGGCAAGGAAGCTGGGCCACCTGGTGAAGGAGGGTGTGGAGGGAGCCCAGGGAAGGTATCGGAGCCAGGCAGCTCTTCCTTTTTCTTGGTACTCAGGAAGGAACCCAGGGACACTTGACCACTAGCCACATCCCCAGCCCTTTTTGTCTTATATAGAGACAGGGTCTCGCTGAGCTTCTTACGGCCTCGCTCCCAATGTTATCTCCACCTAATTCCTCCCAAAGGGCCCACCCCTGAACACCAGAGTTGGATTCAATTTCCATCCTCTTAATACCTCCCGGTGGGGTTAAATTTTAGCACACGGACCCTTAGAGGTCACACTCAACCCCCAACCACTCCGTGGCCAGGGGTGAAGCCCCTTCTTCCCTGACCCTGCTCAGCGTCCCAAGGCTCAGCACAAAACCCTCAGGTCTCACCCATTGCTTGAGGTCATCTGCAGAGTCCTCTCCCAGCCCTAAAATGCAACCCTGTCCCCAGTGCTGGTTTCTCACGGGGTATCGGGAGAGGGGTGGAGGGGCTCCAGAGTGGTGCAGGCCAGGTGTCATGGACACACGGTAGGGTTCAAGTGGAGGGTGCACGGGTGGCCCGTGCCGGGTTTCCAGGGGCGGTATTGGTAGCGGTGCAGTGAGCTCAGCCTGGAAAGTTCTGATGTGCTTATTTAAGATGTGCCCAGGGAATTTGGGGGTAAGAAATTAGGACAACAGCAGGACGCTCTGTGGGACCCCGGCAGTGCCAGCGAGGCTGCAGATGCACACCTGGGGGCAGAATGACAGGGAGAGGGACCGCGAGCATGCCCAGGCCGGAGGTGGGACCAGCGAAAGGGGAGCGTGGTCCACAGGTGCAGGACTGAGAGCGCTACAGGCACGCTGGAACAGGGCGATCCGCATTCAGCAGGAACACCTGGCAGTGGTGTGCTGGTGAACATTAACAACCGGCTCTCCAAGTCCCCGCGCCTCTGTGACCCCCTCTGCTCATCTCCAGGCGTAAAGCCTCCCACCTGGCCCGTCTCTAGCTACCTGAGTCGGGATGGGGAGACAGCCTCGTCCACCCCACACAGTACAGGAAATAGTAGAATGTGCTAAATGGGAAGTGATACGGTTGAGCGTCTTTACCTTTGTTTTATTTAATGTGTCTATCCGGCAGCTTCTGTCATCTTTGATGATGGCTGTGATTAGCAAGGAGGCAGCCACCGCCCCTCTGCTGCGCTGTCTGCGGGGAGGCGAGAGGCCCCGCCCCCGCCCGGGACACCGGCCACGCCCACCCCGCAGGCACGTGGGCGCCCCGTGCTCAGAGCTGGGCTCCGGGCAGGAAGGGGGCCCAGAGTCTGGGAAACCCTGTGTGCTGGCGATCCCAGCCACCGGCTCCTGTTCCCAGGACACTGGAGAAGAGGAAGCACACTGGCCGGCAGGGGCCCCTGGGGACTTGAGGGGTGTTGCTGAAAGAGGCCATGAGAGAATCTGAGTGTGGGAATGCACTGGACGGAGGGCAACCAGAGGCCGGAGAGGGAGGCAGGGGGAGCAGCCAGACCTACGGGAAAGGCCCAGAAAGAGGCCGGCAGGCAGGCGCTGGCCTCCAGAGCCGCCCACTGCATTCCCAGCCCTGAGCAGGGGACTTACTTGGGACCTCTAAAGACTGTAAGTGTTGGGTTGTGGCCGGAAGACCGGGGAAGAGGGAGGCGAGGCAGCGAGATGACCAGCCTTGGGCTCTCACTCCCCACCCCACGCCTGTGAGGTGTCGCTAGCAGGCCTCCCCACCTTTAGGAGGCCCCCGAACCCCCATCTGTGTAAGAGGCTGCTTCTCTCTCCCCTCCTGGCAAGCCCAGCTTTTGATCTGCACAGGTCTAAGTGACAACCCAAAGGGCACCAGCAAGGAGGCTTACAGAGCTGTCAGGGGCTGGGGAAGAGGGCCTGAGCAGGATAGGGGCAGACTCCAGCCTGCCTGGCCTTGCCCGTGCTCCCCAGGGAGGCTCATGGACACAGGAGGGGCCAGGACTCTAGTATCCCTGAGAATCTGCAAACCTCACACCCTGACCTAGCCACAGTCAGCAAAGGTGACAGCAGAAGCCGGAACAGCAGATGTATGGCACTGAGACACGGGAGGGTCACCAGGTGAATTTGAATTCTTGACAAACAACAATAATACGTAGTATAATTATGTCCCAAATATTACATGGGATGCTTTTATTTAGTACTAGGGATTAAACCCAGGGGTGCCTTACCACTGGGCTACATCGCCAATCCTTTTTATTTTGAGACAGGATCTCACTAAGTTGCCCAGGCTGGCCTCGACTTGCAATCCTCCTGCCTCAGCCTCCCAAACTGCTGGGATTACAGGTGTGCACCACAGAACCAAGGCAGGTTGTATTTATACTAAAAAATAATTGTTCATTGTTTATCTAATATCAAATTCCCATAGGCCTTCCCACTAGTATCCCCCATTATTAACACTTTTTATTAATATAGTACAAGTGTAGAAATGAATGAGCCAATATTGACACACTATCTTAGCAAAAGTCTGTATTTTGTTCACTACGTACGAACCCCACGGTACTATAGATGTGCACTACACCTGTACTTCAGGACTGCTGGGGATCTACGCTCTCTCCTATATAAATGCTGTGTAGTTCTTCATCGGGGAGATTTGCCTCTTTGCCCCACTTATTTATTTACACCATAATTTATGTGGATATTTATTTTCCACTGTCGGGGTGATGAGAATGTCTCCCTTCCCTCTCTGAAGTTTGCACCTTTACATCTGCTGAAATAAAGCCACAACAGACGAACAGGAGAAAAAGCACCAGGCCCGTTCACATGGGGCCTCCCAGGAAGCTGAGCACCAATAAACCAGGGAGATCCGAAAGCTTTTATGCCCCTTCTCACAGGGGAGAGGGAATTGGGGCTGTGGGCAGTTTCAGAGGAGAGGGTCATGAGTGGGCCTGACTGTTGGCCTGGAACGCACTTCCCTGGGCCCCGTGTGTGGCCTTAGATTGTTGGTCTTCCTCTGTGACATGCGTCTCCTCTTCCTCAGTTAATGACCATCTGGTAGGAAGAGGGAAGGCCATTGTGTTCCTCTTTGGTGGACCTGGCCTTTGAGTAGACAGGGTGACCCCAGGGAAAGACCTGAAGTCTGCTGGCTCCAGATGACTGGCATAGCCAGCATGTCAAGGTGCCACACTTGAGAGCATCATGCTTTGAGCCCTAAGAGCACTTTGGGTCGTGATCCAATACTACTTTATTTTCTTGCTGAAATTATTCTAGCTTTGGGCATTGAGAGCTCTTCTGTTTGGTTCCTTCTCTCTCTCTCTCTCTCTCTCTCTCTCTCTCTCTCTCTCTCACACACACACACACACACACACACCCTCCTACATCCTGGCTCCAGCCCTGGAGTCAGTTGTTTCTCTAAGAAGCGCTGATGTGTTTTGCTGAGGATGGTGTTAGAAGCCAACATCTGTGTGCTATGTGTGCTTATTGCTATGAGGTGTCATTATTCCTGAGCCCTCCCAGGTGACAGAGCAAGGACTTGTGTAGACCTGTGGATATGGATAGCACCTCGCTTGGCATAGTTGGCATTGGTTGCTGCTCCAGGTTCTACAACACACACAATGTCTCAGGGCCAACTGCACCAACACTATCCCTTCCAGTATGAAACACTTGCTGTTAGGGTTTGGATGTGAAATGTCCCCAATCAGTACATTAATCTCCTGACGGAATTAACTGGTAACTGAAAGTGAGTGGAGTCTCTCTCTGCTCTCTGATCATTATGTGAGTGGCTTCCCTCCGCCATACACTTCTGCCATGATGTTCCACCTCCCCTTGAGTCCCCAGGAGTGGAACCAGCTGTCTGTGGACTGAAACCTCTGAAATCATGAGCCCCCAGATAAATTTTTCCCCCTCTATGGGTTGTTCTGGTCAAGTCTTTTAGTCACAGCTGTGAAAAAGCTGACTAAAACATTTGCTTTCATTTGGGCTTTCCTCTCCCTCCTTCTTAAATATAAGTGTGCTAATTATTTCCACCACCCACACTCGGCCCACAGGTGACGTGGTTTTCGCCTGGTGCTTTGCCTCGACTGCAGGCGCGTGGGAAGCCAACCCATCCAGACCCTTGGAGCCGCTTTCACTAGGCCCCTCAAGAGGAATCCAGGCGTCTTCGTCTATTTTCTGTTGCTCTAACAAAACACCTAAGACCTGTTAATTTCTAAAATATACAAGTTTATTCGGCTCACAGTTGGGGAGGCAGCACAACCCGCAGCATGATTCGGGCACCTGCTGTGCCCTGGGCAGGGCCTCGGGCTGCATGGTAACGTGGGTGGCGGAGGGCAGCACGTGTAAGTCCAAGCCAGCACAACGGCTCAGGTCTCCTCTTACAAGGCCACTGACCCCAGCATGGGAGCCCCACCCTCCCAACCTCAGGTGACCCTCATGACCTCCCCAGGCCATTAACTTGTGAATTGCGGGATCAAATTTCCAGCCATCAACCTTTAAGGGACACACTGGTAGCACTGGGGCCGGGTGTTTGGATGTCTGGTTTTACTCTTAGGACAGAACAGCAGAGGGTGCGGAATCAAGGCCATTCCTCTGTGGTTGGTTCCTCTTCTGGACAAAGCATGGTACTCGCTTTTTTTTTTTTGGATGTTCGGATTGAAATTAGAAATCTGCGTCAATATCTGCAGTTCTTTTAGGCCATTTTCACATTCGGCGACTGCATATTCAGAAACATCAAGAGGCTCCCTCCATGCGTAGGTGGAGCGGGCGAGGTCAGGTTCTGCTTTGTGCCTTTTTCTCAGCTGGAGTCAAGTGTAGACGGCACTGCAAGGCTGGGCTTGCTGGAGTGAGCGCATGTGCTTTTGCTCGGCTCCTCCTCGTGGCTTCCAGATGCTGAAGGTCTGGCCCTGTCACCTGCACCCTTGAGTTCCTCTGAGACGTTGTCATCCCTGTAGCTGTTCCTCTAGTTCCATCTTTCAAAAACTTTCCCAGTAATGGGCAGAAAAGACCCAATGCCAGATTTTACCCTGTTTGATCCTTCTTGGACCACTGAGCCACATCCCCAGCCCTATTTTGTATTCTATTTAGAGACAAGTTCTTGCTGAGTTGCTTGGGGCCTTGCTGAGTTGCTGAGGCTGGCTTTGAACTCATGATCCTCCTGCATCAGCCTCCTGAGCCACTGGGATGACAGGCGTGTGCCACCGCGCCAGGCCAGATAGGAGCCCTCTTAGTCCACAAAGTGAGATGCCTTGTTGGTGACGGCCAGCCCCGTGTTGCCTGCTCGGCCGGCTACACCGGCAGCCCCTTGATTGCCACTTGTTGGATTTCTTGGTTGAAGCTGAGCTTGCTCTGGGTGCTGGGGAGCCACATCAGAACAGCTCGGCGCCCCAGAGCACCGGCTCAGGCCTGGCGCCTCTCCTTGGGGGCCCTCCCTCTCCCAAAGCTGTCGGGGTTTCCAACTCACAGGTCCCCACAGGTGGGCACATCAGGACACACGGCCCTCCGCGGCGGTCACCGTCATTGTTCCACGTACGCTGACCTGCTGCCTGAGGACTTCCCGGGGACAGGTCCCTGTGTTGGCGCCCAGCCCCGGCCTTCAGGAGCGCCCAGCCTGCCCGGGGTGTGTCTGCAATCCACGCTGGTGCCCAGCTTGGCACTGGAGAAGTTTAGCCCCAGGTTTGTGCCATGTTTTGTCCCCTTTGGCTTGAAGTAAGGTAACTGTCTTATCTGGAAGTTTTTCAGCTCTCCTTCCAGAGCTTTAATGTCCTTTGTTTTTGTTTTTGTTTTTTCCAGATGTCGTGACGGAGCCAGCAGAGGAGTCCTGCCCTCCCCGCAGTGCTGGTGTTCAGATTTTCCACCCATTTCCCACATTTCATAGACAGGGTCTTTTTTGGGGAGGGTGCTTCCTTAGACTCCACCAGAAACACCCTCCGCTGTGAAGACTAGCAGCTCCCAGATCCAGGGCGGCAGACAGGGCCTCTGCTGTCCAGAGAGGGTGCCCTGTACCATGCCCTGGAGATGCAGCTGTTCGGCACCCTGGCTTCCTTTCTGCCCCTACAAGGACTCTGCCACCACCCGGGGCGTTTGCCACTTAGCCATGTGTCCACCAGGAAGCTCCTCTGCAGCGTTCCACAGGGCAGCCGTCCGTCGTCACCAGGCCTCCACCCCTGCCCAACATGCACGCACGCACCATCAGGCAAAGCCTGATTCCCTGTGGTCATGGTGCTTGTTGGTGGCTCTTGTCCAAATGAGCTCACTCTCCATGTCCACTGGTGCTCAGTGTCCTGCTGGAGCCAGGGAAGCAGCGTCCTTTCCGCTGGGCACTGCGCTCGTGCTTGGCTGATGAGCGCTGGAGGAGCTCAGCCACAGCCGCCTTCCAGGGGGCGGGCAACAGGGGACACCTTACTCCTGCCTGTAGGGCCGTCACGGTCTCAGCGTAAGGGTGAGTGCAGAGACGGGAGGAGCACCAGGGTCCCAAGAGAGCGGAGCTGGTCCCAGAGATCAAACTGTGCAGGGGGAGTAGCTAGACGGTGCTGGCCATGGTCAGCAGAGTGACCTTGAGGGGAAGGCACAGCACAGAGTTCAGGGTGGCGGCCAGAAGAACACGGGCCAGCAGCAGATGGGAGCAGAACAGGACACCGCACCCAGACGGGCAGGTGGCCTGCCCAAGTGCCAGGGGACTGCTGCCCAGCAGGAGCCAGCTGTCGCCCCTGGTGGTGCTGGTGATGGTATGAAGAACAGTCACCACTTACTGACCAGTTCTGTTTTCCAATTGCCATGGCGACATGTCACATACCTGGTCTCATGTCACCCATCGTGACAACATGATGACATGGAGACTGTGAGGAGCAGATGCCATGGACATGCCTGCACATGCCGGGACTCACTGGGTTGCTGGCCGTAAGGAACAGCAGCCATGGACTTGCTTCGTCATGCCTGCTTGCAATTGATGGGGGCTGCAAGGGGCACCAGCCACAGGCCTGCTTAGCAGTGACTGGTTACGACTGATGGGGAGCACAGCTCCATGGGCATGCGCAAAGAGCATGCCCGGTCGCAATTACACCACCTCACTGGACATGACCAACGGACATTGACTTTCACTGGGTGTAGCCAATCACCAGCTCACACCCCCACCAACTTAGAACTGCATTTAAACTGCTTGTCCTGCCACATTGGGGGCTTTGCTCCAAGGATCAGTGAGACCGGCCACCTTGCTGTCTGTCCCTGGATCAACTGCACCATTCCCTGACGTCCAGCCGTCGGCTGAGGAGAACCACCAGACAAGGACAACGTCTGCTCTTTGGCTAAGAGAAGTCGCGTAGCACTGGAGGTATTCTGGGGCTCGTGGTTGCCCTAGGACAGTGTGACCCGCCTACAGTGTTTCATTGGTGCTCACTGAATGCTGGTTGGGGTGCTCCAGCACACCAGACCCTTTTTCCATTAACTGTTTATATTTGATGATTGGCGCGGTTGAACGTTCACTTGCATTTAAAGGCAATCCGCCTCAGAGTTATTATTCATTACGCTGCTCGTGACAAGACCCACCCCTCCCCCCATTAGGCGCTTGCAAAATGGGGCTTTCAACAGCTGGTTGACCTTGCGGAGGTCAGGAAGCTGCACGTGGGGGAGGAGGGCTGGGGGTCTCCTCTGGATGGCCAGAGGGCTGGGCATGCCGCAGCTCAGAGCCCACAGGTTCCCAGAGGCCGCCCACGTGGTTCCTGCCTCTGTGCCCAGCCTGGACCTCCGGACTGTGCCACGTCCGGACTCGTATCACGTGAGGACGGCATCTGTAGGCAGATGGGGACAGGAAGAGCACAAGGGACAAAGCGAGCCCTGTGCCACCTCACACCAGCATCTGAGTCTCAAGACCCCAGATGAGTGCGGGAAAAACACTGATCCCAATTTGGAAGGGCTATGATTTGTTTTTGCTTCACTTGGTTTTATTTTATTTTATTTTTTTTAAGATTTTTTTATTTTTTTTTTAGTTGTAGATGAACACAATGTCTTTATTTTATTGCTTTGTATGTGGTGCTGAGGATCGAACCCAGGGCCTCACGCATGCAAGGCAAGCGCTCTACCGCTGAGCTACAACCCCAGCCCCGGTTTTATTTTGTTTTTAAAACCATTCATCCGCAGCAATCCTGTGGAACTGGAACCATTTTCTTGATATCTGCCAATCTCAAATGAGCATCAAAAATAGTCCACACACTCACTTTTCACCATGTGGCTCAAGACAAGACATTCCCTAGATAAGGCACGAGACCCTTCCAGGCTTGGACGGTCCTCCCTGCAAACTCCAGAAGGACAGAGAGGCATCAGGAGGTGGCAGAAGCGCTGGCAGGGCCAGGCGGAGGAAGGGCAAAGCCCCCTCGCGCATCTGCACACCTCTGGCTCTCAGGAAATCCCACAACATCTCCCTGGGCACGTCTAGGGTGTGAGCATCCCAAGTCCTGGTCTGAAAAGAGTGTCTCAAGAAGACCATCAAGGAGGAGTCCAGTGACGAGAGCCACCAGAGAAAGGCGAATTCAGCAGACAGCTTCCCAGTAATGTGGTGCCGAGCCGCCCTTTCTAGATTCTACCAAATCATTAGGACACACGTGGATTCCTGTGCTCAGGCTGCTGGTTCAGATGGCCAGACACAATCCTGACCACAGTGGTTCCTGGAGGCCACAGCGGTCACTGGCATCTCCTCTTCCAGAGCCCCTCAAGGACACACTGACCCTACACCTACGTGTGATTGGGGGGGTGACGTCTCTAAGGCCCCAGAGACAGATGCGGGGCATAGGCAGGAGCCTCTCCTAACCCTGCCCACTCCTGTGCAGAAAGAAATGGGCAGTTTGCTCCGAGATCCCAAGGGCAACAGAGACCAGCCTGGGTGGTAAATTCCACCCGATACCCCCTGGGAGGCGAGCAGATGCGGGCTCCCCGCCTGCGCCCCAGTAAACAGAAGAGAGGATGCAGGTGAAGAGGTGTGGTCGGCGGGGAAATCGGGCAAAAGGTTTTGTATGTTATCACCCAAAACCTGACTGGAATGCTCATCATTAAAAACAACATGTAAACAAACAAAAGAACACCTGGCGTGGTCCAGTGAGTTGAGTCAGGGTCACAAGTCAGCCACATGCCTAGGTCTCGCTTACAGAATAAACGATTGGCTGGGGACATTCTTTAAGAACAATGTAAGTTCAATTTCCTGGCGGGAGGATTGCGAGCAATTTTTATTTACTTTTTAAGGTTTCTCTGGCTGTGCATGCAATGCTTTCCTAATTGGAAAAAAAAAGCAGAAAGGGGTATTTTAAAAAGGAAAGAAAGCCCCGTGGATCTTCGCCCGGGCCTTTCACGTCACGTTGGCTTTTTAAAATCAGTCTCCTAATTATATCGGCTGTGAAACATCAGGCTTCCTCTTGGGCAGGAGGACATTTCCTGAGCCGGGCCAGTCCTCCGGAGAATGTCCGGCAGCTCACTGCCAAGCCAGGCCTTCCAGAAGGTGCCTAGCGACTCCTGGGCCTCAGATCCCTGCTGCCAAGGCCAGTGTCTGATGCCCAGTGTGTTTTCCCAAGCCCGGCGTCTGCTCCAAAGTGGGCACACAGCCACGCTGGCCAGGGACAGCACTGTCTGTCCCCAAGCCCAGGGCCCGCCGGCGGCTGGCCAGGAAGCCAGCGGTCATGCCAGGGAAGTCCGGAGCAGCCCAGCTCACTCAGAGATCCGTTTATTTGTCCCAGCACTTAACGATCCTTTCTAGAAGGCACAAGCCTTCCCTAAATAAAATTAATCATGGCTGCAAACGTGGAAAACAGCTCCCTCTCCTTCCCCCTGCAGACGCAGCTCTGGGGCTGTCCCCATCAAAGACACAGGGAGAGAGCAGTGCCCTCCTGTAAGGCACAGCCTACAACACAGGCCTATGGCCTCCTGTCCAGCAAGGATCCTGTCCCAGGATCGTAAAACCACGAGGTATCAGGAGAGTCCACGCTGGAACCTGTGGTCATGACACACTGCTGTGGCTTGTCCCCTCTGAAACTCATGTTGGAGTTTGCTCCCTGAGGTACATAGAGGGGACTCTGGTGCTGCCAGTGTGCAGGCCACCACCAGAGGCCACCCCTTGACCTCTAGAACCGAGCACCAAAACCAACCTCTTTTCTTCATAACTCCCCAGTCTGCAGTGTTCCCCTGTTAGTCACAGGAAACAGGCCGAGATACAGGCCCGCGTCTCCCCTGCTCCACCATTGCCCTCTCAGGCTTCGGACTAGGCCTCAACCTCCCCGCACCTCGAGCAGGCTTGAGTGAGGCGGGAGCTCAGGTCAATACTGGGCGGTTGAACACAGCACTGGGCACAACAGCCTCAATTTCTGGCCATTGGTATACCTACCACAGGTTCTCCTAATGGCAGATGTTGAGAGAAGGGCCTGCCAGTCCCTGGAGACCCGGATGTAAGCACAGGCCTGGCGGGAATAGGCTCCACCTCTCATGGCTGCGTGCAAGTGTTGAACTGGCGCTCGGCCACCCCCTCGACTTCCACGGGTCGGCTCTGAGGCCGTGTCCCGTGTACGCAGCTTCTCAGGTGACCCTAGAAACGTGTGGCTGCCGAGCAGGTGTTCACACCTGGGGGTGGGCAAGTGAACACCTGCCCGAGTGTCCACAGCTCTGAAGCTGGTGTTGCAACTCTTTCTTTTATTTTTTTATTTGTGCTTTTTAGATCTACATGACAGGGTGTATTTTGACACGTTACACACACGGAGTTTGACTTCCCGTTCTCGTGGTGGTACATGATGTGGAGTTGCCCTGGTCGTGTGTTCATGTATGAACACAGGAAAGTGACGTCCACTTCCTTCTGCTCTTTCCTATTCCTGTCCCGCTCCCTGCCCTTCATTCCCTTTGTCTAGTCCACTGGACCTCTATTCTTCCCTCCTCCCTTATTGTGAGTCAACATCCACATATCAGAGAGAACATTTGGCCTCTGGCTTTTGGGGACTGACTTATTTCACTTAGCATGATCATCTCCAGGTCCTTCCATTCACTGGTGATTGTCATAAAGTCATTCTTCTTTATGGCTGAGTAATATTCCATTGTATATATATACCACGTTTTCTTTATCCATTCATCTGTTGAAGGGCACCTAGGTTGGTTCCATAGTTTAGCTATTGTGAATTGAGCTGCTATAAACATTGAAGTGGCTGCATCACTGTAGAATACTGATTTTAAGTCCTTTGGGTATAGACCAAGGAGTGGCATAGCTAGGTCAAATGGTGGTTCCATTCCTAGTTTTCTGAGGAATCTCCAGGGTGATTTCCAGTTCGACTCTATTCCTTGAGCACAAACCACACTCAGGACCATCCTTGGAGCCTTGGGCCCTGGGGGGGTCTGATGGTGACACAGCATTAAACCCCCAGAGAAGTCAAAGGTAAGTGAACAAACTTCCTGTAGCAAGTAAGAGAGAAAAGAGGTGGGGTTAACTTCCACCAAATGAGTGATCTGTCACTTGATAAGTATTTTGTGACCTCTGTGTGCACTTCCTTTCATATAAAGTGCAACGGGCCCATCTTTAGCCTATTATCTGTCTTTGTGAGATCATTAACTACTAAAGTCAGGGCTAAAAAATAAAGACCTTACTCAAAACGAGAAGGCAAAATCCCGTACAAGGAACTCCAAGTACAGGCAATGTCTCGATCACTTGGAGTGTAGGAAAAATTTAAATGTGAGACTTGATTAGGATCAAGTAACGTATAATTATATAATCTTATTGTTTCTCATTAGTATTCAACATTTGGAAGCTGTACAAGATGAAAAAATCCAACTACAGTCAAAAACAACTATGATAACAACAATTTCATTGCAAAAAGAAAATACCATGATCAAACATAAAAGATAAATAACAAACTAGGATAATACCTAGCAGTTCGTCATGCAAAGAAGATGCGTGTGTAAGAAGCTCCCCGAAATCCACATGGGAACAAAACCCAAGACCAAAGGACAAAAGACGAGAACAGACATCTGACAGAAGAGGAGATGCAAGCCCTCCCACAGCCAAGAGCCGTGGCGCGCGTGGAACCCACGGGAGACAGCGGTCACTGCCTTCAGGTTGATCACTCCGCACGGGTTGCTCAAGGTAGCCATTCCTGCAACGGCACCTGTGGGAACTTAAATGAGTCATTCTAAAACGGAGCTCACAAAGCACTGAAGTTCCTCTTTGCTTTCTTCCTCTGTCACCTGTGCCGCTGGCTCTGCGACTGTGTGGTAGCCATATTCACCGTGGTTGCCTCCATCTCTCACCAACTCCAAGCTCAGGGATGGCACGTCAGTAGCTTGAAGTCGGCCCGGTGGAAGAGTTTTACACCACAGAAATCAGCACCCACTACAAATCAGAGCTCTTTTTTTTTTTTGAGGTTGGTGGGTTTCTCTGTGGTCTGGGAGGCAGTGTTGGTTTTGGTTTGGGTTCTGGAGGAGGGTGGTTTGCATTTTCTCTCCGTCCTCTTTGAGAGGTGGTTGTTAAGCACCTACGAGCACACCACTGCAGAAGCCCCGCCTGTCCGTGATCTTGGAACTGTTCGTTGGGAAGGTGGGAGCAGCAGTGAGCTTCCTATTCTCACCCGGGGGTCTCCCAGCCATCCACACAGCCCTGTGGAAAGCAGTTCGGCAACACATCCCTATGTGATAAAGGGATTTACCCTTTGCCAGCAGTTTTTTCCTGGGATGTGCCTCCAGCCCTGGCTGCTTGGTGTGAGATGAGGACTGATGTGAGGTTATCCAGCAAGGTTGGCAGCGGCACATGACGAGTCCACCCGGTCCTTCCACAGAGGATAATGAACCAGCACAGGCCACCTTGGTCCTCCACAGCTGTGTGAAGAAGGGGACACCTCCCTGCTCCACCTGCCTCAAGCAGCTCCCCGCCAGGCAGCCAGTTCTCCTGACTGACACCACGTCTTCCAGGCCCCCTCCATGCAGACGCGAGCACGCAGAAACATTCTCGGTTCCCTTCTGTCCCAAAGAGCCCACTGCTCTAGCCTGGCCTCTGCACACATTGTGACTTCCAGATCATTCTGTGTCACCGGACAGAAGCCTCCCCTTCTCTGACACAGCTGTGCAGGAGTGGGATGCAGGCCCGAGTTCTATTTCCGTGTGAGCACAAGCTTTGACCTCTCTGAGGCATCTGCCCGGGAGGGGCATGGCTGCATCCCAGGATGATCTTGTTGAATTTCTGAGGAATCCCCAGCCGTGGCTAAAGCAGCTGCACCATTTTCAAATCCCACCAAACAACTCTGCCCGCGTGTTATTATCTGCCTTCTTTTAAACCATCCTGGAGGGATAGGCTGATGCCCGCTGTGGCCAGAGGCCCTCTTTTGATTGATCTCAGCTCTGCCTGTGTGAGATTTCACTGTTTTGCTGCGTAGGCACCTCCTGTGTGAAAGCTTCTGAATTTCTCAGGCTTATAGTCTCACTTGCTTGATAGTATATGCCAAATATCCGCTTGTGCTGGCAGCAAGCTTTTTTGCCCAATATCCTGTCTGGCAGGGGCAGCCAGACCCCATGAATACTCTTGGAGCAAACTACAGAACCACCACAGGGTTTGGGGTGGGACCAATGCCATGTAGCCAGGCATGGAATTTGGTGATCCACCTACTTGGGGGCCAGTATTAAAATCTCTGGTTCCTCATTCAGTGATTCCTTCTCAACATAACCTGAGTTCATTCTGTATTACTGAGAAAACCATTTGGAACCACTGAGGCTCTCCAACTTTCATTTCTTGCACACCAAACCTGTGCCATCCTCACCCTCACCACACATAAACACAGAACTTGCGGCTTTCCCAATGAAACTCCAAACCTGCTTGCTTAGCAACACACTAAACGACTGTTCTAGTGAGTGCCTTTCCTGGGAGCCCATAAAACCTAGGTGCATACTTACTACACGTCTCCAGCCCCAACTATGTTTGCTGAATGCCCAGCTGGCGTCGTAAGCAAAGTCATGCTCAATTTACCTGCGTTTTTATCCTTAGTTTGGCATTTATTCTCATGTGGGCTACAGATCTGGAGGTCTCAAAAACAGAAATTTTTTTTTTTTAATATTTTTTTAGTTGTTGATGGACACAATGTCTTTATTTTATTGCTTTGTACGTGGTGCTGAGGATCGAACCCAGGGCCTCACGCATGCGAGGCAAGTGCTCTACCGCTGAGCCACAATCCCAGCCCTCAAAAACAGAAATTTTAAGGCTAAGATCTCACCCATTATTGTCTATTTTTTCCTATTCTTTTTTTTTTTTACTTTTTATCTTGAAACCCTTATCTAAAGAATAACTGAGGTTACAATGATAAACACCCATAGATTCATCCTTTGTTAACATTTTACATGTATATACGTTTTCTCTATTTTTGCAAAATCATTTGAAAGCATGTTATCCTTTACCTACTTTGTTATGTTGTTTTGTTTTGGAGGGAGAGGGAGATTGTTTTTGTTTGTTTGTTTTTCTTTTGGCACAGGGAATTGAACCCAGGGGTACTCTACCACTGAACTACACCCTCAGTCCCCCACCCTTTTTTTCAGACAGGGTCTGGCTAAGTGGCTGAGGCTGGCCTCAAACTTGCAATCCTCCTGCCTCAGCCTCCTGAGTTGCTGGGATTACAGGCATGTGCCACTGCACCTGGCCCTTTCCTTCTTGACACTTTAGTATGTACATCATACACCAAGGAGTCCATGTTACACGATCACACTGTAATGATGATCAAATTCAGGAAATTTAACATGTACATTTTGCATTATTTAATGCATAGTGTGAATTTAAATTTCATCAACTGTCAAGATATTAGCTGGGATCGTGGGTGGAATTACTTTCTTCTCCTTCCTAACAGGGGAAGGAGGCGGGGACCCCAGGAGTGGCACCTTGGTGATGCTCACAGTCACAGATGGGCAGCCCTGGTGCTGCTCCTCTCTCCAGGCAGGCCACCCCACCCGCTCCCCTGCCACAGCCTAGATGGGGACACTGGCTGCCACTCTGCACTGCTGGAGCTGAAGGCTCCTCAGGTCCAGCCACCGCCTCTCCGCTCACTCTTGCTCCTTTACAAGGGCCCTCCTGGGGGCTGGGGAGAACCTCTGGATCCAGGACACACACTCAGCAGCGCTCTGTGTGGCCTCCTGGGATTTATTTAGCTAGTCACCCATTCATTTCCTTGGCACGTAGCTCGAATGCATCTACACGTTGTCTTTAAGAGCACAGTTGTTCTGTTGCGGCTGTTTTTATCACTCTGTCACGCGAGGACGCCACAGAGTTTCATCATCATGAACATTTGAGTGGAATCCTGAGCTTTACATTAGCAATAGTGTGGCTATGAACACTCCCTACGCTGCTGCCCCTACGGACAGGCCACGGTTTCTCCCAGGTGATAACCTAGGAAAGGAACCACTAGCGTTGAATGTGGAGGTGAGGAAAGGCCTTTTTCCAAAGAAATTGCAAACAGTTCCACTCCCTCCAGCAACATCAATATATACTTAGTACGGCCAAACTGCTTCATTTTGACAATCAAATGGAAATAAAATGGCATTTCACTGTGATCCCGATTTGCAAGTTCCTGGTCAACCAATGGTGGTAATTTTCTACTCATATGGGACATGTGTATCTCCTCTCTTGTGAAATGTTTATTCATTTCCTCTTCCCAGTGTTCTATTGACTTGTTTTCTGCTTTTCACAGGAATCTGTAGAAGTCTCTGTATATTCTTGGTAGGTACAAAGATTCTTGTTAGGTGAAAACATTTTCCCTCAGACCATAACTGGTCTTTACTTTCTTAAAGGCATCTGTGGATAAGCCAAAGCTTATAAGTTTAATATAGCTGAATTTAATCTTTCATAGCCAATATTGTTTTAGAAAATTTCTGGGTTTTTTTTTTTTTTTTTTTTTTTTTTTTTTTTTTTATTTTTTTTTTTTTTTTTTTTTTTTTTTTTTTTTTTTTTTTTTTTTTTTTTTTTTTTTTTTTTGTCTATTTAAGTCTTTAATTCTTTTACAATTGTTTCTTGTTTATAGCATGAGACTCCTGCTCTCAAGCGTGAAGGAATCCAGCACTCTCAACTGCTACCAGAATTGCTCTCTGCTCCCAACATAAACAAATTGAACAAAACATGAGAAACCAGTGTTTTCTGACACTGGACAGCCAGGATCAGGTCTGTGATCCCTGAGAGAAGAGATATGCCAGCAGAGTCCCACAGTCAACCCAGCTTACCAGCTGGGGAGAAAGCTCACCTGAGCCCAGTGGGTCATCTTTAGATGAGGCAAGAGATTGGGGCTCAGGGCATCTGGAACTTGTTGGGAAGAATAAAAGAGAGGAGACTCATACACAGAAAGCCAGGCCCTGAGATCTGCAGGCGGTTCACTCAAAGCTTTGGCTGAACACTGACGTGCACTTATTTGAAATAAAATTCTGCTTGGAAGAAGAAGAGACCTAGAATATCCAAAGCAATCCTGATCAATAGGACTGATGCAGATCGCAGCACCTTATCTCAAATTATGCTACCGAGTTACAGTAACAAAAAGAATGTGGTATTGCCTCAAAACAGACATGAAGACCAATGGAATGGACTAGAAGACACAGAGACCAACCCGCACACTCAGAGCTATCCAATACCTGACAAAGGTACCAAAAGTACATGTTGGAGAAAATAGGGCCTTTTTAACAAATGATGCTGAGAGAACTGGATAGCCCTATGTAGAAGAATGAAGTTAGACTCCCGTCTCTCACTCTGCACCAGTGTCAAATCAAAATGATCGAAGACTTAGGAATGAGACCAGAGACCTCTCAAAGGCAGAAGAAAACATAGGGTCAACACTCCATCAGATTGGTGCAGACTCCAGTTTCCTCAACAAGACCTCAAAGCTCAAGAAATAGAAGCAAGAATCAATCAGTTGGATGGCATTAAATTGAAAAGCTTCCTCACAGCAAAGAAAACAAGGGTATGAAGAGAGGGCCCACGGAACAGAGAAGATCTTTGCCAGCTACTCCCCTGCCAGGGGATTAATATCCAGAATATATAAAGAACCAAAAAGCTTAACGCCAAAAAAAAAAAAAAAAACTAATCAATAAATGAGCAAAAGAACTAAGCAGACAAAGAAGAAACACAAATAGCCAAGAAACCCAATAAAAAGTGTTTAGCATCTCTAACAATCAGGGAAGTGCAAATGAAAACACTAAGGTTTCCTTGCACTCCAGTCAGAATGGCAATTAATCAAGAATACAAATAATAAAAAATGTTGGCAAGGATGTGGGGAAAGCACACTAACACATAATTGGTGGGACTGCAAATTAGTACCACCACTCTGGAAAGCAGTATGGAGATTCCTCAAAAGACTTGAAATGGAACCACAGTGTGATTCAGCTACCCACTCCTTGGTGTACGTCCAAAAGATCTAACACCAGCACACTCCAGCCACGCAGCCACATCAGTGTCTATAACAGCTCAACCCACAATAGCCAAGCTACGGAACCAGCCCAGACGCCTGTCAGGAGAGGAACGGACGTAGAAAATGTGGTGTACACACACAATGGAGTTTTACTCAGCCATAAAGAAGAAGGAAATGATGGCATTTGCTGGTAGATGGGGAGAAATGCGGAACACCATGCTGAGTGAATTAAACCGCACTCAGAAAAGCAAGGGTCAAATGTTTTCTCCCATATGTAGAAACTAGAGCAAAAGAAGGAGGAAAGCGGTGGAGGGGAGGTGTAGAAGGAGACTGAGAGGGAGGAGGGACGGGGAAGGAGAGGACCATTTAACAAAAGCACGCCATGTGCATACATAAACACACCACACTGAGCTCCACCTTCATGTACATCTACGAAGCACCAACCAAAATAAATAAATAAACGAGTGGAAGGAAGGCAGCAGAGAAAGGTAAATGGAGGGAGCAGGAGGAAGGGGGCCCGGGGACCGCAGGAGCAGATCCAACTCCATGCCTGTGTGGTTCTGTCAAAACGAACCCAACCGTTATGCATAACTATAGCACACTAACACAAAATAAATCCGCAAGGCCGGGGACAGAGTCACCAAGACACATGGGGCTGAACCATCCTTAGAGCTGAGAGAGGTGTTCATTGCTGTCTTCCAGCCTAAGTGGCCTCAGACTCCTCAAGCACTGGGAAAAGTCCCCAGAAGGAGAGGCCCTGGCCTCAGGACCACATTCGCCCTTCCCTAAATGGCACTCTGGACCACACACACAGGAACTGGAAAGGACCAACCTGGTCCCAACTTAACTACATCCCAGGCTCCAGTGCTGCTTAAGGAAAGACGATCACATCTGGCCCTCCACAGAGAAATACCCAGTACCTCCAGCAGAAACCAGCTCGGGGGAGCCCGAGACTATGACCCACAGCATGGGGTCACGAGGTCAATATAAATGACAGAAATGAAGGTATTACCAGACGAGGGCTTTAAGGCACCATGTTTAACCTCAGCACTGGTAAGATGAACAGCACAGCAGACACCGCAGGAGAGAACCTGCTAGAAGGCAGAGCAACAGAACCCAGAGGGAGAGAGTGGAGATGGCCATCCTGGCGTTCGGGAGCTGTGCCGGGGTCCAGCACACACACTGGAGCTTGCTCCGCTGTGACTGAGGGGCGGGGACAGGATGCCTCAGCGTGGCAGTGTTTGGTGCTGGAGCTGGGTGACAGGGACACAGGATTCTACCTTCTATGTCTGCAAATGTCGGAAATTTGAAAGCATTAAGATGAGACATCCCCTGACCCACATCCTCCTCCCTGAGCTGCCCGGTTATGTGGTCACTGTCTCTGGTTCTGCCCCAAAGCCCTCCCTACTCGGGCCCTCAAGTGCCCTGGTCCACATTGCAGAGCTCCCCAAGCTTCCTGACCCAGGAGCAGCCGGGCAGCTTGCCTGGGCTTGTCCCCCTCTATGGGTGCCCCTGCCAGCTGAGGCCCTCCAAGGTTGTGTCTCCAGACTGGACCTCCCTCTGAGCCTGCACCCAGCCAGCCAGCTGCCTGTGGACGCCCCGCTGGGCGTTTCTCAGTGTAAAGCATCCCCAACTGAGCTCCGTGCCTTCCCCGGCACCGCCGTGCCCGAGCCCTTCCCCTCCAGCAAACAGTACCTTCGCCGTCCATGGGCTTAGGGTGGCCTCTTGTGCACAGCCCGCATCTGACCCCCAAGCGAATCCTCTGGTCCACTTTCAAAACCCAGCCTCAGTGTGACCACTTCCCACCACCGGACATGCTGTCCCTCTGGTCCACGTCACCACCTAAATCATGCCTGGCTTAATGTGGTGATGTCCCATGTCTTCCTGCCTCTGGCCCTTGTCCCTTTGTTTTCTGTGGCCTACCAGGAAGCCAGAAGGACCCTGTTAAAACACAGTGCAGAGAATGTGACCCCCTGTTCCAGACCCTCCCTGATTTCCCATCTCACTCACCAAGGCCTACGAGGTCCCCCCACTTTGCCCCCGTACGCCCCTCTCTGACCTCAGCTCCCCCCCGCCACTGGTGCACTCACTCAGGTCACCTACCCTCTCTGAGTTTCTAAGGTGAGGCACGTTGTGGCCACAGGGCCTTTGCAGACATTCCTTCACCTACAATGTTCACCTCCACCCCAAGGTCACGCTCTCATTTCCTTCAAGTCTGTCCTCAAGTGTCACTTTCTCGTGAAACTTTTTTCAGTCATTTACTCTTGCAAACATCCCTGCGGCAGTACCCTCTGCTTCTCTCCTGCTGTATGTTTCTCCGTCGCAATTTCACCTTCTAGAACATTTACACTTTGTTCATCATCTATCTTGTCCCCAGGCACCAGCAGGGCAAGAATTTTTACCTGCTTTTTTTCACTATTCTACCCTCAGAAAATAGAATTTGACATAAAACAGGCATATTGTAAAGTTTTCTCTTAGTTGCTTAATTTGCACTTTGACTTTTGGTTTTGGTTTTGTTTTAGTACCAGGGATAGAACCCAGGGGCACTCGACCACTGATCCACATCCCCAGCCCTATTTTGTGTTTTATGTAGAGACAGGGTCTCACTGAGTTGCTTAGAGCCTCACCATTGGGAGGCTGGCTTTGAACTCGCCATCCTCCTGCCTCAGCCTCCCTAAGTGCACCACACATTCTTCATTAATTCATCTGTTGCGTCTTGGCTGGTTCTGTAGCTTGGCTATTGTGCATTGCTCTGCTATAGACATTGACGTGGCTGTGTCAACACACTTTGCTAATTTGAGTTCTTTGGGATAAATACCCAGGTGTGAGGTAGCTGGTCAGACGGTGGCTCCATTCCTAGTTTTCTGAGGAGTCTCCATCCTGCTCTCCAGAGTGGTCGCACCCACTTACAGCCCACCCAGGATGCACGAGTGTGCCTTTCTCCCCTTGTGGGCCCACGTATGAAGGTCACGCCACACAAGCAAGCCACGAGGCACAGAGCCTGTCCTGCACAGCCCCCTGCACACATTGAGACTGGCACCACAGCTGGTCAGAAGGGCCATCTCAGCAGCGTGCCCCAGGCTGCCTCCACTGCAGGTGGCTCCACGACTAGGGAACTGGGGGACCAAGGACAGAATCAGGAAGATGAGGTCCAGCAGAGAAAGCGGAAGTGAGAGGCCACCTCCTCCTGTGAATCAGAAATGCAAAGGCAGCAAAGGGGGGGGGGCCTCAGGGGACAGTGAGGGACAGGAGCAGGGATCCAGCTGTGCATGCAGGGCTCAGGAGCCAGGTAGCAAGGGAGTGGTGTTTGAGCCCCGGGGACGACGCAGGAGACAAAAGGGCACCCTCCCCATCTCCTCCCTGTGCTGAGAGCAGCTTTCCGGCCTGGATAGGAGCTCTCCAGGTGAGCTCAGCCCAAATCTGAGCCAGGTGACAGCCTGATGGAGGCTGTGAGGCTGATGGAGGCTGTGAGGCTGACGGAGGCGGTGAGGCTGACGGAGGCGGTGAGGCTGTGTTTACCTGGCCTGGCCCACTGGCCCAGGGGCTCCTTGCAGGTCCCCTCCAGGCACTGCTCCAGGGACAGCTGGTGATCATCAGTCCACACCTGGCCACATCAGCCCAGGAGGACTTGAGAAGTAACTGGGGCGAGGGGCTGCTCCCGGGCAGCACAGGGAGGGCGTGGCCAGGGCTGCCTGGTATGATGGGTCAGGGGAGAGATTCCCCAGCCGCGCAGGGGAACCGGCCACAGTCCATAGGTCTTTGGAGGCAACTGTGCTAAAGGATTTCTGGAACTCCCCTGAAATCCCACTCCTCTTTTTCTACCATTCAATCTCTGTGAACGACAGACACCACGACGGCCTTTCCCTCTGACAGGTGTGAGGGCACAGTGCATCGCCCGTGGCCCAGCTGAGGGCAGAGGTGGCTTCTGGGCCACCCCATCTTCTCCAGCCTGGAGCTGAGCGTAAGTAGCTGCTGAACTGAGCCATCCCGCCAGGGAAGCCAGACCAGCCTTTCCAGGGGAGGGTGCAGAGCGGGCAGGGGACGTGGGTGGCGGGGCCCAGGCATCTTCCTCCAGCTCCTGGCACGGGCACAGCCACAGCCTGGTCTCAGAGCCTGCCCTGGAAAGTGTGCGGAGGTTTTCAACAGAGGAAATGCAAGCTCTTGATTTAAATTCCCTCAAATTAGGAGACGTTTTTGTAAACACAATAAATAGTTTTGGGGAAAAAATATCCCCTGCTTGAGAGAACCATACCTGAGATGCCACCTGTGCACAGACAGCCGGAATTCATCACACCACCAGTCCACTCACCTAGAGGTGGGAGACGGGCTGAGGCCTCCGAGGGCTGGTGGCCTGAGCCGGCTGCCCCCGCCAGTGGGCTGTAACCTGGACATGAACTCATATCCTCCGCGGTTCTGGGGGGCGTGGCGTAGCATGTCCCAGAGCACAGAGGTCATGGATGAGCACCAGCTCTGACACGCTTAGCTCGCACATTCATGTTGTGCATAAAACACATTCTGTTTCATCGTTCAGAAGAACATACTTAGACTAATATCTACTAAATAAAATTGGAATTATTTTAGTACTTTAATACATAATGCATTGATCTATTGACACAAAGGTTTGGAGAAGGTCCAATGAGAAAACACACGGGCGGTGTCCCCGCCCAGCACCTGATGCTCTGCCCGCACCCAGCAAATGCCCTTTGTTATTAGGAGTAGGTGCACCATTGTTGTTGTTAATCACTCAATAATTATTGTCTGAGATGAGTTGGTGTCATGGTCTAGATACAAGGTGTCCCCCAAGCTCATGTGTGAGACAGTGCAAGAAGCTTCAGAGAGGAAATGATTGGGTTACAAGACCCACCACCCAATCCGTGCACTGATCCCGACAGGGATTTACTGGGCGGTAACCATGGGCGGGTAGGTGTGGCTGGAGGAGGTAGGTCACTGGAGGTCAGAACTTGGAGGTTTACATTTTGTCCCTGGTAAACATAGTTCTCTCTCTGCTTCCTGGTGTCATGCCCTGAGCTACTTTCCTCCTCCACACCCTTCCGCCATGATGTCCTGCCTCACCTCAGGCCCATGGCTGTGGGGTCAGCCATCTACAGACTGAGACCCTCCGAAACCTTGAGCCCCAAGTAAATTTTTTCTCCTCTAGTTGTTCTTGTCAGGCCTTTTGACCCCAGCGACAGACCTCATTTCCTCACCTCCAGAAGTATCTGCATATAACCAGGAAGACAAGCTCTGGCTCGGGAGGCGGGGGACATATGGCAGGCAGGCAGGTCCACCCAGCAGCCTCTTGGCACCGGCTGCTGGGGTGTCAACGCCCACAGCTGGGCCCAGACCCGACTGCTTGGGCTGCTGCCAGAGATTTAAGCTTCGTTTCCCCAGGGAGAGACGGAGACAGTGGTTAGCAGTGAAGCTGTCCAGCCAGGCCTGGAGGGGTGGACCTCAGACTCCACCCACTCTAGAGGGGCAGCTCCAGGTCTCTGCCCAAGCAGAAAGAGGAGGCAGGGACTCCCTTCCCACAGAGGCAGGAGGCTGAGCAGTCCCTGGAGGACACCATGCCCAGGGAAGTCAGCCAGACACAGAAAGGCGAACACCACAGGATCCCAGAGACAGAGAACAGAGGGGAGGTCCCCAGGGGCTGGAGGGGTGGGGGCAGGGGTGGGAACAGCAGTGCTCAAAGGCTACGAAACTTCAGTTAGATCAGAGGAATACGTTCAAGAGGCCGATCATACAGCAGGTGGCTAAATAACAATGCCTCATATTTTGAAAACTGCTGAAAGAATAGTTCAAGTTGAAGTGTTCTCGCCAGACACAAAAAAGTATGTGAAGCCAGGTGCAGTGGCATCCACTGGTAAGCCCAGCGACTCAGGAAACTGAGGCAGGAGGATTGCAAGTTCAAGACCAGCCTGGGCCACTGAGCAAGAAGATCCTGTCTCAAAATAAAAAATAAAAAGGGCTAGGGATGTGGCTCAGTGGTAAGCATCTCTGAGTTCAATCCTCAGTACCAGGAACAAAAATGTATGTGAGTAAATGCTGAGTTCATAACCTTGATTCAGCCATTTCAGCACACACGTATTTTAAAACATCATGTCATACACTATAAATGCATAAAATGTTTATGTTTTGATTTAAAAAAAAAAAAAAGAACTCTTTTCTACTCCTCTGGGCTAATTCCATCTGGGTTTAATGAAGGAAAAAAATTCAGAATGGAATAAGTCCTGGCAGTTCATATATTATACTTCTCCTTTTGGGGATTTACATGGCACATTAGCATATTAAAAGCTTTGAGAAGTCATGCAGAATAAAACACAAGGTGATTGGTTTACGTTTGTTGAAACCAAGGTTTCAAGTTCACTCTAGAATGCTTTCCTTGAGCAACACTTTCTGGGTGACTTTGGAAACTACGACTTGCACACGCAAAATGTCGAGAGTTGGTCCTAATGGCCTTTTCGTCCCGCTCTGTCTCTAAATCCCTCTCCAGTGGCTCCGTGACTTCTTTGCAAATAATGGATCTTCAATAAATATTTGCAGAAGGGAGGAGTACGCCTGCGGAGTCTAACGACTGGGGAGGAATGAGAGAGAGAGACCCAGGAAAGCTGGGGTGGGCAGGTCACCATCAGGGTCAGTGCGCAGGCCTGGGTGGCCCCGGAAGGTGCAGCGAGGAGGAACTCTAAGGGATCATTCAGGAGCACAGCCTTCCGGGTCCAGACCCCAGTGCAATCTCACCTGCCTTCAACTGTGGCCAGTGTACAAGTCAGTGCCTGACCAAGGCACTACTGTCACCTGTCACCTGGAGTGGCCTTTTAAAAGGAAAGGGGTACAACCTACAGCCTCAGGTGCTGACCACTGCACAGGGCTACTGTGAACCCAGACTTCGGCTCAGGGACCGTCTCAGGACCACTGATGGGTCCCTGGGGTGAGGGGGCCTTGCTCACTTTCGGGTTAGACCAGATCTCTAGTCACTACCTGTGGACTGGTGGTTTCCAGTCCTGAAACGAGCCCCTTGTAGAAATGAGGGTCGACAACAAGAACGTGCCTCTTCTCACCCCATCTCCCACCCTCTGTCGTCCAGAGTGGCCCACAGCCGCCTCACGCTCGCCAACACCTCAGCCTCCTCTCCAGAGCCCGCCGTGCAGAAACTGCCATCACCGACGCTTTGATCTTGAACTACCACAGAACAGTTCCTTCCTTTCGTTATTTGCTTTTTGGATTTTTTTGTTCCTTTTTTAACTTGAGGGTGACTGTCTCCGAATAAATCCAGTCTTTTCTGGAGTCCACAGGATCTCTTTCAGACCAAGCAGACACCCGGGTTGAATATTTTGGTGACTGACAATCAGGATCAGCTACATAATTAGTGGATCCCAGGGCAAATGGAAAAGTGGGGCTCCTTGTTCAAAAACTATTAAGAATAACAATACAGGAAGACAAGAGCGCTGAACCAAGCCGGGCTCTCCTGAGGTCCTGAACACCCACGAGACTGCCCCCCGGGCCTGTTCACCAGACAGGGGGACGACCGACACGGGGACCCACCAAGGCACCATCCTGCCCACTGAGAGCCTCTGGTGGCCCATGTTGGTCCCGACTCCCAGTCTCTTGTTTATTCTTACAAATAGCAAAACCTTAAAGCCCAGGGCCCAGGTAAGACATCTCAGCCCAAAGTGACAGCCAAAAATGCCTCCAAAACCCCCTGATTTTGATTCAATCAAACTCAAAAAGTCTTGGACTAACTGCCACCACCAACCCCCCCCCGCCCCCCTGCCCTTCTTTAATTTTTACACACACGCATTTTAATGAAAATACACTCCTTCCCATCTGATTCATTTTCCTTCCACCAGTCAAAATATTTACCAGGCACTTGATTCATAAGAAGGCTTTTACTACTGACAAAAGCCTGAGGCTCCTCTGCCAGCTGGGACTCAGGGAAACAAGGTCTCACAGCCTCAGGCCTGTGATGAGGGCCCGCCAGTTCCCCTCCTCCACGTTGGACCGGAAGCGCTGACCACACCTTTACCTGCGTGGTCGTGCATTTTGAAGCTACCTTTTGAAGGTACATCTGAATCACCTGCCTTCCCCAGGTGAAGCCCTGAGCGCTCGTTCACACGAAGACTCCGCCGATCATAGGACTGTGAACCGCACTTTGGAAAGATCTCAAGTGTGGCCCCTCTCACAGGCAGCCTGAAGGGCGGCATGTTGTCCTCTGAGCGTAGCTTTCTGGAAATAGCCTGAAGTCCTTTGAACAGTGGGGGACTCAAAGGGGAAAAGAAGTAAGGTGCATTTTGGCCTCAGATACCTGGGGTTCTTGCAGGCACTTAGAGAGGGCCTGGACCCCTAGGGAATTTAGGAGGAAAGTTCCAGATCTGTGCTAGGCCAGGTAGTGGGAACTTGGTTAGAACAAGTCTGCACCTCCCAGGGGCTCCTTTGAGGATAACGGCATTCATCTTGTTGTATGCATGCATCTGAATTAATAATGCATTAATAATGTGTTCAATTTCCTTGTCGTTTGATAATATCTCAGAGGCATCATGCTGTAATGAAGATTTAGCCTTGGCCCATTGGCTGCTGCCTTCTTTTTAAAAACCTCGTATTGAGAAGCTATAGCTTTCAAATAAGCTACCAGGACGATGGAACTGGTGTAAGAGGAATGATCCAAACACGGGGACAGTCCACCAGGGGACAGTCCCATGGAGCTCAGATATACACATGCAGCATCCTTTAAAGGAGCCACCTGCTACCACCACTGATGCCATTTCAAAGGGGCTGGTGACATTCTGTCATGGGCTTTGTTGGCAGGACAAGTTAAAACTCTAGAAAAACCAAACAGAAAAGAAAACTAAAACAAAACCGAAAAACCTTAGACTAGGAACCTAATTTCTTTTAAGAGAAAATGACTCTCTCACAACAAGTGCGATTTTCAAAGTCCCAGGAGCCCCTTCTGGGTCAGATCTTGTTTCTTGAGACCAATGCTGGCATCTTAAGGTCTGACGCCCTCCCTCCAGGGCTTGGGTGTTTGTGTGTGTTCCTGGCAACCGGCAGCAGGTGAGCAGGCGGGTGCGGGCGGGCTGCGAAAGACAGCAAGAAGGACCACGCTCCAGCCTGCCCCGAAGCTGGCCCGAGTAGTGTGAGGAGCCCAGAATCAAGGCCTGGGTGTCCTTCCTCCTGCAGAGATGACATTCGATGTGAGCAACCTCTGCCTGTGACCCTGCCCACCTCAGCCATGGGTCACAGGGGAGCCCAGGCCCCCAGACAGCTCTGGGAGGGGGAGCGTCAGTCCCTCTGCACAGCCCGCCAGGTACAGCCCGAGCCTGCCAGGCGACCTGGTGGAGGGGACAGAGTGAAAACACAGGCAGCGCTCTTGCCAGCTGACTGTCCACGTGACTGGGACAGAAATGAGCTGCGCGTGCAAAAAGAAATTCATAGCCAGGAACTGGCTGCAGCCTGCCCTCCATCCCATCCCACAGTCGCAGCACGTCCACTTTCAGCTTCCCAGCTTGGCGGCTCTAGAGCCACTTCTGGGTACAGAGGGAAGGCCTCAAGAAGTCCAAGGTCAGAGGTGACCTGAGCAGCGTCCACTGACCCAAGGGGGCTCCATAGAATGCTACAGGGGGCATCGTGTGCAGGGGCCACTTTATTTTCTTTTTGTCTGAGAAAACATTTATTTCTTCTTCACTATTTATTTATTTATTCATATTCTAATTAGGAATACCTGACAGAATGCATGGTACACAAATGGAGCACAACTTTTCATTTCTCTGGTTGTACACGATGTTGAGTCGCGCCATATGTGCGGTTGTACCTAGGGTAATGATGTCCATCTCATTCCGCCATCTTTCCTGCCCCCACACTCCCCCCTTCTACCAATCATGGCGCATTCTTCCCAAGCCCCCTCCCCATTACGGATCAATATTCACTTATCAGAGAGAGAACATTCGGCCTTTGGTTTTTGGGGATTGGCTTACTTCTCTTAGCATGATGTTCTCCAACTCCATCCATTTACCTGCAAATGCCATAATTTTATTCTCTTTTAATGCTGAGTAATATTCCATTGTGTATATATACCACAGTTTCTTTATCCATTCATCTATCAAAGGGCATCTAGGTTGCTTCCAAGGTTTAGAAATTGTGAATTGAGCTGCTATAAACATTGATGTGTCTGCATCACTATAGTATGGTGTTTTTAAGTCCTTTGAGTAGAGACTGAGGAGTAGGATAGCTGGGTCAAATGGTGGCTCCATTCCAAGTGTTCTAAAGAATTTCCATACTGCTTTCCAGAGTGGTTGCACCAATCTTAAGTCCCACCAGCAAATGGGATGGATTCAAAGTAAAAAGCTTCTTCTCAGCAAAGGAAACAATCAATAACATGAAGAGAGAGTCCACAGAGTGGGAGCAAATTTTTGCCACATGTACATGAGACAGAGCATTGATCTCCAAGATATATATAGAACTCAAAAAACTTAACACCAAAAAAAACCAAATAACCCAATCAATAAATGGGCAAAGGAGCTGAACAGACACTTCTCAGAAGATGATATACAATCAATCAACAAATACATGAAAAGTGTTCAACTTCTCTAATAATTAGCAAAATGCAAATCAAAACTGCTCTAAGATTTCATCTCACCCCAGTCAGAATGGCAGTCATCAAGAATGCAAGCGACACTAAGTGCTGGCGAGGATGCAGGGACCACCTCTAAAGGACACGTTCCTTCCTGTCACATGTGATCAACTGCAACAGGCAGATGCCAGGGTGGCCTCTCAGGAAAGGGAACCCTTTCCCTATTGGCACAAAGGTGCTTATGGGCTGACTTTGGCCACTGAGGAACAGGCAGCTTCTCCCTAAGACAGCAGAGAAGCAGCCCAGCTCCAGGCGGGGGTGGGGCTCGCAGAGGTGGGGACCGTCGTTGATGGGAGCCTGGTGCAGAGACGACTGTTGGGAGGTCAATTCAGCCCACAGTAGACGGGATCCAAAACAAAACAGGAATCTCCCAGGAGAGGAGGGCTGACTCCCTCACAGATGAGACAGACAGCAGGTGTCTGACACGGTCCCATATGGTAGTTCCACAGGGCCGAGGGACCCAGCTCCATGGTCTTTCGACTCTGCCATCCTTGGCACGTGACCTTGTTCAAGGTCCTCTGTGTTCCCATGTCACAACCACTTTCCTTGCAGAGGGAAGGAGGGAGGCTAAGCAACAGGCCAGAATCCCACCCACCTCCACCCACCCTCACCATGGCGACAGCTGCACGGGCTGCTGGGAAATGTAGTCTTGATGCAGCACCAGCCCCGTGGGCTCTCTGGCTGCCCTCGTGCCTGCCCAGGGCGCCTCTCCCAATCCCCTTGTGCCTTCTCGGTACCAGACAGGCCACTGCCAAATGAGGAGGAGCAGATCCATATGCAAAGCACAGCTAGGGATCTGTCCCATGCGGAAAAGTAGGGTCTCCTTTTTTCCATTAGCCAAGCAAACTTTTGACCTAGGCAATTAGATGAGACAGAAACAACCAACCAACTCCTACAAAAAAAGTAAAAAGCGATATTTTTATTCATCTGAGTGCTTCCATGTGAGTTTGGTTCTTGAAACAATTACATGCATTCTGCTTGCTGGACATCGAGGCTCCCAGAGGGATGGGGCTGCCCAGGATCTTGCTGGCAGGTTGGGAGTGAGATCCACGGGATGTCTGGACATCACAGCCCGTGCTTGAAGGTTAAAATCAAAATTTTATTGCAATAACTAACGAGAACTTATTGTTTCTCTTGAGGTGGTAAAATCGTGACTTTTAAAACCATGGCAAGAATTTCAAATAGTGTCCTAGTACACACAGCACCTCGCTGGCATCATCCAAACCCTTGCTGACGATTTAACTTCTCTGTAACAAAAACAGGGCCCCCGAGGCCATTTTCCCTTTTCCCTCCTGAGGTCAGTTATTAAAATTAAAGCTGGTATCTTAACGTCTGTCTTCACTGTACATTCGGTGGCTTAAATGTGAAGGGAATGTTTCCATGAAGTCGGTGTTGGTTCCTACCACCTGGGGGAGATCAGCCCCCTCAGGTACTGCTCAGAGGAAACACTGATCCCCACAGGGTTTCCATTTTGTAGCCCTGGCTTGCGCTTGAACGTGCAGACCCTCCTTTGCCTTCTTTAGCGGCCCTGGCCTCCTTAGCCTGGGAGTGGTGGACCTGGGGAAGGGGCAGGCTTGAAGAGGTCACCGGCTCCTCCTCAGTCCACAGCCAGCCCAGCCCCACCCTCTGGAGTCCGGCCCAGGTCCTTCCCACCCTGTAACCTGAAGTGACGGGGATTCAACACCCTTTGCGCTGCAAGCCCCGTCCACACTTGGGCCCTGCCCTGCCAACCCTGCATCCTGAAACTCCACCCCCGTGCTCCCTGGGGACACAGCGTGTGTCGGGCAAGAGCACCCGTCCCTGCCAAGGCCACGGGGCCCATTGCAGGCCCTCCTCCCCACCTGCTTGGCTTTGGGGCTTCCAACACACTTGCGGTCCCTTTCCCTGGTGTCTGGCTTCCTGGTGGCCAGCTCCTGCCCTGTCCAGGAGCGTCTCGGTGCCGGCTCCGGCTGAGTCCTCCACCTCCACACTTCCCGCCCCCTACCTGCCCACCAGGTGTGCCCAGGCTTCTGCAGCCATCTGTCCAGCTGCAAAAGCTCCCATCTCACAGGGGCGCCCCCAAGAGAAACGAGTGAGGACGGAGGTGGGGGACGGTGGCTGGCCTGCAGCAGAGACGCCGGCACCATCAGGAGAGCCACCGGTTCTAACCCACCGGTTCTGGTGGGTTAGAACTGAGATGTCTGGGAGGCTCGCATGTGGAGGGGGTAGGGGGAAGGACTTCCCGAGAAGCCGCGTCTAGGCTACAGGAACACCTGGAATGAGGTGGAGGGACAGCCAACCCCACGACTGTGTGCCGCTCACACCCTGTAAGTCAGGCTTCCCAGGAAACAGCCACAGACTCCATTGACACAGAGAGGTTCAGTATGGGAACAGGCTCACACAGCCGGGGGGACAGAGAAGTCCACCAGCTACAGTCTGCAAGCTGCAGACCCAGGAAGGCTGGCGATGTGATGGCTTCAAGCCCCCAAGGCCTCCGGGCAGGAGGTCGCTGTCATAGCTCAAGTAGAGAGAGCATTTGCTCTTCCTCTGTCCTTTGTCCTGTTTGGGTCTCGGCAGATGGATGGTGCCCATCACAGTGGTGAGGCGTCCTCTTTACTCAGTTACCCCTCCCAAAGTTCTAAGAGGTGACTATAAAGCCACCAAATCCGGGGAGAGTTCAGACTCTGCAAACAGCTGGCTATCTCTGACCTTACTGAGCCAGTGATGGCTCTTCCGTCCTCCTTGGGAACTCCTCTGCTGACCCCGCAGTTCCGAGGTTCCCCCACTGTGTGCTGGGCGCCACCCCTGCTGCTGATCACCAGACCCAGAGTTGGAAAAACGGTGTCCTGCGATGCCCTCAACGAGCACCAGGGGGCACCCTGAGACCCCCACGGCCCTCTCTGCACTGATGGACACACAAAGGTCGAAGTCCCCTAAGCAGGCTGACCCACCAACAGCTTTGTGACCAGACTTAGGTGGAAAGGAAAGATTTCCTTCAGGACATTTCTATTTTATCTCAGACTTTCCTGACTTCCCAAACCACCTCTTCTCTGCATTTCCTAGAGATAAAATCCCAAACTGATTAAACCTAGCTTCTAATCTAGAATTTGGAAAATGCTATAGTTTGGATCTGAAAGGTTCCCTAAGGGCCCACGTGCTAAAGTCCTTTCCCAAAGAGGCACTGTTGGGAGAAGGTGGAGCCTTCAAGAGGCGGGGCCTAGCGAGAGGGCGCCAGGTCTTTGAGGGTGTGCCCTTGAAGGGGACTTCCTCTTTCTTTGCTTTACACCATGAGGTGAATACTTTTGCTTTGCCATGATATGCCACCACAGGCCCAAAGCCACAGAGCCAATCATTCATGGCCCAAAGCCTCCAAACCTGCAAGCCCAAAATAAACCTTTTTCTTCATTAGCTGATTGTCTCAGGTTTTGTTACAGTAAAATAAAGCTGACTGACACAGAAAAAAGTTATTCTTCTAGGCAGGATGAAGCCCCTATTTCTCAAAGACTTCAGCTTGTCCATGTGTCCTTTCCCTGACTTACTTTCCTTCTTCTGATAAATCTTTTCTCTCAGCTCTTGAGCCCCTCACCAGCCTGACATCTTTTTTTTTTTTTTTTTTGGTACCAGGGATTGAACTCAGGGGCACTCGACCACTGAGCCACATCCCAGGCCTATTTTGTGTTTTATGTAGAGACAGGGTCTCACTGAGTTGCTTAGCGCCTCACTTTTGCTGAGGCTGGCTTTGAACTTGAGATTCTCCTGTCTCAGCCTCCCTGAGTGCTGGGATTACAGGCTTGCGCCACTGCACCTGGCCTAACATCTTTTTATTCTCTTCAAAGAAACACTGTCTGGAGTTTCTTTGAAGAAATCTTTAAAGAAAAGTCAATCAGCAGAGGGTGAGTACAGCAGGGACTCTGGTCCCAGCTGCTGGAGGTCACCATCCCAGCTCTGCTCCTTGCTCACTGTGCATCCTGAGACGAGTGACTGAACTTCTCCATGTCTGTTTCCCAGATGTAGCACAGGTTGATGGCAATACCCACGTCACAGATGTGTGTGGGGATGAACTATGTGAACAGACCTAAAGCTCTGAGAACGTGCCTGGCATGAGTCAGAACCACGTCAGTGTTGGCTGTTATTATCAAATTATGCCACCAAATAAACAGGAGGCTCACAGGATGAGCCAGACCATGACTGTGGCCTCAGGAGCTCATCCTTACACAAAAGAGACTGACAAGAGAAGAAACAGCTTAATACAAGTCGGAGAGAAAGTGGACTCAAGGAGAAAAGCCATAAGCCACAAGAATCCTGGAATGTGCCATGAGGAGAGGCATAAAGAGAGAGGGAGAATTCTGAGGACTTCGAGGTGTATTTTCTGTCCTTTGCTGTATCGGATTACTCCAAAACCTGGAAACATCAACAACAATAAAGGTTTATCTCACACAGAGTTAGGAATGTGGGAAGGGCTTTGCTGTATGTTTCTAGTCCCAGGTCTCTCCTGAGATTACAGGCAGATTTCAGCAGGGACAGCCATCCTCTGAAGGCTGGGCCTGGCCGGGCCAGGAGAACCCACGGCCAGCCTGGTTCATCCTGGCTGCTGGCAGGAGGCTTCCATTCTTCACGTGTGGACCTCCCCATGGGGACAGCTGGAGGGCCCTCAAAAGAAGGCAGCCAGCTTCCTTCAGAGCAGATCGGCCGTGAGAAACATGGCCAGAGAGGTAGTGTCTTGTCTGAGTCACTCTTGGAAGTCGCACTGTCTTTCCAGTGATCTGAGTCACACGTATCAGCCTGGAGGACGAGGATCACTGTGCCCTCGCAGGGCCCCACAGCAGGATGGCAAAGCACAGAGCTGTCTGGTCTGTCCTAACACACCCCACAGGCTCACTTCACACCCCAGTCCTCTCCCATCCAGGAGCCAGAGGAGTCTTTAAAGTAATTATTTAATTTTTTAGAAGTAGTTTTAGATTCACAGCAAAACTGAGAGCAGGGAGAACCCAGAGACCCTCGATCCCAGTCAGGACAACCCCCCCACACCAACACCTCACACCAGTGAGACATTTGTTATAACTGACAAACTTGCATTGATAAATCATGGCCACCCAAAGTCCGCAGTGTGCATCAGGGGACTGGGGGTCACAGTTCAGTGAAAGAGGGCTTTCCTAGCACGCATGAGGCCCTGGGTTCCGTCCCCAGTACTGAAAAAGAAAAAGAGCCAGGTGTGGTGGCACACACCTACAATCCCAGCAGCTCAGGAGGCAGGGGGATCCCAAGTTCAAAGCCAGCCTCGGCAACTCAGCGAGGCCCTAAGCAGCTTGGCAAAGCCCTGTCTCAAAATAAAAAGTAAAAGGGGCTGGGGTGTGGCTCAGTGGGTAGCACCCCCGGGTTCAATGCCTGGTGAGAAAGAGAGAGAGACAGAGAGAGGAGGGAGAAGGAAGGCGCAGTTTACACCTGGGTCCTCCCTGGCAATCGCACAGTATGGTTTGGGTACACGTGATGACCCCCCATGAATCAGTGTTAGAAGGGGTGTTTTCATTGCCCTAAGATGTTCTGTGTAAAGTGATCTAGTTAAAGCACAGGGTGGATTGTGTTGTGTCCTTGTTGAAATCCTCTCTCTGCTGCACGCCCAGCACTCTGAGCCTGGCCCTGGCCCTCCCCGACACTTGTCCCACGCCCTCGGCCTCCCACCCTGTGCCCTTCTCCGCCCACTGGACTCTCTCCCTTCCTCGGGCTATTTTGGGCACCGTCGGCTCTGCCTGGAACTCCCATATCTCCCGCAGCACCCTCTGGGGCTCAAATGCCAGTCTCCCGACTGTCACCCACCCCCACCATCTAAGGACGGCAATAGTTTCTGTCCACCTCTGTCATTGCAATTAAATGACTGTCAATTCTGAATGGCTGGGGGCAAAGCTGTCTCTCCTCCAGGAGGCGGGCTCCCCAAGCAGCGGGCTCACTCTCTGGGTCCTGGCACCCTGATTGAACAGGGCTGGCCATTTGTGAGTCAAGGCTGCAGGAGTCACTAGGCCTTTCTCCCGGACTGTGCGCTGCATGGTGGTTTCCAGGTCCCCCAGCCCCTGTACCCAGGGAGAGTGTTCCAAGGCATAGGTAGATCGCCAGCACCAGAGGAAGTCTTCAAGCTTGGCTAGAGTCTGGGGGAGGAAAGGAGGCCCTGGCCCCAGTAATAGCCACATCCCACAGAGCCCTGTTTCCAGAAGGGAGCCCACCCTTCTCCGGCTGCCCAGCAGTACCAGCAATGCAGAGAGTCCTGGGAGATCCTTGAATTCTGGAGCATTCAGGCCCTGAGTGCAGGCCCGGGATCCATTGTTCACGGGCATGCTTTATCCTTCCCCATCAGGAGCCAGGTTTCCATCCCTGGTAATTCCCAGGAGAGGACCAAGAGGAGGAACGTGCTCAAATCCTAACTCCACGGGGTGCAGACATCTTTTTTCCTATAAAAAGTACCTGAGTTATGCATCTTATCAGACACCATGTGCTGGGTGACTTTAAAATATTACCCGCCAAATATGTATATAGTATGCCAAGAAACCATCAACAGTAAATCTCCCGCTCCAGGGCCAGGACACGGTTCCTGTAACCGTGCAAGCCCTCCGCATAAAATTCAAAATGTCTCTCAGTTTATCTTGAAACTTTATAAAATTTATTGATCTTTATAGCCATGAAAGGCAAGAGGAAATATATCTTAAGTTCGTGTTTTTTATTACTAACCGAAGCAACCGTGAGAAATGGGTCAGATTTATCATCACATCCAGCCGCCAGCATTCGGGGCGACTTTCAGACATGTCGTCTTACCTTGGACTTCTCGTGCTCAGGGCACTTGGGGAGTTTACAGAGTCACTCTGATTTCAGGACAAGAACAAATAAGTGGCTTAAGTACTTTTGCAGCTGATTGGAAAGCAACTTTGAAATTCTCTTGAGGATTCTGTTAACTGTGGGCCACAGAAACCTAGGGAAGGGCAGGGTTCCCCAAATTTATGTCTTTCCACATGGGAGAAGAGATGTTTCCTTTGCCAAAGAGAAGTAAGTGTATGTGCTCCCCCGTGTCCTCCCGGCTCTGTCAGAGAGGTTTAAGAAAACAGTATTCAACCGTTTCTCATTTGCTAGACATTACTGGTAAGTTGGGTTTTTTAAAAAACATCCATTAATGTGGCTTACCAAAATAGTCATCACTGTGCGTGCAATTCTACCTCTGTTCATTATAAACCAGGAGATGGTTTGTTTGTTTGTTTGTTTTAGTTATTTTGTAGTTATAAGTGGACAGCATGCTTGTATTTTGTCTATTTTTGTATGTGGTGCTAGGGATTAAACCCAGTGCCTCATGCGTGCTAGGCAAGCTCTCTGTCACTGAGCCACAGCCACAGCTCCCAGGATATGGTTTTTAAAATATTGTCGCAAGTGCCTACAGGCCTCAGACTCAGTGTGTCCAAGTACAGCCCATATCAAGTTTGGTCAAGAGTGTAGGGGGCTTAGCCGGGTGCAGTGGCGCACACCTATAATCCCAGAGACTCCAGATGCGGAGGCAGGAGGCTCTCAAGTTCCAGGCAAGTCTCGGCAATTTAGTGAGACCCTGCCTCAAAACAAAAATATAAAAAAGGCTGGGAATATAGCTCGGTGGCAAAGTGCCCTGGGTTTCGTCCCCAGTACCAAGCAAACAAACAGTATGCTGGGGGCTTGGTAGGGTCCCTTTACCCCTTCTCTTCCTTCAGGCCTGTGTGTCCAGCTAGTTCCTGGGGTCTGGGTCCCTCTTTAGTGCATCTCTACTTTCTCTCTCCTGTCTCTTGACCCAGTGGACACTACTACCAGTCAACCTTCTAGAAGGTTCTTTGTGTCACCTCCAGGCTGACACCTGATGGCTTCTCACTGCCTGTGTTGCCCTCGAGGCAGACCTCACCTCTGTCTCTGTGTCTCCCACCCTGCATCCCATCATCCCCCAGCAGGGGACATCTGCTCTGAGCAGCCCAAAGAACCCAAACACATAGCTGCCCTCAGACTTTGCTCACAACATCCTCACACCCAGAATGTCCCCAGCCTTCCTGAAGCATCCGACCTGCCAAGATCTAGAGGGCCCTCAGCCTCCCTGGAGGAGCTGCCCATCCCAATCCTGTAGATCAGCAGAGGTACGCAGGTCTTGGCTTCGCTCTGCTCCATGCTCCATAACCCGAGCTGGAGGCTCAGCCTCATGCTGCATCACATGATTCTTCAGCATCACAAGACCCTGTATGCGTCTTGCCATCCTGAAGAGCAAGCTGTGTGCTTGCCAGAGAGATTGAGGGACATCCCAACGAAGCCAGAAGAGAAGAGAAGGAAATCATAAAAGACAAGACTGCTATTTAAAACAAATACATTTGGCCCTCTGTCCCACAGACCCTGTATCTGCAGATCCAAAGCATTAAAAAATAAAAGCACCTGTACTGAACGTGTTCAGATGTTTTCCTTGTTATTATTCCCAAAACAACACAGTATAACAGCTATTTACAAATTATTTACATTTTATTAGGTTTTACAGGTAATCAGGAGGATGTGTGTAGGTTTTATACAAATGCTACACCATTTTATATAAGGACTTGAGCACCTATGGAGAGAGTTCTGGAACCAATTCCTCATGGATACCAAGGGTCTCTGCCTCCCAAGTAGCTGGGATTATAGGTTTGTGCCACCACACCAGCTCAAGACCTCCTTTTCAATTGATTACCTCTGTAAAGACCCTGTCTCCAAACAATGCCACATTCTGGGGTAGCTGGAACTAAAATTTCAACATACCAATTTGGGAGCACACAGTTCAACCCCTAACACTGTGTCGAGCACTAGCCCTGGGGATAAAGGAATCACTAAAATATGGTACCAAGAATGAAGCCACTCACCCAGGGGCATAATGACCACTGCATCTACCTGTTATCACAGTCACCACATCACCCAGACATGAGACTTATTCAGGTACAGATGCCCAGGGCCTAAAGGACCTGCCAGGTGCACACTGGGAAGCACCTTTCACAACAGGTAAATAGGCCACGTCGGGGGGACATTTACAGACGCCACAGGCCTAGGAGACCTGGAAACCACAGACCCCAACAGCACAAAAGCAGATGTTCTTAGGTGACCGAGTCCCACCCATGGGTGCAGGAGGCGGAAGCAGGGATGGCCTCAAGTGAGACAGCAGCTCTCACTCCAGGAGGAGGAGGGCAGCCAGGCAAAGTGGAGACTGCGCTGAGCTGGCCCCCAGAAAGGGGCAGCAGTGTGACAGGGTCGCAGGATGAGGACACAAAGAGCAGCCAGGGACACATGGGGAAGACAGGCCCCAGGCGTGTCTCCTGAACCCCAACTCGGCACCTAGTTGCAGCTTCCTGTCACCTAGCTCGCGCCTGCGGGAGGAGGGCGTGTAAACTAGAGTGGATTCAGCAACACAGCGTTCAGTCTCCAAGTCCAAGTTCGAAAGCTTCTTGATAGGCTGGCAGAACGTTTTAAAAGTTAAGAAAAGATAAGTAAAATAATGTAACTCAGTTTCTTAACGATGATTATTTTGAAGAAATCCCAAGAGCATTGAAAAGGAAGTTTACTTTTACTAATGTATTTGGGAATTTTTCTGGCATATAATGGACCCAATTTTTTTAAAAGACCCTAACCTAAAGGAAAGGAAAGGGAAAAAACTGTCTTCCTTCCCCTCTCTCTTCTTTCCCCTTGAGCAGACAGTGAGTGTCTTGAGGCACTGCCTTTCTGCCCTGGTGGGTCTCTTCCAGGTTGTGACAGGCTCTCTCATCCCCTAGTCCTGCTGCAGCCTAGGTGACTTAGCCCAGGAGCCGTCGGCTGCACCTCCCCACCTTTGCCTCCGACTGCAAAGCCTAGGCCCCAGGGAAGGCCAGATCCAGGGGCGTCAGGCAGCCTTGCAAAGCCACGACCTCGGCTGCAGAGACGTCCTGAGTGAGACAGAAGGCGTGCAGTGGCGCACGGTCCTGAGAGAAGCCAGAGCCCCAAAGTCGCCCCAACCCACTTCATGCAGCCTCAGGAAAGGATGCCACTCAGACCCCAAGGCCAAGCCCTAGGTGGTCCACACCCTCAGGTCCCTGGAGAGGAAGACAGATAGAATATCCGAATTAACCAGCCAGAGCTGATTTCTCCCAGGAGGGGTGGGCGCTCCCGAGAGCTTCCTGGGACTCCAAGTCGGGGCTGTGTCCTGGACTGAGGAGGCTTGGGCACAGCTACGGCAGCGACCCCGGCACCCAACACCCACACACAGAACCTGAAGGCAGGGCGGCCCAGCCCCAGCATCCGACACAGCCTCAGGAAGAGCAGAGGACCCCGGTGACCCTGCGTGGGAGCTGGGGAACTAGGTGATGTGGAGGAAGGGCCGAGGTACACGCCTCGCGCGCCTGGCTCCTGGGCCTGAGGTCTGTGGAACTGTGGGCGGCTCCTGAGTCACCCCGGTCAGGGATGCCTGGGGTGTGGTGGTGCTCGGTAACCCAGCCTGGCCTAACCAAAGAGTTCAAGGAAGGCGTCGGAGGGGAGAAGACAAAGGACCAGGCAGCAGGGACGCCAGGGGTTTGGACTGCCCACCATCTTTTCCCATAGCCGGCTCCCGCGTGTTGGGGATTCTGGGTCCTTCTGTGTAGCTGCTACTTCCTGCTCCATCTCAAAAGCTGTGTGGTTGCAAAGAAAGGTCCAGGGCTCAGCTCTGGGCACAAGTGGGTGTTAACCAGAGTACCAGATGGTGACAAAGTCACCAAGACATTTTAAACTGAGTGACAGGAACCCACAGGAGGACAGGCTGTCTGAATCCCACCAGGGCTCCATGCCTCGGGACTTACCCCTCTCCCCCTGGAACTCCAGTCTGGCTTCTTGGCAATAGGTGCATGGGCCACCAGGCAGCATGAAAGAGCCCGCTAACTCACTCCAGGCGAGCAGGAGGCAACGCCAGCCTCAAGCCAGCGCCCAGCCTCAGCCCTGGCATTCCTGACCTCTGCCCCGCCCAGGGCCTCTGGCTTCAGACCTCCCACAGACAGAGCCAGCAAACCCCGTTCCTTTTAATCCTCTGCTGATTTGGACTTTCCATCACTGGCAGCCTAAGCAAGCCCTAGGTGTCTGGTGGGAACATCGCGTTCCTGTGGAGGAAAGCCTCATCTCTAACCAGAGTGTGGGCCGGTAAGGGGGCGAGCCATGGTGTGTTCCCCGGTTTCAGCAAACGGTTTCAGTTACCCCGTTTCTAGGGAATATCCATGACCGGATGAGGCTGGGCCATGAGTGACCCCAAACACACTTGGGCCACCCAGGAAGAGTAGGGCTGGGCTGTGGGTGAGACAGTTGACCAGCTCATCACCTGAGAAGGTCACACAGAAGGTGTCCAGGGCACTGCCCGAGTCCTGCAGAGACCACGGACATTCAACACATAGCCGAGCATCGCGAGCAAACGCCACACGGCCCAGGTAAGGTGCACCAAGTCACGTGTGGCCCCGTGGGCTCTGGGTTTTGCACGGTGGCCCGTATCCCTCAGTTCTGAGCTTTTCCACTTTACTGGAAAACACAGCATGGTCTCCCCACTCCCTGGGAGACTCGGTGCGGTCATCAAGGGCACCCCTAACAGAACCAGGGCTGTGAATCACAAGGTGACAAGACGTGGAAAAGTAAGGGAAGCAGCCACATTCGACCCAGGGAGAAGCAGAAGGCAAGGGATAGGCCGTGCTGTGGGACTGGCATGTCCTTGTCTGCACAACAGCCACCAGGCTGTCACCAGGACAGGTCCGTGGGCAGCAGAGGACGTCAAACAAGAGAAACAGGCTTTCAGAAGATGCCAGCTCTCTGCTGCCCATTGGCCGCAGCTCCAGATTCTCCTGCCAAATAATTTGGGTCACAGATTCACCAAGGGAGGATATCTGAGCGTTAAAAGGCAAACCCAAAACACTCAAGAACCACGTGTGGTTGTCCCTCGGCGTTGACGGGGTGGGTTCCAACCCCTCTGCACCTGATTCCAAAATCCAAGGATGCTCAGGTCCACATATAAAATGGCGTGGTGTTTGCACAAAACCAACGTACACCCTCCTACAAGCTCACTGTCTAACTAGAAAGCAGTAACTAACTACACAGGCCACGCCACGAACAGAACAGGACCCTCACACACACACGGGGCAGGAAGGGACCCCTCTGCGCCCTCACCTGCATGGGTGAGGCTGCAGGGACATGGGGGCTCCAGCTGTCCAGAGCACTCCAGCCTGCAGCAGGGAGCACGCACAGGCCAGCACGGGTTCAAAGCCAGCTTGGCCTTGCTCTGGCGAGCACCTCGGCAGTGCTTCATCCAGGCCTCTGAAAAGTGGGGGTGAGTCTGCGCCACAGGGGTCTCACAGGAATTGCGCTGTGCCTGACATCTGCAAGCCAGCCTTTGCCCCAGGACACCCCCCAGTGCAACACAGAGCCAGGATTTAAAATGAGGTCCTGCCAGTTCCAAAATCTTTCACCCGCCAGGCTGCCTCTTCCTGGAGTGTCTTCATGGAGCCCCAAGAGGCGGCAGTGGCCTGAACCACAGACAGGCGGCCAAGAAGTGGGGCTCCGGCTGGGGATCTGAATGTGGTCTTTGCCCTCGGGACACAAGAGGTCCATCCAAGAGGTCATGGAAATCAGGAGCTTTTACTGGGAGGCCCCCAAGTCCTGGAATTGGGGTTCCAAGGGAGATCCAAAGAAAACAGTCGTGGGTTTGGAAGGAGATGTGATCCCCAGCACTGGGGGCTGTCGAGGGACACGGACTCAACTCACAGGCCAGGGGCAGTGTTTTCCTTGGCGGCCATGAGCCTGTTTTTACAATCGAGGATGCACAAGATGACTCCGGCCTGTGGCATACAAAAAACGCCCTGTGCAACTCTGGGAGAGACTTCCTAGCCTCCCTGAGGAGGAGCTCAGGGGAGGACGCAGCCCTGCGAGCTCAGCATCAGTGGGTCCCTGCCCGGCGGAGGCCCTCAGGCACTCGGCCGGTCCCTCGCTTCCCCTTCAGCCCGGAAGACAAGTCCAAGAGACAGACTTTTCTCAGGTTTCCCTTCACATTCCCCCAGAGAAGAAGGTCTCTCCAGAGGACGACGGGTCACGGTGGTCTCCTCAGCTCTGCAACAACACAAGCGTCACCTTCATGTGTGAGCACCCCAGGCAGCCAGAACTCGCCTGCCACTCCAGTCACAGGGACAGAGCTGACCAAACCGTCATGAAGCTGAGGAATCCTGCAGGTGCTCTGAGCATCCGAGCCCAACACCCAGAGTTCTGTGTAGGGACACAGATCCCCACCTCAGTGGTCCCACCCAAGGTACAGCCACCCCCGACACCCGGAGGAGAAAGGAAGGATGATTTGGAGGCACCTTTGGTCAAGCCCCTCTGAGAGCTAAGGGTGCTCACAGCCTGGGAGGCAGGTCTGGTGCTTCCCCTCTGCCCAGACAAGGCAGAGGGTGAGAGTCAAGAGACATGGGTGGGAACAGGACTAGAAGTGGAGATTCCAGGACTGGAACACTAGCCTCTGCTCTGACATCGGTGAGCTACAAAAACAAAACCCCCAAAGAGGCTGTGTCTGAAAACCAGGGACTAGCCACAGGGCCACAATAAAAAGAACGCACTTACTTTACGTCTCGTTTACCAGATAGCAGCGAGAAGGATGGCAGGCCGGGACTCTCTCCAGATGAGTTCATTCTGGGCGTGGTGGGGCCAACTCCTAGCAGCTCACAAGAGCAGATGGGAAACATGCTGGCATTTTGCAGATTGGTCATTCACCCTTCGGTAGCTTGAAATCAGCCACGGAAGGAGTTGGTAAATGCTGGAAAACGAGACTTTGTTTTTGGTTTTTGGTGGCTGCTGACAGCCATTTGGCTGGCACTCCAAGGGAAGGATCTTAGAGACGTGAGTAAAGTCAACCAGGCTGGCCCTCCCTGAGGAGCTCAAGAGCAGGCAGGCTGAGCTCTGGTGACAGGAGGCAGATGGCGGTGGGTGCCATGGGACAGGGCCCTATGTCCTGTGTCTTGCTCTTGGTGGTAAAGACCTGAGCATGTGCAGTGTGAGAATTCACAGGCTCCATGTTCATGATCGAGGATGTGGGATAGACACATCTCCTGACGTTTTCTACTTGGCTTTGAGGAAAAAACAAAGGCCATCACAGATTGTACCTTTAGGAAAGACAAGATTAGATTTCAGGAGCGCCACCCTGGAGGAGCGCAGGACACAGTCAGAGGTCCACCCAGTCTGCACATGGCCGGCTCCCATCACCCTGCACCGGATTCCCCCCATCTGTTACCCCCGAGACTACAGAACTTGCCTCTGGGGCTGCCAAGGAGAGTAAATATGCACCACGTTGTCTAAAATACTCTAAAAATCCAATACAGTGGCTGCCATTTTTATCATTATTATGAACTCAGCCCCAGAGGAGGGTGGAGAGGAGAGAGAAGGCACATTTGAGAAAACAGTAAGGGTGCACTCGGGCTCAGCCAGTGTTCGCCTGCCTGTCCTCTCCCATGGAGGCCTGAACCCTCTTGACTCTGAAATCCTTGAGTCTGTCATGGGTTAGAATGGCCCAGGGTCAACCTGGAAGTGCATGGGCACATGGTCCCTCCTGATCCCTGTGGAGGGCCCGTCTACCCCGCTGAGCCTCCAGCAGGTTTCCAGTTTACTGCTGAAGGATGGGCATCAGTCTTCAAAAGGCTGAAAATTCTAAGCTGGGCTTACAAAAGCACTTTGCATCGAAAAAGACATGTGGCGAAAACATAATAATAAACACTGCTGTTCCCATGTCCCTCAGAGCAGATCGTGAGAGGCCAGTGTTTGATACCAACACAACTGTCTCCTGGTCTATTAGTAAATATGAATCATAGATCCTTGGGACTAAAAGGGACCCAGGAGACCATCTCCACCATCGCCAACTGAACGCTCAGATCCTCAAACAACGAGCCCGGCGGGTGTCTAGCCAACGTGTTCTACCCATCCGCAAGAGGGAGGCCACCCTTCACGAGGCAGCTGTGAAGCCGTCACCACCCTGTGGAAACTTTGCCACAGTGAGGAGCATCGGGCTGAATGCCGTTCTCCACTAAGCCTGAATTTATGCCACAGGCAAAACCAACAACCTCAAAAAGATGCCTCTTGGGTGGGACATGTCCCTGGTGGGCAGACGCCGTCCACTGCCTAGTTCCCGTGCTCTGGGCTTGGCAGTACCTCTGGAGGCTCACCACCTTCCATGGATAACAGGTTTCCCCTTTGGCTCATCTTCCTAGCTCTGCTGTTATGGTTTGGATGTGAGGTGTCCCCCAGAAGTTCATGGGTAAGACAACGCAAGAAGGTTCAGAGGAGAAATGGTAGGGTCACGAGAATCTTAACCCAGTCAGTGACTTAATCCCCTGATGGGATTAACTGAGTGGTGGCTGAGGCAGGTGGGGGTGGCTGGAGGAGGTGGGCACCAGGGGTGTGCCTTTGGGGCATATATTTGTATCTGGCCCGTGGAGCCTCTCTGCTGCCTGATCATCTGTGAGCTGCTTCCCTCCACCATAAACTCCTCCTCTCCAGCTGCTCTGGTTAGGTCTTTTAGTCACAGCAGTGAAAGCCGACTAACACACTTCCCCTCCCTGTTTCACTATTTCAAAGCTACAACACAAAGTCCAAGGAGCATTTGCCTTCAAAATTGGCAAAATCCGCCTACCCTTCCAGCCACGTCTGCTGACGCTGCCCACAGGCCCTGTCTCCTTCAGCAGTCAGGGACCCTCCTCCACAGCCCCTGCACCTGCCGGTCCCTCCCCCCAGCAATGTTCCCACCAGGCAGCTCAGATGCTCCTCGTCTCCCGACACCTCGCCAACACCTGCCCATCCGCTCCACCCTCCACTGCCAGTCAGCATCTCCCTCAGGCACTACCAGGTCTTTCTTTCCTCTTTTCCACTGCCCTGGAATCATTTCCTTGTATCCTCTCTTACTAGACACTGAATTCGCAGGTGGGGAGCCACTTCTTTGCCGTCTTCCAGCACCTTCCATCTCCCCACACCTATTACAGTCACCTTTTTTACAGGACGATTTTCCTGTCCATCAACTCAAGGTTGCCAGGCTGTGTCTGCATGAACTGGCTGGCTGTGTTCCTTTAAGAATTGTCAAGGGCAGATTTCCCAATATAAATCAGGCGGTGCAGAAATAGTAGCTCTGTTAAGCAACATGTTCAGATGCTAATCTCACTGAAGCCCAGAGCAGCGGCACATTCCTCAATGTGGATTTCTAAGAAGAAAGCTCAGGGGGGGGGATTCCAGGGACCAGCCAGGAGCAAGTCCGTTATAAAGTCAGTGTACTTGGACGTGGTGTTCAGAACACTGCCCCTCTGGTGATGCTTTTATTGTCTTTGGATCCCGATCATGTTTGCAAAATTAATGATACAAAGATTGGAATCTGTCGTGAGTTTGTTAAGAGGAGCAAGTCTCGTAATTAGAAGTGTGATACCAGAATCTGCACATAGGGGAAGATAGAGAGGTGCTTCCCCCATTCCTTCTACTAAAAACAAACACCCTGGACATTGTAGATAAAATAAATTCATATATAAGAAGATTCTGAGGTGGTGAGAAGGAGGCAGACAGGTCAAGGACTTCAGGACCCCAGTCACTAAATGATGAAGAGTTAGCTTTTTGCTTCATATGTCCCAAATTTGGAGCTGGAGAAGCTCACGGGCTGGAAACACCAATGGACACCAACAAACCAGCCTCAACAAAAGTCCATCCTCCATAGTCAAAGGGCCAGGAAAAGACAGTCTAGCAAGGCAGAACATTCAGACAATAACAACTCCACTCCAGCCCAAACCATAGAGAGCACTGTGGCACAGGCGCCACCCACGCCAGGGGGCATTTCCCCTCCCAGGCTGCAAGCGGGGGTCTCAGCCCCCTCAGGTGGAGTCAGAAAGTGGAGTGGGAGCTGGGACGTCATCTCCACAAGTGGTATGGTGCACCCCATCCCCTGCCACTGGTGCCACAGGAGACCCTGGGGAGCCTGGACCTCCACCCCAACCCACAGTAACCTCTCCCTCTCTGCTCAGGGAGCCTCAAAGAAGAGTAGAGTCAAGATTCTCACCAGAACCTGGCAGCAACGAGTCTACCCCTGACCAGTCGTGTCAGCTGAAGCCACATGGGGAGGATAATGAGTCACTAGTCACCCTCTCAGCCGGGGAGACAGCAGATGCCAACACTGATATGACAGAGACTGGAATTATTTGATAAGGATTCTGAAACAATCATCATAAAAATGCTTTAACAAGGGGCTGGGGCTGTAGCTCAAAGCATTTGCCTAGCATGCGTGAAGCACTGGGTTCGATTCTCAGCACCACATACAAACAATAAATGAATAAAATAAAGATCCATCAACAACTAAAAAAAAATATTTAAAAAAAAATGCTTTAACAAGCAATTGCAAACACACTAGAGGCCAGGGAAAAATAGAAACCCCCAGCAAAGGGGGAGGGACATAGCTCAGAACAATAGCACTCACTGAGTGTGAGGTGCAGGGTTCAAATCCCAGCACCAGAAAGAAAAAAAAGTCTCAGCAAAGAAACTTATTTTAAATGGGGGGTTGGGCCACAATTCTGAAAGACACCCCAAATGCCATAGTCCTAGATGCTGAAATCCCAAAACATCAAAATCCTAATTTAAAAAAAAAAGAACAAAAAAGAAATTCTGGGAAAAAAATAATTCTTTAAAATATATTTATTTACATTTTTAAAGGAAATTTGAAAAACATAAAAGCACAACAGAACATATATGCTACTTTACATAGTAACACAGATAACAATGTGTTTTTGCAAGCATAAGCACTTGGTACTAATATGACAGTTACAGGTATCACAGTTAAAAGTCATGAATCATATACAGAAGAAACAGGCAGAACAGTGGTTGGAGAAACATATGTCACTCCCGTTGGTAAGTGTAGGCACCAGCTTGATGACTGAGGTTATCTGGAAGCTTTAGACCCTGGGACGTCTCAGGCCAAGTCCCAAATGCTCAGAACCAGGGAAGCTATGGTGCAACTCTCAATCAGAGGCCAAGAGCCTGAGGACCCAGGCACCCACTGGTGCAAGTCCGAGAGTCCAAAGACCAGTGACCCTGGAGTTCTGATGTCCACGCAGTAGAAGAAAACTGGCCCAGCTCTCAAAGAGACCAACTCACCTTCTGTATTTGTTCCCTCTGGGCTCCTGAGCCATTGGATGGTGGCTGCCCACCTAGAGGTAGATTTTCCCTACCTCATCCTCTCAAAGCCACATGCTTATTTACTCTAGAAATACACAAAATGATACTTTAATGAGTTTCTATATATTCATTCTGCTTAGCACGATGCAGCTGTCCTGGTACAACTGAAAACACTCTAATCCCTGATCCTCTAGAACAACTGGAAAATAAACAAGATAGAAGAATTGAACACCATCAACCAACAGCATCTGATTGGCATTCATAGTACACTCAGCAGCAGAGTACGCATTTTTTTTTTAAAAAAGAGTTTTTAGTTATACATGGACACAGTGTCTTTAGTTTGTTTATTTTTATGTGGTGCTGAGGATCGAAGCCACTGCCTCACACGTACGAGGCAAGCACTCTACCACTGAGCCACAACCTCAGCCGTGGAGCACACATTCTTTACAACTGCCTACACACCTGCCCCAAGACAGACTACATCCTGAGCCATGAAATAACTTCCACAAACCTGAAAGAACTGAAGTCACATAGAGCATCCTCCAGCTCTAATGGAATCAAACTAGAAACCCATGATGAAAATCCCAAAACACTTGGAAACTAAAGAATACACTTCTTATTAATCAATAAGTCAAAGAGGAAGCCATTCAACTGAACTAAAATGGAAATACAACATATCAAAAGCTGTGAAATGGAGCCAAAGCAGTGAAACTGGGGGGAATTGATAGTAATAAATGCATTAATAGAAGAAAGAAAAATCTCAAATCAATCTAAGTTTCTACCTCAGGAACCTGGGAGAAAAAAAGAGCAAAATGTACACAAAATAAATGGAGCAGAAATAAATGAAATTAAAACCAAAAAAGCAGAAGAGAAAAATCAATGAAGCAAAGGGTCAGTTCTCTTAAAGATCAATAAAACTGACAAACTTCTAGCCATTCTGATAAGGAAAAAATAGAAGACACAAATCACCAGGGTCCAGAATGAAATAAGAGTCATCGGTACAGACTGCACAGACATTAAAAGGCCAAAAGATTAAAACTAACAACAACTCTAGACATTTAGCAACTCAGATGGCACAGAGCAAGTCCTCAAACTGGGGAAGCTACCACAACATACCCCAAACGAAACAGACCATTTGAATAGCCCTACAACTGCTTAGGGAATTAAATCCATAATTTAAAACTCCCTTCCTCCCCTAAAAGAAAGAAACCTCCAAGCCCAGATGGTTTCACTGGAGAGAAAACTTGTTAAAGGAAGTTGTCATAGGAATTGTACATGAACTTTATCCAGAAAATAGAAGGGAACTCTTCATTTTATGAAGTTTGTATTACCCTAATCCCCAAACCTGACAAATACAGTATTAAAAGCACTATCACTCACGAATGGAAATACAAAGTTCTGAACAAAAGTTTTGCAAATAGAATTCATCAATATATTAAAGGGACCAAACACCGTTACTATGGAAGTTTCACTCCAAGAATTCAGGCTTGTTAAATATTTTTGAGTTTATCAACATAGGTCCACCATATCAGCTGTGAAAAATGAAATGACCCTACCAACACACTCAGGAAAAGCATTTGATAAAGTTGTAACACTCATTCACGACGAAAACACAGAAAATTAGAGATAAAGACGGCCTTCCTTAAAATATTTGAGGGATAGAGATCATCCCCAAGGGGAGCGCATCCACAGCTGTCTTTATACCTAAAGGTGACAAGCAGGCTTTCAGAGGCCGGCACCCAGGACAAGACAGGAGTGTCCACCCCAGCCTCACTCAGCACATGCCGGGAGTTCCAGCTAGTGAGCCTTCAGGAAAATGAAGTAAAGGGCACACAGATCAGCAAATAAGAAACACTTGCGGAGTATGTGAGATGACTCGATTTCCCAGGTAGATTCCTCGAGGAATTTATCACATTCTTATTGATCTGTTGGTTCCTCTATTTCTTACCCCCTGCTTCTTTTTCCCTGTGGGTGACTTGAGCATTTTTATTTAATGATGGTGCTTGCTCTGGTTAGTGATTTCTCTAGTTACCCTCACACACACACACACACATACTGATCACCTACTAACACTGACCTTTGGCCACTTCAAGTGAAGTGTACAAATCTTACTTTCCTTGAGATCTTTTTATCATCTCTACTTATTAAATATAATCATCTTCAAAGTCTTCCTTCCACATCCATGTAGAACTACCTCAAATGGTGCTGTAACTCTGGCTTCCACCATAAAACTACAAAATAGAACTAAAGAAACTTCCAAGGGCTGGGATTGTAGCTCAGTGGTAGAGCGCTTGCCTCGCATGTGTAAGGCCTTGGGTTCGATCCTCAGCACCACATATAAAGCAATAAAATAAAATAAAAAAACATTGTATCCATCTACAACTAAAAAAATATTAAAAAAAAAAAAAAAAAAAAAAAAAGAAACTTCCAAGGTGGTGAAGAGTCCACTGTGTTTATTTCTATTTTTATCCATTGCATTGTGAAAGTTCCAGCCTTTTTCTATTACCATTTTTTTCCTGTCTGGAGAAATTTCTTAGGCATTTTTAAGGCTGGTGTTGTAGTCAGCTTTCATGGCTAATACAAATATCTGGGATCATCAAGTTATAAAGAGAAAAGATTTATTTTGGCTGTTTTGGAGATTTCAGTCCACAGTCAGACAGCTCCATTACTTTGGGGCCTGTGGTGAGGCTGCACATCACGGTGGAGCACATGATAGAATGAGAACACTCACCTCCTGGCTGGAAAAGCAGAAAGAGGAAGAGACTGGTAATCCCAGTACTTTGGGAGGCTGAGACAGGAGGATCGCGAGTTCAAAGCCAGCCTCAGCAATGGCGAGGCGCTCAGCAACTCAGTGAGACCCTGACTCTACATAAAACACAAAATAGGGCTGGGGATGTGGCTCAGTGGTCAAGTACCCCTGAGTTCAATCCCCAGTACCAAAAAAAAAAAAAAAAAAAAAGGGCAGAAAGAGGAAGAGACTGAGGTCCCACAATTGCCTTCAAGGGCATGCCCCCAATGACCTGAAGACCTCCCGCTAGGCCTCACCTCTTAAAAGTTCCACCATCCCTAAGAGCACCAAACTGGAGACAGCCTTTAATACACGGGCCTCTGTGGGACATTCCAGATTCAAACTGTAGCACTGGCTTTCCATAGTATGCCACCCATTAACATTTTCATTTCTCTGCCAACCGTGGAGGATGGTGTCACTGGATATACCATCTGGGGTTGACAGTTCTTTTCCCTCAGCACTTGCAATGTACCATGCCATGTCCTCCTGACCTGCAGGGTTTCAGAGGAGAACGCCACATGCTCCAGTGACTGCTCTGGGAAAGGTCGTGTGTCACCTCTCTCTGGCTGTTTTTAAGATGTCCTCATCACTACTTTGCCCAGGGTTGGCTATGATGTGTCCTGGTGTAGGTTACTTTGGGTTTATCCTATCTGGGATTTTCTTGGCTTTGGGAATATGAACGTCTATGTCTTGTGTGAAATTTGGGGAGTCTTCAGCATCGTCTTCAGCCCCACACCAACACAGAGAGCCACTGCTGCCGCCACTCTGGGCAGATGGAAACGCCCACTGATGCCCTTGTGGGTCGGGCCTGGCATGGCCAGGACTTCGCCTCTCCTGCTGCAGATAGATCAGCCCACTGCAGAGACCCTGGTTACAAGGCTGAGGCTGGGGCTCCCCACCAGGGTTTCCCCTTCCTGGTCCTGTGGCCAGGGACAGCAGGGTTTCTGGGTTTGTTTCTTTGTCTACACATGTACTCGTCCTGGGCAGAAGGCCTCTGAGTCAAAATCTTAATTCCTCCTGATGGCTTCTGTCCTGGGCTGAGCTTCATCTCCTGCCCTGGTCCAGCCCAGTGAGTGGGTCTCTCTTCACCTGTTCTCTGGGCCTCTCTCCTCCCAGATTGCTGTTATCCCGCCAGCCACCCCTCTGATGCCAGGGTGCTGCCCTTTCAATCCTCACTTCTCATTGGCTGAGGGCAGAGGAAATCCTATACCCAGGATTGCTACGCCATACCTAAATTAAGAATAAATCAGCTGTGAAGGGACACCTAAGAAATTGGGGAGGGGAGTTGAGCCAGAACTGGGGTACTTGGAGTTTTGACAATATTTTGACAGCTTTTAAAATTATATTCTTGTTGTTGGCTATGTTCCAGATCATTGAGACTGTTTTTTTTAAAATGGTCTCTGGATAAATGAAGCATTTTTGTATTTACTTTGTAAACACCTCTTTCAAAAAAAAAAAAAACTAACGGTTTTATGTTCATGAAGCAGACTCAAATCATTTTAAGGCAGAATAAACAAAAATAAAGTTATATTTTTCTGCTCTTTTAGTATAAGAAAGTAACTGAAAAGATATTTTACCACTCTCTCCAGAAGAAATTGTTTCTGTGCCAAAACTGAGCATGAGACATTTCAATCCCAAATGAAATCTGACGATGCCATAGTTTTAACTTAATTACAACTCTGCTACAAGATAGATGGAGGCCAAGGGGTGTGTCCATAGAGCCTTGTTGGAAATTAAATCCCATTTCCAAAATGTAGAGCCCTCCTGTCCTAGACCAGGATCCTCATTATGAGATCCAGTGCCAGGGACCTTCCCTCATTGAGCAGCAAAGGCCACACCACTGGCCCTGGGATAAGATCTCTCTGGTAAATAGATGTGTGCCACTTAACCAGAAATCATAAGACTCACATACCTCTAAACTCACTTGTTTGGAGTCTAAATGAGTCCCTGAAATAATCAAGTACTCTGACTTCCTGACAGCTTTGTCAATCTTGAATAACTGCACACACGTGAGGAGGAACTAGACAAAGCACCCGTTCTCTTCTTGCTCTGACTTGCTCTGATGCTCAATAAAAATAGTTGTTTAGATGATCCAGCATCTCCTCCAATGCACTGGTTCATTATCCCTGGATGTCAGGTGGATGAGTGGGTTCCTTTCCACCTTCCCTGTCAGCTGAGCTGACACCAATGCCAAGCCCTTGAACCTCCATACTTGTGAGTTAAATAAAACTTTTTTCTTTATATAAATAGGCAACTTCAGGTATTTATTATAGTAATGGAAAGCTGACTAACACATCTATCATACAGATCTTTCTGAAACCCCAAAATAATGAGAGCCACTTCTCCATGGCTTAGAACTCACTGCCTCACTTCCTGGAGTGGGGGGTCTGTACTCATCATCTTCCCCCAAGTCTCACTTTCCTCAGTCTCTTTTCCTTTGACGCTGCATGAAAAATGCCCACTTACCTTTGAAGACTCGGTGAGACTCATCTCCTCTATACAACCTCTCCATCCATCTCCCCACATGGGCAAGCAGAAGTCACACCTCATACTCCGTTTTGTAAGCACTACAATTCCTACAGGAAGGTCTCTCTCAATGGAGGAAAAGGGACTGAAGGGCTGTAACTCTGAAAATTATCTTTGTACGTTCAGCTTTTCCAAAGTACCAGCACTTAATGACACTCAACAAATGTATAACGAGGGAATGAACATACCTGTCAGGAGGGAATGAACATACCTGTCAGGTAGCAAAGAACTCCAGGCCCTTGCTGCAATAAAGGACACTTTAAGAAGAGTTTGGCCTCAAGAGGTTCTCCCACACCCAGGTAGTGTGCTGTGGGAAAAGCCACCAGATCCTCCAAGGAACACACAGATGTGCTGCTCCAGAGGCTCGTCATGCAGATGCCAGCCACACAAAGGTACTTAGGGTCTGCAAAGACCAGGGAAGAGGGACCCAGAGCCATGGCCAGCTTCTCCCTTTTACCAGTCTTAGCAGAGGAAAGCGGAAGGCAGGGAGAGGCTAAAGGAGGAGGAAGGAAAGGGAAGATCTTATCTAGCTGGAAAGGGAAGATCTTATCTAGCTGGAAAGGGAAGACCTTATCTAGCTGCATCCCTGCCCAGGGCTGATCCTCAGAGCCCAAGTCAGGCCAGTGCTGCAGACAAGGGCAGTGAGGAGGACCTTAATCAACTGGCTCCTTTTTCTGTTCCCTCTTTCCTGATTCCTTAGACTCTCACTTCTCTTTTAAAACTTATTCCCAAAACCAGGTGTGGTGGCATATGCGTGTAATCCCAATGACTCAAGGAGGCTGAGGCAGGAGAGTCCCAAGTTCGAGGCCAGCCTCAGCAACTTAGCAAGGCCCTAAGCAACTCAGTGGGACTCTGTCTCAAAATGAAAAAATAAAAAGAGCTGAGATGTAGTTCAGTGGTTAAGTACCCCTGGGTTCAATCCCTGGTACCAAAAAAATATTACTACCAGGAAAGCATCTTAGAAGAAACTAGTAAGAACACACAGACCTGCTGCCCTCCTATCCACATCTCAAGAGACAATAAAGTGTGCTTCGTAGACAACCCTGACCTAGGCTATTTACAAAGAAGCAGGCAATCACAGGACTAGAAGCTTACTAGACTCCACGAGAGGATATCAGATGGATGCAGAGATCACATCCCCAGACAGCTGCGCTTGACCTGCCCCACTTCACCCGACCCTAGATCAGGAAAGGGGAAACAGAATTCAGGAAACCTCCTCTGCAAAACGGGAAAACACATCCACAAGAGCATACATACTTTAAAGAAAACTATTGCCAGGGGAAAAACATCAAAACATGAGTGGGAAAACAAGTTGTCCAGTAAAAGAACTAAGAAGAAATCAAAGGGGACTTAAAAATAGGTGTAATTCATTTGATACCAATCACAGGTACACATTCTTTAACAAACAGGAATTTTAAAGTAAAAAGTACTAAAAACAAGCACAAGTAAAATCTTCAGGTTATAAGAGAGGATAAGCTTTATGGGAAGGAAAGGAGGAGAGGGAGGGAGGATGAAAAAGAAAATCAAATTCTATACCCAACCAAACTTCACTCAAATTTGAGAAAAGACAAAAGTGCTTCCAGTTAGGTCATGGTGACCTGGATTCTTCTTCCTGCTTCCCTTCCTCCCTCTGTTGTGGGACCTGGAAGTGCCTCCCAGTGTGGATAGAGGAGCATCTGAGCTCCTATTGGCTGAGCACTTGGCCATGTGACTTGCTTCAGCCAATGATATGTGAGCAAGAGCTGGGCTTGATTTGCATGGTCTGGCTCAGCCCCTTGAGCTGGTGATTTGCTGTAGGAATCTGCCCCAGAGATCCTCTGCTCCCAGAGCCAGACATGTGGAGCAGACCCAGACCTCACCAACCACTGCAGCCAGGCCCAGCGAAGTCCACCCAGGAGCAACCAAACTTCAGCTGATATGCAGCAAGGAAAGTATGTATTGGTTACTGGTAAGTCCCAGCACCATGAGTTAACTGTTAGATGGCATTCATGCAGCAACACCTGGTAAATGGAGAAATGCAGAAAGTCTCGCCTCTGAAAGAATTACTAGAAGATATCCTTCAGCAAAATGAAGCACAAAGCAAGAGACAGGGAATATATTTTTAAGGGGTAAGAGAGGACTGAAATAGTGCCAGGCACAGTGGAATGCCTAGAGTGCCAACAACTCAGGACTCCAAGGCCGGAGGGTCACCAAGTTCAAGGCCAGCCAGGGCAATTTAGCAAGACTCTGTTTCAAAATAAAGTATTTTTTTAAAAGGGCTGGGGGTGTAACGAAGTGGCAAAGTGTCCCTAGGTTCAATTCCCAGTACCCAAAGGAAAATAATTACATTTCTATGGGTATTGATTTTTGTAAAAAATTAACAATAATCTTGATCATTCCATATGATCTCAAATGAGAAGTAGTGCTGGCTAGAGAAATAAAAATTAAGATTTTCATCTTGTTCAAACAGAACAATGATATACAGATGTAATTAAATCAACATTGAGAAGGAAAAGATGTAATGCACACATTAGAGTTTTGCAGTAATTGCTAGAAAAATGTAGAACTGAGATGTGTCATTTCAAATAATTAGCGAGAAAATAAAGGAACAAACAGAAGGCAAGAAGTGTTCTGTGTGTGTGTGTTCCTGTCTTAAAACAGGAACGAGTAACATTTTAGAACTAAAATATAAAATAATGTGGCAAAAATAAATTCAAACAGACTGGCAATCAGTCAAAACTCAAGGTTAGGTTTCCCTATACAGAGAATAAGGGACACTCTGAAATAAAATAATGCAAAAGGGCTAAAAATAAAAGGTAAAAACAAAGAGTCATGGGAGACGCTAACAGATACTGAACAGGATTACAGCTATAAACAATAGAAACCACAGAAGAAACATCAAAGTGGGCACACACATAAAAAAATCTCTAACTAATAAAAAAGTAAAATCTATATAACAAAGATGAACCTCTACGGCCCTGACAAGTCATTCCAAAACACTCGTCATAAAAACTGACAGAGGCAAAAGCAAACCAGTCTACAACGAATATTTTAACATATCTCTTTCAAAAATCAAAATCAAAAGGTTGAATGGACTCAAAGAAAGTGAGGACCTATGAGATTTAAATAATATATAGTTAGCAGGAATGATCTAATAGAGAACTGCATACCCAACAAGCAGAAAATACACATTCATTTCAAACACCAAAATCTTCACAAAAACTGACCATTATCAGGCTTCAAAGAAAATCTCAACAGGTTTTTCAAAGCAGAAATCTCCCAGGGCAACTTCACTGAACACAATTCCATAAAATATGAATTAATAGCAAAAAGAAGTCAAATATCCAATTCATTGGAGAACTTTAAAACAACTTTCTAAAAAACAGAAAAACCCCAACAGGCTTATAAACAAGTTTAAAACAAACACAGGCTCTGCATATCAAAATGTGTACATTGCAGTTAGAGGGGTATTCTGGAAAAGATTCTGTTTTCAGGGGTGAGGGAATGCTGGGGATGGAACCCAGGGCCTTGGGCTTGCTAGACGAGTGCTCTACCCCTGAGTTACACCCCCAGGTTCAGACTTATGGTCTTTAATGCAAATATTATGAAAAAAAATTAAATAAGAATGGCTACCCTAAACCTTCAACTCAAGAAGAAAAAAATTAGTGAGGAAACAAATGCAGAATTAAAAAATGTAAAAGCTTCGAGTTGAGGTTATAAAACAGCACATTTGCTCAATGGAACCAAAAATGCGTTACTTTGGAAATTAAATTTAAAAGCTAGATAAGTAACTCTTTAAAAAGGAGGGGGACAGTCAGTAATCTAGAATTCTTGGGGACAGATGCACGCAAGCAAGTGAAAATGAAATCAGTGGCATCTGAAGTCAGTGGAAAGTTAAATAAATTTTATTGGGACCAAAAGTTATCCACTTCGGACAGAGTAAATCTAGATCCCTATCGCATACCATACACCCGAAAAAAACCCCAGTGAAATAAAGAGCAGACATGAAATCACATCATAAAAGCATAACAAAAATGATAACAGTTTTATAAATTTAAACTAGAACAGAAATAAAGCACAACAGCTATAAAGAGAAGGCCTACATACATCTTTTGATTACGTACAATGCCCAAAATACAGATTGAAAACAGCAGACGGGAACAAAACCCTTTCAACACACATTGTAAATAAAGAATTTGTGGACAGAATTTCTTCAGTTAATAAGAGAAAAATATCAACTTTTTTTTTTTTAAACAGGAGGATGTGGGCGGGAAATTTACAGAGGGAAATATGGGCAGGCACTCAGCGTGTAGAGCCGGCGGACATCCTTGCTGCACTGAGGATCGCCACCTGGACAGCTGTGCAGGAGGGAGGAGGGGAGGAAATCCCAGGGCCTTGCCTTGAACCCTTTGGAGATTTGCAAGATGGAGAAGCACTTCCAGGTGCTCACAGGAAGCACTGTCCAAGGATATCTCCCACCCCAATCAGAATCCTGATTTAAAGAGCCTCTTTTATCCCCCATGAGTTGTGCCTGTGCATTCTTGAACTTTGAGAGCCGCAGCCTCTTCCATGTTCCCATCTGCATCTTACACAGGGTGGCCCTTGGCTGCTTTCAGGATCACACATTCCACTATGTGTCTGTGTGATTACTTTTGACCTACATGTCAATTAGCCGCAACGTTTTTTTCATGCAAGAACCCGATTCTTCTTCCCAGGCTTGCAACACGAAACCTAGCCAACGTCTAAGAAACCACAGACCCGGGTTTGCCCACAAAAACACCACCCAAGAGCCCAAGCCGGCTGAGCCCTGGCGGAGAGCTCTGGGCCACGTGACACATCACGAGCCAGGCACAAGAGCAGAACTACTGGCTAACAACCTGGAGGACACCAGGGGACACCAGCCAGGATGGGGAGGACACCAGAGTGACATCAGGATTCACAACAAGTCCCGTGCTTCTGGGAACAGGACATCCAGCCTCTCTCACCTTCACAAACCACCACATTTAACCATCCTATCTTAAAATTCTGTTAAAAACCAGGTGCAGTGGCGCACTGCTGTAAGCCCAGCAGCTCAGGAGGCTGAGGCAGGAGGATCAGGAGTTCAAAGCCAGCCTCAGCAACAGTGAGGTGCTAAGCAACTCAGTGAGACCCTGTCTCTACATAAAACACAAAATAGGGCTGGGGATGTGGCTCAGTGGTCGAGGGCCCCTGAGTTAAATCCCCGGTACCAAAAAGCAAAAAAAGAGAAACAAATTGTGGTAAGAGACACACTTAGGGGCTCAACCATCTTTAAGAGCACTGTAAGAAAAGAGCAGCATAAAGGACACTCACATGGTGGTGGCGCCATGGCCACCCTCCATCCACAGAGCTGTCCTCATGGTCCCATTAAACAGCAGCTCCCCGGCTCCTTCCCCCATGCCGCAGCCCCCGCTGTCTCTGAATCTGATGACTTCAGCTACCGCACACACGTGCAGGTGTATTTCACTCAGTGTGAGGTCCTCCCGGTCCCTGCAGGCCGTATCCTGGGTCAGGGTTTCTTTCCTCGGAAGGCTGAGCGACATCCAGTGCGTAGACGCACATTCTGTTTATCCCTCACCGTCTGTGGCTCTCGGCTGCTGTGGGAAGCCATCCTGTGAGTGAAGGCGCTGTGGGCTCCTGGGAGCCCTCCGGGGCTCACACAGCGCTGTGCGTGCCCGTCCTCCTCTGGGGTCCCTGCACCCCGACCTGCCACCTTCAGGCCTCGGCAGGGGCTCTGCCTGGCCCCCGGCCCCCAAGCTGGGGGCCCTCGAGCAGCACCCCCACACGCGCCTCTCTACACCTGGGTGTTCTCTCTGGCAAAGGGGATCGTGGACGCGCTGTGGCGAGGCCCTGGAGCCTGTGCACAGAGCAGCTGGCCTTGGGCTGACGCCCAGGAGGAGCACAGCACTCAGCAAGCAAGTTAAAGAGTGGCCTCTCTTCTGTGCCAAATCTGAGCTCTTTTAGTCTTCAAAGGGACTCTGATTTTCTAACCAAGTCCCTTAGGAGTGTGTGTCTACGTCTGTGTCTGGGACCATGTCTGTGTCCGTGTGTATCTGTATAATCCGTGTGTCTCTGTGTCTGTGTGTATCTGTGTCTGTATGTCTCTGTGTGTCTCTGTGTCTCTGTGTCCATGTGTATCTGTGTGTCTCTGTGTGTGTCTGTGTGCACCTGTGTCTCTATGTCTGTGACCATGTCTGTGTCTATGCATATCTCTATGAACCTGTGTGTTTCTGTGTCTCTGTGTCTGCGTATGTCTGTGTGGCTTTGTGTCTCTGTGTCTCTGTATCTGTGTATATCTGTATGTATCTGTCTCTGTGTCTCTGTGTCTCTGTGTCCATGTGTATCCGTGTGTCTGTGTGCACTTGTGTGTGTCTATGTCTGTGTCTGTGTCCATGTCTGTGTCTGTATCTGTATGAATCTGTGTGTCTCTGTGTCTGTGTGTGTCTATGTGTCTCTTTGTGTGTGTCTGTGTGTCTCTGTGTGTATCCATGTCTGCGTCTGTATCTGTATGAATCTGTCTCTGTGTCTGTGTGTGTCTGTGTGTCTGTGTGTCTCTGTGTTTCTATGTCTCTGTGTCTGTATGTGTCTGTGTGTCTCTGTGTCTGTGTGTCTCTGTGTCTGTATGTCTGTGTGTCTCTGTGTTTTTTTGTCTCTATGTCTGTGTGTGTCTGTGTGTCTCTGTGTTTCTATGTCTCTGTGTCTGTGTGTCTCTGTGTCTCTGTTTCTATGTCTCTGTGTCTGTGTGTCTCTGTGAGTCTCTATGTCTCTGTGTCTGTGTGTCTCTGTGTCTCTGTGTCCATGTGTCTCTGTGAGGCTCTGTGTCTGTGTGTGTGGTGTGTGTGTGTCTCTGTGTCTGTGTGTATCTGTATGTCTCTGTGTCTCTGTGTCTCTGTGAGTCTCTATGTCTCTGTGTCTGTGTGTGTCTGAGTCTCTGTCTCTGTGTCCGTGTGTCTCTGTGAGTCTCTGTGTCTCTGTGTCCGTGTGTCTCTGTGAGTCTCTGTGTCTCTGTGTCTGTGTGTGTCTGTGTGTCTCTGTGTCCGTGTGTCTCTGTGTGTCTCTGTGTCTCTGTGTCTGTGTGTGTCTGTGTGTCTCTGCCTCTCTGTGTCTGTGTGTGTCTGTGTGTCTCTGTGTCTGTGTGTGTCTGTGAGTCTCTGTGTCCATGTGTCTGTGTGTGTCTGTGTGTCTGTGAGTCTCTGTGTCCATGTGTCTCTGTGAGTCTCTGTGTCTCTGTGTGTGTCTGTCTGTGAGTCTCTGTGTCCATGAGTCTCTGTGTCTCTGTGTCCATGTGTCTCTGTGAGTCTCTGTGTCTCTGTGTCTGTGTGTGTCTGTGTGTGTCTGTGAGTCTCTGTGTCCATGTGTCTCTGTGTCCGTGTGTCTCTGTGAGTCTCTACATCTCTGTGTCTGTGTGTCTGTGTGTCTCTGTATCCATGTGTCTCTGTGAGTCTCTGTCTCTGTCTGTGTGTGTCCATGTGTGTCAGCCGAGCCAGCCTGCACACACAGAGCCACCCCTTGAGTCACTGTAACCTCCTCCTTCCACAGAGCCTCACAGCTGACAAGCTGGCAAACTCTGGGACCCAATGTGAGGGCACAGAGTGGCATCACCTGAGGGCTGAGCTCTGGACCCACATCTCCAAATCTTACACCTACATGTACAAAAGCTCCTGCTGGCGGGTGCCCAAGGAGCAGGACTTAACCAGCCACACCACTGTTGCTTGGGGCAACATGTTCCCAGGCTGGGGCGCTCTCAAAGCCAAAGCCAGCTCATCCTTGGTAGAGGTGACTGTGAGGGTGAGGTAGGTGCCACCTCCTCATCCCGCCCTGCAGCCATGTTCAGGTGTATAGTTGGTGTCCCACACCAGCGCAGGCTGCCTGGGCTGCACCACCTCTGAGCACAGAGCACAGAAAGCCAGGAGCCAAACTCAGGCATTCATGACAGCCCCTCTCGAGAATACCCAGAAGGCCCTGGAACTGCTTTCCCACCCGGGACCCCTCACCAGGCCCCACCTCTCACAGGTGCCACCTCCCAACAGCACCAAGCAGGACCACACCTTAAACCATGATGGACCCTCAGGGCACACATCCATATTCAAACCCTGGCACCAGCTAGTGATGAAAAGAAATTAACTTTACAGGAGAAGAAATCAATACTGCTGATCAGCCGATGGAGCCATTACCCTGGGTTAATTTAATCACGTGAGCTATGGAAAACAGGGAGAGGAGCATCAGTGAGAGATAGGAAGTGAGGAAAGCTCAACCCGCCATCACAGCTTCAAAGACAGAGCGAGGGGGCCACAAAATCAAAGAATGTAGTAGTTATGGCTTGTATCTCAAGTGGCTCCTAGAGGCCTGGTCACCAGCCTGTGGCACTATCGGGAGGTGGTGGAGCCTTTAAGAGGTGGAGCCTAGTGGGAGGAGGTTAGGTCATTTGGGGCGTGGCCTTGAGGGGAACCGAGGCACCCTGGCCCCTTCTCTGTCTGCTTCCAGGCCACCATGAGGCAAGCATGATCTCCCTCCACAAAGCAGTCTGCCACCACAAGCCCAAGGCATGGGGACAAGCAACCAGGGTCTAAAACCTCTGAAACTGGGACTCCAAGAGACTTTTCCTCCTTCAAGCCATTTCTCTCAGGTGTTTGTCACAGAGGCAGAAAGCCGACCAGTATCTCCAGAAGCTGGAAATGGTCTGCAGTTTACACAGTGCACAAGAACATGGGGATTCAGTCCCACATCCTCAGGGAACAGAGCGCTCCTGACGACTGAATGAGCCAGGAAGAAGATGGTCATCCAGAGCCTCCAAAAGGAGCACAGCCTGGCCACATTTTGCCTGTCACATGGTGACTTCCATGTCAGGCTGGTGTCCCCCAGAACTGTAAGATGGTGATAGATGTTGTTTTCCATCACTGAGACTGTGGTGTTGGCTGGGGTGGTGATGGAAAGGACGTGGTTATGACAGGCATTGAATCAGGGCTGTGCCCAGAGCCTCCCACACCTGATGCCCTCTGCCCTTACTCCAGTGTGGCCAGGTGGCTCTGCGGTCATTACTGCCTCTGTGGAGAGGCAGTGGATTCCTCGTCTCGGGCTGCCACATCAAAGACCACAGACCTTGTCTCCCAACACAGTCATATTCTGAGGGACCAGGGCTGAGACTTCAAGCTGTGGGTTTGGAGAGATCAAACCCAGGCCACAGCAGGGAGACAGGGCAGAGAGAAGCTGTGTCCCTTTTCCAAGGTCATACAGCCACTGTGTGGGGAGGTCGGACTCCATTCCAAACTGGATGGATTCCTGAAGTTATCCATTAGTCACTGTCTAAGTCTGCTTCCCCAGGTCCCAGCCCAGAGCCACCAAAGAGCCGTTCATGCCCTAAAGGACACGCGTGCGCGCGCACACACACACACACACACATACACACACACACCATGAGCATAGGAGTAAGAACCTGGCCACCTCTGCTCTGCTGCCTGGTCCCGAGTACCTTGCTACAGGAATGTCTGCTTATGCTGCTTGATTATGAAATAACTAGAACTTTTCAGTTCTCTTGGTTCTAGTAATACTTGGCATAAGCTCTAGAGAAGGGTGCCCATGCCCAGTGGCCTCTCCACCAGGATAGACCCCACATGGAAGGGCAGTGGCTGCCACCAAAGGTGGAATCACATCGGCTGCAGCAACGTGGAAACAGCTGGGCAGTTTCTCAAAAAGTTGAAATAGCGGATCACCACATGGCCCAGCCATTCATATCTAGGTGTAAATCCAAGGAAACCGAGAACAGGCTCAAGAGGGACTTCCACTGTTCATGATGGCAGTATTCCCAAAGGCTGAACTTAAAGCAACCTAGCTGTTCATCAGCAGGTGAGTGGGTTTTTCAAATGGGATACATACAGTGGAATGACATTTCAACAAGACTTCAACACATCAGGGGAAATATGCCTGACACAAGCATCTAGAATAGGCAAATTCATACAACAGAAAATAAATTAGAGTTTACCAGTGGAGCCAGGGAAGGGAACATAGGAAGCTTTTCTAAAAGAGCTTAATGTATTTTAATAGCAAACTTGCAGGAATAGCACAGAAGACAGACAATATTAAAAGCATGTACTAGTATATAGGATAATTCATTCAGAAAAATATAGTGAATGGATGGAATCTACTGCATGAAAAAAAGCTATGAACATCATGAAGATGACATCAATAAGAAATTGATTTTTTTAAAAAAAATTCATATGCTGACACTGTCCAGAAATTTTTAACATGTTTGTTTATAATTGTTAAGAGAGTTGAACTGCTGAAACTTGTTCACAGACACATTGGACTCGCATGAAAGTTTTATGTCCCCACATTTATATTAAAAAGTCACACAAAAATGTGTTTGACACTGTCAGTGTCTGAATTCTGTTCCCTAATTTTCCCACTCAAAGTCATATACTTGGGTACATTTTGACCCCATGGAGGAAAATATCTAACATTCAGAGCTACCACTAACAACAAGAAGAGAACTTTTGGCATGAAACGTTTCCCATCATAGGATTTATAAGCACATTCTCCACCTATGCAGCATGCTAACTGGGGGTCTTTGGCCTTTCACACCTTTGGCATGGATCACACACAAGCTGATGTCTCCAAAAAATGCCAAGCAGACAGCCTTCAACTTTTCTCCTGCAAGGCACAAAGAGTTGCATTCTGAAAGCATAGATCAATTTCTTGCAACAGATGCTACAAGGGGAGTTTGTGAATCAAAAGATCGGTGGACTTCTGATAACATCCACTTTTGCAGAGTGCCACAGTGCCAGACCTGTAATGAAGGAGTTTCTTCACCTCTGCAGTAAGGGGCCACACTCTTGCAAGTAGTTTCGTAGCCAGTGCTTCGTGGGTCCCTTCCCACCAGTCTCTGCCAGGCAGTCTGCTTTGTATAAGCCATGGTATACAGAACTCCTTGCTTGCAGTCAGAGATCAGAGAGAGAGAGGCAGCTGGCTACAGAGTTTCTGATTGGAAAGATGAAAACTTTTTGGAAATGAAGATGGTAATGGTGATACATTGGGAATGGAATTTTGTCTTTAAATGCTTAAAGTGTCAAATTTTGTTACATGTATTTCACCACCATGTTTAAAATTACAATACACCAAAAAAAATTAGGGCGTGTATTTTGAACAAATGAATTGTATGGTATATGAATTATATCTCAATAAAGCTGTTTAAATTTTTAAATAATGAAAGTATGAAACTTTTACACAGGAAAGCCATAAAATGCAACTAAAAAAAAAAAGTGAAATGAGGCATGAATGAACAGAAGGCTGTACCATGTTCATGGATCAGAAAATTCCATGTTGTAAAGGTATTGATTCTCTCCTCATCTGTTGATGCAATGACATTCTAATGTATAGATGCTAATGAAAACTCCAGTGTGTGTGTGCCTGTGTGTAATGTGACAAACTGATTCCAAAATGTCTAGAAATGCAAACCTCTAAGAATAGCCAAGATAATAATGGACGAAAATGAAGTTGGAGGATTTCATGACTGAGCAGGCAGTGTGGTTCTTCATGAATGAGTAGGCAAATAGGAAAATGTTATAGAACAAGGGGCACAGAGACAGACCTTCACACACATGTTCACTTAGCTCACAGTAGTGATTCCATAGCAAGATAATAGGCAAAGGATAAAGACCTTTTATTCAGTTAGTGTTTGGGGGGTCAATTAAATATCCACATGGAAAAAAATGAATCTTAACATCAACCCGATGTCATACACAAAAAATCAATTTCAATGGTATTATAGACCTAAATGTGAAAGGTAAAGCAGTAAGTTTGTATGTTACATAGGAGAATAAATTTATCACCTTGAGTTAAACAGAAATTTATCAAATAAGACCCAAGATCAGTAACATGTAAATGAAAAAGAAATGCTAAATTTAATTAAGAATATCTGTTCAGAAAAAAAGCATCATTCAGAACAGGAGAAGGCAAACCACACCCTAGGAGAAGGTAACTAGCATAAGCACCCAAAAAGAACTCATAGCCAACATACATAAAGAACATCTCCCAGGCAGATAAAATAATCAGGCCCATTTTTAAATGGAGCAAATAATGTAATTAGACCCTTTGCAAAAGGAGAGATCCAAACGGCCAGCACACATCTGAAGAGGTACACATTATTCATCACCAAAGAAAAACAAACTGAAGCCACAGTGAGATTCTACTGTACATGCCCCAGAAAGCAAACCAATAATACCAAGAGGTGTTAAAGCTGTTCAACAAGGAAATGCTCAGAGGAATCTGGGGATTGCAGCTGGTTTACCATTTGAGAACTGTTGGTCAACCCTGACTGAAGCTGAAGTGGGATATGACATACGACTCATCAGTTACACCCTCAGATACATGCTCAGCAGAAACGCCGACCACATTCAGCAAAAGGCATGGGCTGGGAAATCCAAACTGAAAACAACCCAGAGGTCCATCTGAGAGGTGCAATGAACTAATAGGATGCAGGAATAAAATGCAAACGATGCAGCTGTACGCAGCCAGGCAAAAAAAAACCCTGCTCTCAACATAGTGGAGCCTCTCACCGACAGATGATTAAGCAGAAGCAGCCAAGCTCATAAGAGCACACTGTGTGCTCCCAGGCGTGCATTGTTTTTAAAAGAACGTACACTGAGGGAAGTCAGGAGAGCAGCCATGTCTGGAGGAGGGGATCCTGGGGGGACACCTGAGGGAGCGAATGGAGTGCGGGGTGGTCCACCTCACTCTTCAGGTAGGCCGTGGGTGGGTGTACTTACTCTGTATTAACATCACACTGGAAGAATTGTTCCCTATGTTATGGAAAAAGTTTTACTAGCAGACAAAAGGCTTCAGAAGGCAGGAAAAGTCATCCAGAAAGTGCCAGAAGGAATGTGAGTAGAAAGCCATCCAGGTGAGAGTGAGGCTGAGCAGACAAGCAAGCCGTCAAACCCAGGACCGGTTCCCCGCTTATCGAATTTGCCAGGAGGAATCCAGCACTTGGTCTTGTGAAATGGAGCAGCTGCTGCTCTGGAGACAGAGGCATGGGAGAGCCTCCTGGTCCCCGGGGAAAGCCTTATCTCATCTGCCTCCCACCCAGGGTTTGGACCCAGGTCCATTCCTTCCTGATAGCAGAAAAGGAAGAAATGTGCATGCTCAGAATTGACAAAAAAAAAGGTGGGAGGCCTCGGAGGATGGGGGTGGGGAATGCTAGGCAGCTTTGAAAAGGCAGACACACAAGCCTGGGACCCCAGGATGCAACTGTCCTGTCTGCCTGTCCCTCCCTGCCTCCCTCCCTCTCTCTCTCTCCTTCTTCCCTGCCCCACCCCCGCATGTGCACATTATATTTGTACATAATACTCAGGTTCAATTTGACACAATCGTACCAGCATGGAATACAATTTGCTCCCCTTCAGTCCCCAGTCCCTCCCCTCTCCTCCCCCGTCCTGTCCTCTCCCACTGGTCTCCCTTCTATTTACTCACAGTTTGTAATTAGTGCTTACTAACAGATAGGCATGAAGGGGAGTCACCGGGGTATGTTCACACGTATCACAGCAGTATGATCAACTTATTCCACAGCTCCTCCCTTCTGTCCCTCTCCTGCCTCTTGGAACCATCATGTACTTTTTTTTTTTTAATATTTTTTTAAATATTGATGGATCTTTATTTTATTCATTTATTATTTATACGTGGTGCTGAGGATCGAACCCAGTGCCTCACACATGCTAGGCAAGCACTCTACCACTGCACTACAGCCCCAGCCCCATCATGTACCTTTAACTGCACCACTGATGACATGTTTGAGTGGATGCCCCATGTCAGGCGGGCTCTGCACTCCAGACATGCATGAACTTCTCTAGTCCCCCCAAGTCTGTGATACACACTTACACCAACATCCCCCGCATGCAATGAGGATACTGAGGTACCCAAACATGGGCACCTGGGCCCTCCGACCCTAGCAGTGGTGAGCTTGGCACTCGCCCTTCACCCCACTTTGTACCACCTCCCAACAGCACAGGGCCACATCTCTACAGCTCACCAAGGGCGGCTTCTGCAAGACAGGGTTCGTTTCTAGAAAGATATTCTTAGGAGGTTTGCGTCCACTGCTCATAGTCTGTGCACAGAGAAGGAAAATCACTGCTATTCTGTTTGGTTCCCCCAGGGACATCAGGTGGCTACTAGAAAGACATGTGAGTATTTGTATGGAGATGACCACGAACCCCGACCCTGACCCTGGCCCTAACTCTGACCCTGAAATAATGTTCTCTTTACGAGGTTCACAGATGCTTTGGGAAGTTTCATTAGGTGGCAGCCTCACACCCTGTCCCTTGTTCTCTAGAACTGGATGAGTGCCAGCCCTAGGAAAAGGTTTTCCCCCTAGGGAGGACTTTCACAGGGCAGGAGCCTCTGTCAGGATAATCATCTGTGCTGGTGTACCTAACCATGGCTTAGGCAGTACCCAGGGGTGCTGTTCGCCCAGGTTATGATGCCACAGCCATCAGAAGCTGCTCATTAGAGCTGCAGGACAAGGCCCCCCTGAGCTGGTACAGTTTCCAGGATCCCCCCAGTTACCAAAACCCAAGGATGCTCAAGTCCCTTGGGTAAAACGCTGTTGTATTTGCATATAACTTACACACCTCCTCTGGCATACTTGAACTCATCTCCAGATCACCTGTGATGCCTAATGCAAAGTCAATGCCATGTAAATAGTTGCTACATCGTATTGTTCAGGAATTAGTGACAGGGAATAAAGTCTGCATGTGTTCAGTACAGAGGCAAGTTTTCCCCACAAGCTTTCCATGCACAGCTGGTGGAATCCACAGATGCAGAGCCCTGAGCACAGCCCTCTGCCCTCCCTCCTCACTCTCTGGAACATTCCAGAAGCAGACTGCTGGGTGGGGCTTCACATGAGTGTTCCTTACTGCTTTAGAGAGCTGGAATGGAGGAGCACAGATGTAAACTGGTCCTCAACCTCTGGATCTCGAACCATCCACATTGGGAAGGCCTGTGTTGAGATATGACATTGCTGTTCTTTTCCCAAAGGACCACAGTTTTATCACTTGTAGGGATTCATAAATAGCCCCATCAAGAGCAGGCAAAGAAGGGAATGCACAATTTGGGGCATGTTTGAGGTCACTTTGGTCATGGTTAATAAGCCCCAGCCCCGCCTTTTTTTAAAAACTATTTTATTTACAGACAAGGTCTCACTGAGTTGCTCAGGACCTCACCAAGTTGCTGAAGCTGGCTTTGAACTTTTGATCCTCCTGCCTCAGCCTCCCGAGCCACTGGGATTACAGGAGTGTGCCACCGTGCCTGGCTAATCTATTAATGCCACTCTCAAGTCATCCTTCTCTCTTTCCAACCAATAAAGCCAGCTCCTTCAAAAACCATGACCACAAAGGGAATCCTCCCTCATTATGCTAAGGCTGGAAGTGCTCAGTTTTACCAGGACAAGAAGGAAACAGAGGGATGATGTGGTCAGTCAGTACGTGGGCTGGGGGATGCTGTGCCTAAAGGCCACTGTTGCCCCTGGGATCACCTTCACAGGGAAGGGGTCTTCCTTGTTAGAGCATACCCTTATCTTTTCCAGGTTATTCTACAGAATTCCATGTCTCAACCACTACAATACAGAGTTTTACATAAATGAAAAATGCTGTCCCCCAAAAATGCAAGACAACAAAAGTGATCCTGTTTCTAATAAGTTCCACTAGTCACAATATTCCACGATAATGGACACGCTGCTACAGCTTGGCACATATCTTGCAAGAAAAATCTCCAGCCACCCTGTATCCCAAAGCAGGAGATAGAAGGCAAATCACATTCACACCTTGGGACCTTCCTCCTCTGTTTGTCAGCCCCTACTCTGGCATGGGTGACCCATGCATGGGTCAAGTTCATGGGGCAGCTACAGAAACATGGGGTGAACACCTGCTGGGCTGCCTAAAGACACTGCCTTAAAAACCCAACTGGAGTGGGGAGCCCCCTGCAGGCCCATCAGGGGAGTGGGGAGACCACCCCCAATCCCACATCACCTTTTCCGACCTCACATCACTCTTTCTGAAACTTGCTTTCCTCTCTCGGGACCTCAGGCTACTCAGATCTCATGAATGAGTTGTTGTGAGACATATTAATTAGCATCCTGAGCCTCACTCAGTGACCAGCACAAGACACCCGTCTTGCATTTCGGCCGGATATAGCTGGTAAATGGCACCAGGGCTGTGCCATGGGAAGAGGAGCCTGCCAGGACGCGTATCCTGTTGACAGCCCTGTACCAACTCACCCCTCCCCGTGCTTACCACCTGTGCCAGGGAAGCTGGCGCTCTGGTACTGATCCCACTCAACAGCAGTGTTTCTGTGACTGTCAACAAAGGCAGAGCTCATTTTTTAGTTTAATGAAAAGAAAATAATGCTCAGATCACACACGGACGCACTGCCGTGGCCACAGCACCCTGGCCACCGACCTGAGACCACGCTGCAGCCCACTTGTCCACGGCTGTGACCTCCTTTCCTCCTCTGTAGTCACTGGCTATCGGCCTTGGACCCTCCAGCTTTTAGTGTGCACGAACTTCAGCTTCTTCTTCTTTTTTTTTTTTTTAGAAAGGAAAGCAAAGCCAGGCAACCTGAGGGAATGATCCTGTATTTTTTACACAAATCTGATTGATATTGGTACAAACATATCCAGCCTTCATACCAAGAGAGAAGAAAAGAAAATCCAAGAATAACACTCTGAAAAGGCTTTTTCAAGCCCCTTATTCCCCGAAGGTCTTCAGAGGGTGAAGAAGTTTATAAGTTTTATTAAAGACTAGATTTCTTTAAAGCCCTCCCCATGTGCTTTCCCCGCCTGCTGTGGGGGTTGATTGACAGTGCTGTGAGCGAATCACTCTCCCGAGAGTCTGGGAACTTATTATTTTCATTTGTCTTTTTTAAGCCACAACCAACTGCCACAGTGAGTGCTGCTGGGTCACCAGCCCCCCATGGGCTCCATGGGCCTCGCCACAGCGATGAGACCAGGGTCCTGCTGCAACCAGGATGGCACAGACTGTGCGTGGCCTCAGCCAGTTCTGAGCCACCCTTCACAGAAGCCAGGATTCCACCTTCTCACGGGCAAGGAGGGGGACAGAAAGGGGACACATGACATAGAAAAGTGCCATTCAGAGAGGCAAAAGGAGAAGAGCAGCCAGAGACCCAGCATTGCTCTCTGTCAAAGCAAGGGGATACGTGGGTGACCCAGAGGGGCGAGGACAGCCGCAGGGCTCCCACGCCTGGGCGGGAGGGGCTGCTGGCTCATCTCTTCCCAGCAAGGGTTCATCAGAGCAAGAGCGAGCCGTCTTTGTCAAATCGACAGAATATCATCTCACCCGAGACCAAGTGGCTCCCGTCCCTGCTGATTTCCTCCCGCCTGTCCCAGAGATAGCTCCAGGACCAGCCCAGGGTGGCCATCTGCAGTGCTCCAGCGTCCCACGGCCTGACAGACGGCTCTGCTCATCTTAGGATAACCTCACTGCCATTCCTGCTTCTGGTGCGGGTCACCTTACTGAGGGGCTTCTTTATGTTATTGCCAAAAGTCTAAATGGTTTCTTCAAGGAGCGACCTCACACTGCTACAGCTCCTGAGTTACTGTGGATCACTCCTTGTGCCTGCAAACTGAGCCCAAGCTGCGCACGGCCAGCCCTGAGTCTGGCGGGAGGAGGGCGTGTGTCTCCTACCCAGGAATTGGGCATCTTTCTCTCACCCCAAGCTTTCCAGAAATCTCCTACCAGATCTCCAGGGGTCAGCTCTCCAGGAAGCCTGCGGTCTCCTAAACTCCTTCCAGCTGGTTCTGTGATCTGCACTGAATCCAGGCACAAGTGGTACTGCCCCCAGCTCCTGGGTGCCTCGCTGAGACCCCAGAAAAGTCACTCAACCTCTGAGCCTCAATTTCTTTATCTACCAGATGTGGGCAAAAAGGCCCTGCTGGGTTACAGTGAGTGCATCCACGGACACGTAACAACGAATCCCACTGTTGTGTATAATCATAAGGCAACAGTAAAAAGGAGAAAAAAATAAAAAAATAATAGAAGTCTTATTTTCTAGGAGAAGGAAATGAGACAAGGGGTAGCGCCTGTTAGGTGCTCCCTAAACGTGTGATAAACAGTTCAGTTGGTGTTCACTTTATGGCAGTGAGACCTGGAAGAAAAGCATTAAAAGCCACCTGGTCGAATCCTCTCATTTTCAGAACACCAAGCCTGAAAAGTGGAAATTAGTTTCCCATAGGTTCTGAGATGGGGACAGGCCCCGCTGGGGCTGGAAGCCCAGTCTCTCCGTTGCCCAGGTGGCCACAGGCCTGTAGCTTTGCTCCACTCTGGGTGGCCCTCGGGGTCCTGTGATGAAGGTCTCCTGTGAGATGACCCAGGCGATGGCTAGGAGGGAAAACACCTGGTTCCTTTGGATGCACATTTTATACCCACGACACAGATGCTCTGATCACAAGGACCCACTCAAGCTCCAACAGTGAGAGGTGGGCAGCACTCCAGACGCCGCTGTCCCTAAGAACAACCGTGTAACAGAAACCATTGCAGCCACCCCAGCAAGGCCGTCACGGCCAAGTCCAGGAGCTGTTCACACTAGGGGGCACCCGCAGTCCTGGACAGGAGGTGTTTGGAGAAGGCCTGGCCTTCCCTCTCAGGACCAAGGGTCTAGGGAAGTGTCCCTTAGAATGTCTTCGTGTTCCTCCACTCTAGGAGGCTCGGTCAGTTCTGTCAGCCATCATCCTCGTCAATTTTCATGACTTGTATTTTTAATCAAGATCTTCTTCCAGCACAATGTATTCCAGAAGCTGACCAAGTGCTTCATCCTGACCTCCCTTTCGAGAGCTTCAAGGGCTGCTTTGGGCACATGAACAGGGTGGTGTCAGGGCTCCAGGACCTTCACCCTGGGACCACACCACCCTGAATCCCGGCATTTCTTGGTCTCCTGCAGGGCAGACGCTGCATCAGGCCTTTCCCACCTTCTCCGTGCAGTTTGGACCTGGTCCTCCTCAAAGGCGGCCCTTTCTCATCTCATGAATAAAGGACATCAGGTTCCAAGAAGGCCGAGGAGCCGGGATCCTACAGGACCTGAGATGTGTGAACCCGTGCTATATATAGAAAGACATTCAGGTCTTGGCCCCTGTTTTCAGGCCAGAGCTTCAAACACACTGGAAATTTCCCAAGTGACAGTGTACCTTTGGTTACTCATAAGCACCCCTGTGTAATCATGTCTGAATTTATGCTAAGGAGGTGGCCCTGGGAGAGTTTAGAGAGCTGGAACTTGCCCCTTACTACCTCTCCAGGGGACACAGGACACCAAGATTTACTCCAGTCGCGGGGCCAGAGGCTGCCGCACATGTCTACATGCTGAAACCCCAGCAGCAGCTGCAGCACCGAGGCTGGGGGCTGAGTGGGCAGTGGACACCAAGGCCACTTCCTCTGCAGAAACTCAGATGGGGACATATAGGGGCTCTCCCTCTGGCAGTGTGACCTCAGGTGCTGGCATAATCCTTCCATAATGTGTCACAGGTCACCTTCAGGATGAGCATTCTCTGGGCATCCACTTGGGGTACAAGGAACCTGCCCTGCATTTGGCAGGTTTACTTTGCCCGGGATCACCCCCGAGCTCACCCACACAGCCCACGCCTGCCGATGCAGTCAGCAGGCCCTTGAAATCAAGTTTCATTTTCTTTCATTAAACTGGAGGCCAATAATGGGGGATTTTATGTTCTTTCCACAAATCTATTGGGAAAACACAATTTTATTTAAGACTCCTTTTTTTTCCCCCTTTTGAAACGCCGCATGTGATCCTCTATCTTGTTCTCCTAATTCAACACATAAAACTCCCCGGTCCTTAACATTTTCCCCACCTCCCCAGCGAAAGCAAACCCAGGAATCTGCCAACAATAACACGACATTGTGCATTTACATTTCCAAATGACTTTCACACACTGCTTGGTTTTCTTTCCAGAGCACAAAAGCTACTGCCATCTTCGTTTTGAAACAGAAGAAACCTGAAGCCTTAAAAATAATGGCCAGCACAGAGGAGACCTTGATCCTGCACGGTCTGAGTTGCTCCCAGGAATTTATTTCCCCACCTCGTCCTTTCATTACCCTGAGACCAGGTCTATTGTGACCCACGTTATAGACAAGGAAATGGAGGCTCACAGAAGCTGAAAGAGATTTCCTGGGGCCTCCTGGCTTCCTCCCCCTGGGTGCCCATCTAGGATGCAATCTTCCAGGCAAGCCCCACTCTGCCTCGTTCCCAGAAATAGATCTCACCCTGGCCCTCAAGGAGACACGAGCTATGCGTGTGTAGCTACAGCCCAGCCCCTTCCCACCAGTATTCTCCCTTATGAAGCTGATGAGTCAGAGTCGGTGGCCCCCACCCACTCCTCACACCCTGACCACCCTGAACCTTATCTGGAAAATAAGAATAAGAAGGTCCTACTTCCCAGGAAGAGGAGACTGAGACAGGACCTGGTGTGCAGTAAATGTGCCATCAACAGTGCTGGGTGGGGGTCATCCATTTTATGGACAGAGAGAGCTGGAAAAAAAGAAAAGGGACAAATGCCATCTGGTTCAATCGTGTCACTTTACAAGAACACCAAGTCTCAAAGAGTGGAGGTGGTTTTGTGCGGTACTTGGCTGGAGCTGATAGCAGCAGCTCCCCCTGACCCGGGCTCCCTGCGCCCAGGCTGCCCCAGGCCCGTAGCTCTGCTCCACCCTTGCTAGCCCTGGGGGTCTGCTGCCAAAGGAGGGGCTCTCCTCTCTGCTGCCTTCATCCTGGCCTTGTTCCTGGCTCTCCTGCCACAAGGTTGGTCTTTGCCAGGCTCCTTCCTGGCTCCTCCCGTTTCCTGAGGTCCAGCCCCTTCTCCAGCTCTCGGCTCACAAAGCCACCACCGCGGTCCCTTCCATGCTGCCTGTGTGCAGGGCCTGCAGGTTTCCAGGACCTGTCATAGGTTCGGGCTAATGGCTGCGTGCACCTTATGGACCCAATAAATATCTGTTCCACTGAATCATAAGCCCATAAATAGGAGGCACCGAAGCTGGATGAGAACTTCCGCTCTTGCGGTCAGTGTGCAAGGCCTGACCGTGCTCACCCAATCCTCACTGACACTGCTCACCCAGTCCTCACTGGCATTATTCTTCCCATCAGCACTTGAGGGAACGGAGATTTAGAACAGTGAAGTGGCTTTTCCCAGAGGATGTAACTAGTGACTAAACAGCCATGACCTGTGGGCTGTCATGCCAACTCCTGGCTGGTCTGCACAGTCACTGGTTGGTGGCCTCAGCCACTGCCCTGCTCCTCCAGCTCCAGAGGTCTCTTCTGAGAAATCGGGGATTGGTGGGGGTGACCCCAAGGCCCAACTCCACTCAGAACCTCTGTGGTTCAGAACCTCTCCAGGTCCCCTCATTTGTCCTGAGCGTTTTGCAAAAAAAGCCACAGGGCAGGAGACTCAGATTTCATTGGTAGGCGGGATTCACTTGCACCTCCTGCCAACGCAGGCAAAGCCGGGGGTGTTCACTGCTAACTAAAGAAAGAGTGGAAGACAGAGGGACAAACATCATTTCTCGGGGACAGTAATCTCTAAGTTTTGCTTTATTTCATTTGAAAATGGTTATGTATTTTGAGCCCTAAAGAAACATCTGCGCTTAGACTGGAACCAGCTTTGAATCACGGTCACAAGCTGCTAGAGGGAAATTGCTATGCCCCCTGGGCCCCGCCTGCAGGCCAGCTGAGGCCTCAAGCCACCAGCCCCACCATCATCTGGCTCTTTCCTCACACCCCGCCTGACCCAGGATGCCCTTCTCATTCTGTCCAGAGCTTCTTCCTCCCTCGTGTCCCAGGCAGCCTGTGGGTCCCGGGAGCCCCAGCAGGACTCAGGCCCTCTCCACCAGCACCTGGTTTTGGCACCTGCAGAACACAGTGCCCATGTGGCTACCTCCTGCAGCACTGAGGAGGATCAGACCCCAGGGAGTTGGAGGGAAGCCAAGGGTCACCTCCGGTGTACATTTTCCTACAGTGGAACCCGAGTGATCTGGCCAGTGTTAGTGCTCACAGAACTGTCATCCAGGGTCAGAGTGAATAGCAGATCCTCCCGGAACAGACAACGAGGGCGGGTGCTTTCCGCCTGGTGGCAGCCACCCAGGACAGCCAGCTGTTCCATGCTGTGTCTCTGTATTCATTCCCCAGGAAGCAAGGATTCAATGGGCCACATTAGGATAAGGGTGCCAAGAACCATCCATAAACACTACACCTCAGTGGATAAGCAGAAGTGAGTTATTTTTCTTTTGTTCTCTTGTGCTGGGGCTCCAACCCAGGCCCGTGCACGCTAAGCACACGCTGTACCACTGAGCTACACCTTAGTCCCAGGAATTGGCTTCCTATGAGCATCAACAGCTTTGAGCATGACCTGGGGACAGGTGGGGTGGAGGGCTCTATCCCCTCCTCCACAGCACTGCTCTGGGACCATGGCATCCTCACATGTGACATTTTTCAAATTAATGGTTGAAAGGTCACTCTGAGACTCAATGAGAGAATCCAGGTAGAGCTTAAGAGAACTCTGACCATCACTGTTACAGTGCCCAGAGGCTCCACTCTGACTGGACTCTACAAACGCGCACATTCACTGGGTAAAACAGAGCACACCTGTGGAAACATTGAGGGGAGCCCCTCCGCGTGCCGCTGCCTCTGCCGGTTCTTCCCACCCTCCTGAAGCTCAGTCTCAACACTGCACACCACTGTTCATGGCCGTGGTTTTTGCAAAGGCCAAATGCACAGCAGACAGAACTAGCCGCAGCATAGCCACTGCTCGCAGGCCCAGAGTGCCCAGCTGGACATCATCCGCTGTGTTTTTCCATCAGCATCCTGGATGGAACTCATGATCCTCCACTAACAAACCTCAGCCAAGCGGTACCTGGACTGGTGCCTCCCTCCAGACGCTACCTCCTGTTTCTGCAGACTCCTTTAGGCTGTATTTCTTTTCTTACTAGAAGCGGGAGATCTAACTCGCCAGAAAAATACATTTTGCCTTTTGGAGCACGATTTGCTTTGAGGTTTGGATTTTCCACTGTTTTCTACGTGAGAATCTGCTCTGGCCAAGTCCTCTGCATCTGCAAATTTGTGTCCCCACAAACTTGGCTTTTAAAGAAGCATGAGAGAAGCTGGTGGAGCTTGGCTAGAGCTAGGAGCTCACTGGGGATGTGCCCTTGGGGGTTTTATGTCTTTCCCTGGTGTGTATGTGTGTGTGTGTGTCATTCCAGCTGCCACGAGCTGAGCAGCTTTCCTCTGCCACACCCTTTCACCATAATGTTCTGCCTCACCTCAGGCCCACAGCCATGGGGTTGGCCAACCATGTACTGAGCCTCTAACACCAAGAGCCAAAATAAACTTTCCCTCCTCTAAGTTTTTCTTGTCAAGTATTTTAGTCAGAGCAAAAAAAAAGCTGATTAACATGGAAATTAGTACCAAGAAGTAGAGTCATTGTTATAACTAACTTGACCATGTGGATCAGAAGTTTTTGGAACTGGACATTGGGAGGAGTTTGGGAAAGTTTAGAGAGGCAGGCTGGAGAAGACTTGGAATGTTGTAAGAACAGCTTAAGGGGCAATTCTTGTGTGAACTAAGACCAGAATGCTAATAGGAATGTGGACGTAAAGATTGTATTTATAAGGTTTCAGAGGAGAAAGTAAAACCTGGTGGGAACTGGACTAGAGACAACTTGTATGATATGCTGGCAAAGAATTTGTCCATATTTTGCCTGTGTCCTGAGACTTTCTGTGAGGCTGAATTTAAAAGTTATGAACTAATTAATCTGGCAGAGGAAATTTCAAGGTCGCATAGCACTTAGGCTGTAGCTTGGGTTTGGCTGGTGGCTTTTAGCCTGGTTTACTGTGAGAATTAGGAGATAAAACAGAATGGAAAGATTTGAAAACCCTGCAGTTCAACAAGAAAAACATGTAAAATTGGGGCCAAGGAAGACACAGTTGCTGAAGAGATTACCACCACCAAAAAGAAGATAAGTACTTTGCACAGACATAATAGGAAAGATGTCTTGAGGGCATCCCAGAAATCAGCAAGACCATACCCATGGTAGACTCAAGGTATAAAATGAAAACTCCTTTGAGAAGAAATCTTGGGGGTACTCTACTCACTCAGGAGTGCCTAGAAAACGGTTTTCCCAGGAATCCTTTCACCATGCTCAGCTACCCATGCAGTCAGAGGCTGCTGCAACCATGGTATAAAGGGGCTTGGCAATGGCTCAAGCTAGCAGGAGATCTTGGCCTCACCCATAGGGTGCTGCTGTGCAGGAATACAGGATGCTGGAGTTAAGGGATCAAGGAGGTTTCCATTGAGATTTCAAAGGAAGGCCTGGGAGGCCAGGCAGAGTGTAGCAGGGGTGGAATCCCTGCAAGCTTCCCCTACAAGAACAATCCATGAAGCCATGAGAAGGAAGCAGAAGCTGCAGTGGAGACCCCCCGGATTAAGAGATGTCAGTAATGTGAACATCTGCCAAGTAAACCTGCTGACTACAGACGGAGTCAACCTAAGAGAGAGGCCATGTGAGTTTCAGCCAGAAACTGAAACCAAAGGGGCAGAATTTCCCAAGCCCTATGGAGAGCACATCTTGCCACTATGTGCCCCAGCCAGATGTGAAGCTTCAGGACCTGATTGCCCAGTTGGGTTTTGGTCTTGTTTTGGTCCTGTCATTTCTTTCTATGCCCCTATTTCTCCCTTTTGAAACTGGAGTGTTTACTATTATATATTGGATATGTGTAACTTGCTTTTGGTCTTTATAGGGTCTCACAGCCAACAGTTCACCTTGAGTCTTAGATGAGACTTTGGACTTAGACTTTGGGACAATGCTGGAACTGTTAAGAATATGGGGCCTCCTGAGATAGACTAATTGCATTTTTCACTATAAGGTGGACGTCCTCCCCCTCAAAGTCTCATGTGATAATGTAGAAATATTCAGAGGTTAAATGATTAGATTATGAGACCTGTAACCTACTCAGTGGATTGATCCATTTGATGGATTAACAATTGGAATGGATTGGACAGAATTACCAAGTGGCCACTGTATGCAGGTAGAGCATGACTGGAGGAAGTACTTCCCTTGGGGCATACCCTTGGGGATTATATATCTTGTCCCTGGATTCATATTCTCCCCCCACCTCTCTGTCCCTCTGCTTCCTGACGGCCATGAGCCACGAGCTGAGCAGTGCTGTGCTACACCCTTACATCATGATGTTCTGCCTCATCTCAGGCCCAGAATGATAGAATCAATTGACCATAGACTCAGTCTCTGAAACTATAAGCCCAAAATAAACTTCTCCTTCTCTAAGTTGTTCTTGTCAGATATTTTCAGCTCAGCAATGAAAGCCTTACTAACACAATCTGGAAAAGATAGGCCAGGTTGACAAGCCACTGCAGAGCCTAGGCAAGGTCCTAAGGCTACAGGACCCCATGCCCACTAGGTTAAGATATTATGCACACACACATGAAATCCCCAACCCAGTCCAGTTCTCTCACATCACAGGTGATGGGGCAGCAGTGGTTACCATTGATGATGATTTAAAATGTAAGTCCCTCCTTCCCACGACCAGCAGTCTAAGCACAAACTGCTTCTTGAATATCTGGCCGCCAGAGCCATTGGGGATCAGGGCTCTGGCCTGACAGATTCTTCAAAGTTTGCCAGTTAGAAGGGAAATGGTCCTCACTGAACAGGCCGTCTTTGAAGATGGATACTCTGACTTTTTTCTGCATATTCACTTGGAGACCATAAATCCTTTATCAGACAGAACAGAGTAAGTAGATTGAACACCTGGAGGCCAGATATTACTCCTCGAGCCAGTTCCCTAAAAATCCCCCCTCATCTGTCTGTCTGTCTGTCTGTTCATCCATCCATCCTATTGATTCTGTCTTTCTGGAGAACCCTGGCCAAAACATTCTCCAACACATCATCCAGAAGAGATGAGATTCATGCCACTGACACCCAAAGATAAGATGTGCCAGAAACGAATGTGGGAAAGTCTGCCCTGCCCTGGCATCAGGGCAGAGTGACCAAGCAGTGGACTGGAAAGGAGTGGCCATCATCACACTGCATCCCACAAAACCTGACGGCCTCTGCAGTTGCTCCTTCTTACCCAGACTAACCCACTCTGATTCATCTGAATATACCCTGAGAACAAAAACAATATCACACTTTGCTCCTTCAATTTTCTTTTCCCCCTTTACTTCCAGCTCCCTTGTCTGATGCCAGCCCAGGAGTGGGCAGCCATGGCCTCTCTCCAGCATCATCCAAGGGGACCTGTTTGCTCTCTACTGACACACAAGTCTCTGGTGGTCCTCCCTTGGCTGTGCAGCTTCCCAGGCAGAACATTCACATTTTCACACACATCTCCTGGGAAACAACTCAGCATCCAGGTAAAGCATGAGGACGTACCAGACATGCAGGGTTTCAAATGGTTTTTAAGGTCTGGAACTCTTCAGATAGAATTTTATGAGAAACCCCAATATGAAAAACAAATAATGAGAAACGCTTTTGATTGAAACCTAGTGGAAGAAGGTGGGCACAGAACCCACCTGCTTAGTGGCCTCTGTCTCCCCTGAGGGCTTCATCAGAGCCTGTGAGCTCCAAAGTGTCATCTGGAAACCTCTGCTCTAAAGTGTGCACCACATGTGGGGTGAAGATGGTGCTGGTGGTGGTGTTGATGGAGGTGCAGATGGAGGTGGTGTGACCGAACCAGCATTAACAGTGATAATGTTGGTGAGGATGATTGTGGTGACGGTGGTGTCTGTGATGGTGTTGGTGATGGTGGTACCACTGGTAGTATTGGCAGTGATGGTGGTAGCAATGGTTGTTTAGATGGTGACGTGTGTTGATGGTAGTGTCAAAAGTGACCTGTTAATGGTAGTGTTGGTAGTGACATGGTATCAATGGAAGTCTAGGTGGTAACATGGTATCAATGGTGGTCTAGGTGGTGATATGGTATCAATGGTGGTCTAGGTGGTGATATGGTATCAATGGTGGTCTAGGTGGTGATATGGTATCAATGGTGGTCTAGGTGGTAATATGGTATCAATGGTGGTCTAGGTGGTGACAGAGTATCAATGGTGGTCTAGGTGGTGATATGGTATCAGTGGTGGTCTAGGTGGTAATGTGGGGTCAATGGCAGTCTAGGTGGTAACATGGTGTTAATGGTAGTGCTGGTGGAGATGTGTTAATGGTAATGGTGGTGGGGGCGGTCATGATAGTGGTAACATAGACAGATTCTATTGAAACAATGGTTTATGAAAATGATATTAACTTCAGGCACTATAGTCAGGAAAATAAGAAGGCAACCCCTTTCTGGAAAGCATCGCCTTCCAGTTCTTTCCTATTTCCCAGTGGTGCACGTATCACAGACAGAGCCACACTATAGGTACTAAATAAAAGTAACATTTTGATATTTTCACACCTTAAAGAAATGGGTGATCTAGAACATTCTGCTAGGATATCCTAAATCTATAAAGAAGAGAAAACTTTGGCAAAATGGATAAAAGCATTTTGATACCAAAAAAAAAAAAAAAAAAAAAGCAGACGAGACCAAGTAAACCAGTAAAATTAGGGAGGCGGACACCAACCCCAACCCTTGAGACACCACCATGTGCCGGGCCTTCTCCAACCCAAGCTGACCCGCAGGGCAGGCGTGGCACCTGTCCCCCCCCAGGAGGATGGAGGCTCACCCACCAAGGAGGCCACAGTGCTGACATCACAGCCTCAGGGTGGAGGTGGCCCCTGGCCAGTCTGGCCTTCCTCCTCAGCTCCTGAACACCAACCTGAGGAGCTCAGGACTCCCAGGTGGTGGCCCCTTGGGCAACACATCAAGCACACTGAAGATAGTCTCCTATGAGGTCTCAGGGACGACCCATGAGCGTGCCCGACCCAGGTTGCTCTCCTGGATGTTCAGAACCCTTGTATGGTTCACTGCAAGGACCTGGCTTATGCCATCCTAGAGGCTGAGATGTCCACCGTCCACTGTGTACAGGTTGGAGACCCAGGAGCCCTGGATGTGACTCACAGCAAGCCTGAGGCCTGAGGCCCAGGTGGAATGACGGGTGTCCCAGTCTGAGGGCAGAAAGTGAGACGGTGAGATGAGGAGCCGCACAAGCAGCAAGCAGGGAACAGAAGCCAGTTCCTCTTCCTCGGCCTTGGTCCTTCTCAGGCCCTTAGTGACTGAAGGATGCCCACCCACACTGGGAGGGCCATCTACCTTCCTGAGCCCACCAACTTGGATGCCAATGCCGTCCAGATACACCCTCAAAGACCCCCAGAACAACAATTAATCTGGGCTCCCTGCAACCCACTCAAGTTGACCCACAAATAACAAAGAACCTAACTGGGGTGAACAGAGCCCAGCAAACCCATGGCCAGGTGACCCAGGAGCGGTCACCTGCACCAGCCTGGTGCACCTCTGAGTTTCTTTCTGGTGCACACCTGACTGCAGAGCACGGCCACACACTAAAATGTAAGTCACCTGCGACCACTCAGTCACGCGGCAGGAGTGATCGGGGCCAGGTGCCCTTGGGGCTGCCTCTCCTGCAGCAACACCAGAAAGGAAATGTGAGAGTCTGAGTTCTTTGTTTACCTTAAATATGTTGACCATGTGATGCAGGCAATTTATACTTATTGATGACATTGTAGAAAGCATTGGAAATTATTTTTAAAAGACCCAGAGTGGGGGAAGTTGCTCCTCATCTCACCACTAGAAGACAACTGCAGTTAACGTTTCCATATTCCCACCTGTTTCAGGGATAAAGAGGTTGGGGTGTTTGTTTGTTTGTTTTACAGAATCCAGTTCAACTTTCTAACAGTTCTGATCCTCTATTTAATTTCAAACCAAGCCACAAGCCTTTTCTCAAACAATAAGTATGAAATAGCATTTATCCACTTACTCTATTCTCAACTTTTTGGTGAGCACCTACTAGTTGTCACGCGGAGACACAGATGAACCAGGTAGAATAGTCCTAACCATGTCTAGTAGTGGGGGTAGACAGCAACGATACAACAAACCAGAGGGAGGGCTAGCTCAAGGAACTGAAAACACAGAAGGCAAATGTCCTGGGTAAGCTGCTGCCAGCTCAGCCCGGGGTGAGACTGTCATTTCCACTGTACTGTGCCCACTCCACACACAGCAGGCTGGCTTGGTTTTATGAATGTTGATTTAAATACACTTAGTTATGAGAATGTATTAGTCAGCTTTCCATTCCTGTAACAAATACCTGACATAAATCAAGTTAATAAGAGAAAAGGTTTATTCTAACTCACAAATTTTGGAGGTTTCAGTCTATGGTCAGTTGGCACCTTGGCTTGGGCCAGTGGCAGGGCAGCATATCATGGTGAGGAGCACATGGTGGAGCAAGCAGCTCACTTCATGGGGACCAGGAAGCAAAGAGAGAGAGAGTGAGAAAAAAGAGAGACCAGCATCCCACGTTCACTTCAAGGACATGCCCTGCTGACCTAAGACCTCCCACTAGGCCCCACCTCTTAAAGGGCCCACCAGTGTGCCATGGGCACCAAGCCTTCAACATGGGAGCCTCTGGGGGACTCAAGGAACTGAAAACAGAAAGCAAATGCCCTGGGTGAGCTGAAAAGAACTTGTAAGGTACCTTCAAGATGCCTTCTTAGGATAACAGATGACCCAAGATGTCTCCAAGCCACCTTTGTGAATCAACTTATGATGGACTGCAAAACAACCACAGCCCCTCAGAGGTGCCTCCTGCTTCATCATCAGTGGCGTCAGTGCAGTGGCCACGGCCATGGTGGTCTTGACCTGTGGCTTTCGAGGCACTTTGAGTTAGGTCCTAGGGTTCTGCACCGGCACCTTGAAAAGCAAGTCTGTAAGGTCTGTAAGAGCCAGGAAGCTGCTGTTTACAGCTGTGTTTCACTTTCAACGTGCTAACGACCCACCAATTCTCAGTTTCTCTTTAGAGATGCTGAGTCGGGGAGCAAGTTAAGTCAGGAACAGGAGAAGGAGGCCCTACGTCAGGGGCAAAGGACCAGGACACTGTGGCCTTGGGCAGTGGGTGCTTTTTAGGCATTTGATAAACCAAAACAATGTCGCTAGTGGGCCCTCCATTGGTCAATCTGTAGAATGTAAAATAGCCACACGGTATTCACACACCACAAGCCATTCTGCACCTGCTTCTTCCTGATCGGGCACCTGGCTCACCTGGACACCCTGAGTCCTCACAGGAGGCCACAGAGGAAAACCCAGAGCAGGGACAGAGGGGTCTCCAGCCCATGGCTGCCAGGCTCCAAGATGGTTGGTCCTCTCACAGCTGCAAATGCAGCTGAAATGTGTAAACGTAAAGAAAAATTAAATTTAAATAGAAAACAGAAAAAAAAAATGAACTTTGGGTTTAAAGTCACTGTTAATCCATGAGAATAGTGACATTTTTCTTATTCACCTACTAGTCCCCAGTGGCCCAGAGTTCCTGGGTCGAGATACCTGCTCAATAAATATTCACTGAATAAACAAATCCATAAATAAAATTTCCAGAATAACAAATGCCTTGCAAAATACCTGAAGGCTCTCCTCAGTTGAAAAGGAGTGTCTGTAGTTCAGAAGGCATTAAGTCAGAAGTACGCTGCACTGAAAATCCAGAGGCTCATGTCAAGCTTTCCAAAATCACAGAAGTAGCCAGGCACACAGTGGCACATGTCTGTAATCTCAGCAGCTCAGGAGGCTGAAGCAGGAGGATCACAAGTTCCAGGCCAGCCTCAGCAACTTAATGAGGCCTTAGCATGACCCTCTCTCAAAATTTAAAATAAAAGCTGGGCGCAGTGGCGCAAGCCTGTAATCCCAGCACTTTGGGAGGCTGAGACAGGAGAATCACAAGTTCAAAGCCAGCCGCAGCAACAGCAAGGCACTAAGCAACTCAGTGAGACCCTGTCTCTACATAAAACACAGAATAGGGCTGGGGATGCGGCTCAGTGGTCGAGTGCCCCTGAATTCAATCTCCAGTACCAAAAAATTAAAAAAATAAAAATAAAAAGGGCTAGGGATGTGGGTCAGTGGTTAGGCCCCCCTGGGTTCAATCCTTGGTACCAAAAAAAAAAATCACAGAAATGTTGAGCTTAGTTCTCAGATGCACACGGTCAATCCAATGCCAAGGAGGCACTGGGACACCTCCTGTATCTGGAGGGAGGCAGTGATGTAGAATGCCTTGGTCACATCGCTGGCACCATCATCTTGGATACAGGTCTGAACTTCTCAGGTGAGCAGGTGGACAAAATCAAGTTCTCCCCAGAAGGAGGTGCCTCAGAAGTACACGTCCCACCATGGAAGATGCTTGGTCCTGGAAGTCCACATTGGGCCTAAAATTACTGCGGGCCTTTTCTGAGTGATGGATGTGATGCTGCAGCAGCTGTGGAGGGCAGCAGGTCTCCCCACATGCGTTGGACATGCTGAGCATCTTCTAGGCCCTCCAGGCAGCAGGATTCTCCCCAGTGTCAGCTGATCCTGCAGCACATTGGCCAGAGTTTCCTTCGTCAGGGACACTGTAACCAGAGGACTGGGCAGCTCTGAGTCCCACAGAGCACAAGGACAGGCCGGAGGGAGCTGGAAGGGAGCCGGGCACAGCGGGCAGTCCAGGATGAAGACTTCGCAGCTGGGCTGAGGTGGTGTGAGGGGGCACCAGGGCTGTGGCTGATACACCTCTAAACTGGGACTTCTCCCCATGGGAGCATTTTCTTGCTCATGGACAGTCCACTGTGAGCGTTCAGGGGCAGACTTCCACACAGCCATCCAGGGGTCCAGGGTGCTTCCACATAGGAGCCAGCAGACCACCACTGGATCAAGAGAGGCCACATAACATCCACTCCTATCTCACTAATGAGAACTGGGCAAGGGAACTTAGTCCATTTCTGTTACTATAACATAATACCTGAGTCCGAGTACTTTATTAAAAAATAGATCTACTGAGCTTAGAGTCTCAGAAGCTAAAATTTCAAGATCCAGCAGCCCTGTCTATTTGGTCTCCAGTGAGAGTCCCCTGACAGATGGCGTCACAGATGGCGTCACAGTGGGAAGAGCATCACATGGTAAGACAGAAGCCAGAGAGGACCAGACCTGCTCGTTTGGGAACAGCTTGCTCTCGTGGGAACCAACCAGGGTCCTGAGGTACTACCTTCATCAAGGGTAGCATCTGTGACCCAATCAGCTTCCGCCTCTTAAAGGTCCCATATCATAAAGGTACTACCAGTTGGTACCAAGTTTCCAGAACATGTCAGTTATCTTTCCATCACCGTCACCAAAATGCCTGCCAAGAACAACTTGGAGGAGTTAAGCTTTGTTTTGGGCTCACGGTTTCAGAGGTTTGATCCGCGGTTGTCTGACTGCACTGCTCTGGGCCCGCGGGGAGGCAGAATATCATGGCGGAAGGGCGTGGAGGGGGGAGCTGCTCAACTCACGGCAGCTGGGAAGCAGAGAGAGAGACTGAGGAGCCAGGGACAGAATGTAGTCCTAAGCCACACCCCCAGTGACCTACTTCCTTCAGCCATGCCCCACCTGCCTATAGTTACCCTCCAGTGTCCATTAAAACCAATCCATCAAGTGGATTAATCCACTGAGGAGGTGATGGCTCTCAGAACCATTCACTTCACCTCTGAACATTCCTGCATTGTCTTCATGACCAAACCATAATACAGCACGTGAGCCTTTTGGGGCCACACTCAAACCATACCCAGTCCACAGCAGGGCCCCATCTGGGTGTCAGGGATCTAGGGACCTGATTCCTGGCTGGCAGCCACAGCCCACCATAACTCCATGTGAGGGAAAGTCAGAAAGAGCCTCAGAAGGAGGGAAAGAAAGTCCTGGAGGAGGCACAGCACCATTGAGGCCGGGCTGGGCAGCTGCAGAAGTCAGCAAGAGCCCCCAGGGCCCAGGGCACATGTGCTGGCTGGTCGCTGTGGACAGAAAAAACAACCTCCTCTGGACCTTCCTAGAAAATTCTCAGCCAAGTTTTATGACACGTAGTATTCGTGTGTGACTGGCTCCTCCCAGGAAAGAGGATGGCACTGAGTTCTGTGTCTTGCCTGAAAAGCACCAGAACCAGCCACACCAACTCACATCACGGGCGCAGGTAGTCCCTACCCAGGTGGCCTGGCTCTGCCATGCAGATCAGCGCTCCTGGGGAACCTGCATCGGTGCTGTGCACAGCTGGCATGAGGGGCACGTGGTGAGAACAGAGGACTGATGACAGATTCACGATCCCCCAGAATCCATGTCCTTCTGGATGCTCAGAATGGGTCATTATTTGGAAATAACATCTTTGCAGATAAAATCAGTTCGGATGAGGCCACATTGGGTTGCGGGAGTCCTCCATCCAACGTGACCTGCGCTGTGTAGGCAGTGGACAGGCACAGACACCCCAGAAGGAGGCGGACACTGACGTAGCCACAAGCCAGAGACACCCAGGACTCACAGCCACCCACAGCGGGAAGGGCTGAGCCTGGGGGATCGTCTCCGAGCTTCAGAGGAGGCACAGCCCTGCTGGCACCCCAACTTCAGGCCTAGGACTCCAAAGGAAGAAACTTCTGGATTATAAGCCACCTGGCTTGTGGTGATGTGTGACAGCAGCCCTAGGGCACTAATCAGAAGGAGGCCCAGAAGGAGAGTTAATAGAAATGAGGAGGGAAGAAAGTAAACCTCCCAGAGGCTCCTCACCGTCCATCTCGCCTCTGTCCTTAGTCCTGGACGTTTTTCCAGAAGACTCACTCCAGCTGATTCTCCTCAAGCCAGTCAAGTACATGGAGCCTGCAGCCTTCCTGCTCCTCCTGTCCAGGGTGAGCCTTGCAGGCTAGCCCACCTCCTATCTCCTACAGGCCACCTACAGCAGCCCACCACCCAGGGTCCCCTTTGCTTCCCTCCTCTGAGGCAGGCCTTGAAGTCACCTCCTCCCGGGGACAGCTCTGGTCTCTAACTCGCAGTGCTTACCTCCCCGCTGGCAGTGCTTGCCACAGCTCGCATGGGGTCAGAAAGCACCCAGCTTAGGTGTGTCTGCTTACCTCTTCTCCAGTGACCCCAAATCTTCTGCCGACGTGATGAACGCCGACCCCACAGTGACATACGAGTCACGCCTGGACGTTGATTACTTAAACTACCTTTAAATCTACCCTAAAGCTAGGGCAGTTCAAGACTGAAGAATAAGACGTGGACCCTCCCACAGATCAGGCATCTGAAGCCCCAAGAAAACACTAAAGTCACCATCATATTTAGGAGATGATAATAAGAATAATAAATTATGACGAGTTACTTGGAAATGATGTGGGTCATGTGAGGTTTCTAAGTGAAACCACGCAGAGTCTCATCCCTGGGGGATCTTCAGGGTCTTCAAAGGCAGATTGCAGCCAGGTGTGGGTTCCCTGGTGCCAGGAGCAGAGAAGCTCGGCTGAGTGAAATGTGCCTCGCAGCTCTATGCAAAACACTACCCCAACGATCTGACCATCAAATGAATATTGTACACCTACCTCTCAGCTACGCAAGGATCTCTAACCTCGCCCCCCGCCCTGAGTATCCAAAGGAAAATCAGCCTGCAACCTATAACACGCAGGCCCCGCCACCCCACACTCCGCCTGCACTTCCTGGTTAAGTGGTTAACCAAACATTTCAAACCATACTTTCCTACTGACCAGTTAAACACAGCATATTTCAGATACTGCCATTATCTTCAGTGGGTGCAGTTACTTTAATTAAGCAGCAGTTTTTCCCTTAACACATGGTCCTATGTTTTTTCCTATGAGAAAAAAGGGAGTAACCAATTTTACATTTTAAAAATGAGCTTTGCCAGGTCTGGTGGTGCGTGCCTGTAATCCCAGCAGCTCAAGAGGCCAAGGCAGGAGGACTGCAAGTTCGAGGCCAGCCTCATCAATTTAACACGGTGCTAAGCAACTTCGCAAGACCCTATCTCTAAATAAAAAATAAAAAGGGCTGGAGATGTGGTCCAGTGGTCAAGCACCTCTGGGTTCAATCTCCAATACCAAAAATTTTTAAATGAGCCACCCCAAGTCTTCAGTTTGTGACAGTTTTGACCCCTCAGGTGAATACAAAAGAAGAATGCCACCATCCACTCACCAGAGCTGCCCCCCACATGTGGTCCTAAGGTCTTAAAGCTCTCCTTTTGCAGCTCTGTCTAGTCTTACGGGGCTGCATGTGGAATTCTCACACACTTCACAGCTTAAACTGCACCATGTGTCCTTACAGTTCATTAGGTCAGAATCTGGTCATGGCAGGGCTGGAGTCTCTGTTCACTGTCTTACAAGGTTGAAATCAAAGTATGGGTGGGTAGAATTTCCTTCTAGAAGCTCCATGGGAGATGGTGCCAAGCTCGCTGAGGTTGCCGGATGAATAGGGCTCAGTCTCTACAAGACTACAAGGAAAGGTGTCGGCTGCCCCCTCCGTCTCCAAAACCATTCAGGGAGAGTCCCTCCCACAGAGAATGTCTACCAGGAGCGCCGGCCCCTTCTGAGGCACACCTGGGGAAGTCCAGCTCATCCGAAGTAGCTTCTTTTCCTGAAAGTCAATTTATCTGGGGCTTTATGCCTGCAAAATCCCAGCAGCCGCACCTGGCCTCCTGCAAAGCTGGGAGGAGGTGTGTGTGCCCCGGGGAGCAGGCATCTTGGGAGCCTTCAGAGTGGCTTAGCTCTGGTTCACACGCCTCATTGTCTTCTTTATTCAAAACGAGCAGGAAAAGATCCTTTACTTCTAATTATTTCAATATGCTAGAAAATGAAACTGACTTTGGAGCTGACAACCTATCCTGTAGCCAAACTGGCAAAATCTCAGAGACCAAATAAAATCCAGCCTATCCTGAAACCTGTGTGTGCAGGCCTGATATTAAAGTCTCTCACCAGTTTTCACTGTCATCAGAACTGCAAGCCCCTGGGGCGCTGTGGGTCACCAAATGGTGCTCTGGGGACATAGGGCCCTGGCTGGGTCTCACCAGCACTCAGGGCTCTGCGAAGGAGCTCTCTGTCATCCAAACCTTTTGCTACTCAAAGTGAGATCCTGAACCAGCCTGCGAGAGCTCCAGGCTCCACCGACCTTGCTGGGCCAGAGCCGCCTTTCCACCAGATTCCAGAGACGCCTGTGCCCATCCGAGTCGGAGGAGCATGAAACACACACCCAAGGCTCAGAAGAAAGTCGTTTCCCCCAGAAAATGCACCTCAGACGTGGTAGGGACAAGAGCATGTCACCTGCCCCCTCCCCTGCACAGCCTGCCAGTCATCCTTGCCCCAGGTAAACCTTAGTGATGGAACTGGCCTGTGCCATACCCAGTGGTGTGCTCTGAAAGCATGTCTTTCCAAAGTTCAAAGGTAGAACTTGATCTCCAGAGTGACAGTATTTTAAGACTTGAAGCTCTTGGCAGGTGACTAAGCTGTAAGGACTCCATCCTCACATATGGGATTCATCCCATTAGAGGAGAGACTAAAAACTCCCTTTCCTTCTCCACCTTCATTATATGGACACAAAGTCACCATTCACAAGGAAGAGGTCCATGCCAGACCCTTAGCTTGCCAATACCTTGACCTCGGAATTTCCAAACTCCTGAAGTATGAGAAATAAATCTCTACTGTTTTTTAAATCACCTGCTCTATGGCATTTTTGTTATAGCAGCCTAAGCTGACAGATGCGTCTTGCCAAGCTGAGAACTTTCTCAACTCAGGAAATGGTTCCCTAAAATTGCTCCCATTTCTGTTGTGTGGGCCCATAGCTGGTGACTAAGCAGGGGATGGCTGAGCTGACATGGGCCTTCCCTGTGGCCCAGAGATAGCAAGCACTGCCTCCCTGGCATGGGATCTATGACCTATAAAGGACACAGAATGAGAATAAGAGAAGTCTTGCCTGCTCACTGCTTCTAAAAGCTTCCTGAGTCATCCAAGGCCAGCATCTGCTCCAGTGAATTATAGACCCACTGTGCGTGCAGAGAACGGGCCCATGGGCAGGCAGACTCAGTCACAGCTCTCTTCCCTTCTTTTGACAGTGGCTTTGCAGCTGTCTGCTTCTGGGCCCACAAGTCAGTCACTGGGAAGCAGGACCCTGCACTTTTGACACGGATCTGAGTTCGAATCCTCTCTCTAGCCATAGGACAATATGAGCTGATGCTAAATCTCTAAGCAACCTTTCCCTCAACACCCAGTCCCCTTTGTCTGACTCTCTCTGTCAGATGCCAGGGCTAGGAGGGCTTTGATTCCATGCTCAGCCCTAACTTCTGGTGCTCACTGGGGTCTCTCGGGGACCCCAGCTGATGAAGAAACCCCCACCTCCAATGTTGCCCACCCTGAGGTGGAGGAAAGAGCTCTGGAAGCTCTTGTCCCTTCAGCTCACAGCTCACTGGGCAGAACTGGTCACAAGCCTCACCAGCAACACCAGGAAGTGGAGACTCGCCTGTGCGGTCACCCACAGCCCTCCAGCCACTGTGAAGAAAGACTACAGAGAGCGTGTGGGTGGGCTCAAGGTCCCAGGCGCCCTTTTGACCACCCTATTCTCAAAGCATCATGGAACAACAGCACATGCATTGAGGAGCCTCAGAGCCCTTCACCAGGGGTAGACACTGAGGGTGCAGGAGGGCAGGGGCTCAGCTCTCGGGAGAGCCCTGGCTTGGCCCCCTACTGGGCCACATCCTAGCACCCACTTTGCTCAGGGGCCAGCATGGCGCTCGCTGAGCTTCTACCTCGCTCAGGGAAGACAGGGCTGCCAGGACGAACTCTGACCTGCTGTGCTGCCAAGGGCCTGTGGCTGGAGAGGCCCGGCCAGGCCGGGGGGTCCCAGAACCTGGGTCCGCAGGTTCACTTCCACGGGCCTCTCCCGCAGGCCTCGCTGCCGGGTGGCCTGCGTGCTGGTCTCAGCTCTCTGACACCCGGGGGGTGGACTGTGAGCCTCCCGTGCAGCCCGAGGGCCTTAGTAGCAAAGGATTCGAGGAGCATGAAGACTGAGTGGGAAGGAGCATGCCAGCAGGCCTCCCACCCAGACGCTCCTCCAGGAGTCCTTGCCGCTGCACCTCAGGGAGCAGGGCTGGATGGGGACGGGGTGCAGGGCTGGTATTCCTGTGCAGGGCAGGTAGCTGTCACTACCTGCCCGGGGTGGGAATGCAGCGGGCTGGCATCACGGCTGCCTGCATCTACCAAGTGTGGCGGAGGCTCTGGGCTGGGGTTCCCTTCACAATGGAACTCAGCTGGGTCAATGACTCTGAAGGCCTCCTGCTTCGCTCCCAGATCTCTCTGGGGACACCAATGATGACTGATGGCTGGATGTCCCAGCCTGGCAGAGGACAGGGCTCCTGATGCCATCACATTCAGATCCCATCTGCAGATTCAAGGGCTTCAGAGTTCTCATGCTGCAGCTGAAGCACATGACAATCCAGCTAGGCCCAGGGATCCTGTGGACAACAGAGGTGGTCTCAAGGGCACCGAAGACAGAATCGTGCCTTCTATCCACATGGCATAGGGCTCCTCGTGCAGCATATGCCCCTGGCATTTAGTACCAAAAAACAAAAAACAAAAACAAATTGTCTGTATTTGCTGGACACGGTGGCACATGCCTGTAACCCCAGCGGCTCAGGAAGCTGAGACAGGAGGACGGCAAGTTCAAAGCCAGCCTCAGCAAAAGTGAGGCACTAAGCAACTCAGTGAGACCCTGTCTCTACATAAAACACAAAATAGGGCTGGGGATGTGGCTCAGTGGTCAAGTGACCCTGAGTTCAATCCCTGGTACCAAAAAAAATAAGAAAAGAAATTGTCTGCATTTAATGCCTTGTGCCTCTTTGCTGGAATGGAAAGCCACTGACCTTCTAGAACACCAAAGTCCCTTTCTTTTTGTAAGAAGGGTTTTTAAATAGTCACTGTTTTGGAGTATGACAGTCATCTCCTCATTTTGAGCAGTAGGAAAACCTCATCAGCCTGGGAAAACCACTATGGCCTGCCAGATTTCAAAGGGCTACTTCTGGAAGTGCCTCAGTTTCCAGAGCTCCAGAGTGGTCATGTGTCATCCCTTTACCAAATGGGTGGTGACAAGAGCAACCTGCTTCCCCATGCTTTCCAGAATGTTCCATTCATGCAAGTGGGTTTCACTGGGGCAGGGAGTGAGGAGACAGGCCCCTTTGGGGACATTTAGGAAATCACTGGATCTTTTCTGTTGTCACCACAAGGGGAGAGGGACACTGAGGGCTTTGGGCAGATACAAGTAAGAACCCCACCCTAGTCCCTCACTACAAAGAATCACCCCCTATCCCACATGATTTTCAAACATCCTCATGTTCGTCCCTGGAGGTAAAACTCCAATCACAATACCTGAGCCTAGAACCTAATTCCATCTGACATACAAACATTGTGCATATTTTTTAAAATACCCTAGCTTTTTTTTTTCAATACCCAAACTTAAAATACCCTGAATGTCTCAGGAATGCAATTTCAGGCTACATCAGGGGAAGACTGTGCTTTGATTGGCTTGGAACTTTCCTGAGGGCCCCTCTGCAGTCTGAACAATCAGGGCACAAACAGCAACGTCCTCCGGGTATCTGGTGGCGGGCGCCACGCCCCGGCTCATCTCCATGGTGGTTCTGTGCTTAGAAGCAAGGCAGGCTGCGAACGTCATTCAGAGAATCCCCTTGCCAGCAGAGCACGGCCAGCAGAGCACGTGACCGGGGTTTCCTGGAGTAATGAGTTACAGGGTAGATGAGGGAACGAGGCCGAGAGAGTCACCTGAAGTCCCCAGCACTTCAATGGACACCACTAATCCCAAGTGTTCTTGCATCGAGGACAGAAGAAGAAGAAAAAAAAATTATGAAAGCTCCCTTTGGGGACAGGATGGGGACAGGATGGGGTCAGTGTGATCAGCAATCAGGTCATAAGGTCTCCAAATCCTTCCAGGATTCTGTCTCCTGCACCAAGTAAGACCTGGGCTTGCTGACAGGCTCGCTGGACTTTCTGTTCTCCGCCACTTCCGTTTATGATTGAGGTCAAACACTACACAGCCCAGCCTGGTGAACAAGCCTGGATTTTGTAGCAATGGACGTGTCCCTGGCTCTGTTTGTACCTGATGGAAGAATCTCTATCACCCAGTAGAGGGGTTGGTGGCTTGATTCAGGTCTTGGCTCTCCCCCTCCAGCCAGGCTCACCCTCAGCCTCCACTTCACGAGAGAGAACAGGATCCTCCACCCCACAGCGTGGTGGCCCGGGTTGTGCAGGGTAACAAGGAACCGTCTAGGACAGAGTTTAAAGGAAGGGGCCCTCCCTTAGCAAGCATGGACGACCCACTACTTGGTATCTCCATTCCACGGTCCCAAGGCAGTTGGGGGCAGCTTGGCCTCAGAGGAACTCTTTCCTTAATTCTGCATCCCAGGTAACTTCTCAACCCGACCTGTCCTGGGTGCAGGGTGGAGGCTATGTGACACTATACTCAGGGGACACTGGAAGCTCTGGCAAGCTCATCGCCCTCACAGTCCTGCAGGCTGACCTGCCCTCAAGGTTCTTGTATAAGGTTCTCCCACTGTGGTTCTGAGCTCTACTAGGGCAGGGCTGAGCCTCACCACCGTCTGTCCTCCCAGAGCCACACACCAGGCACGGCTTAGTAACTGCCAGATGGCTGGATAGTTGAACAGACAGTCTGACAAATAGGTGGTGGGTAGACAGACAAATGGAGACGGATGGATGGATGGACCAAAGATGGATGCAGAGATAGATGTATAGATGGATGAACAGAAGAACAGAGAGATGGATGGAGGGACGGATGGATGGATGGATGGATGGACGGACGGACGGACGGACACACGGACGGACAGCAAATGTAGTCCAGGTGGGAAGCCCCAGGTACATGACCTGGGTTTCAAATGGCCCCCCATTCACTCTAGGAGAAAAAGTTGCTGTCCGGTCCTGCCTCCCTCCCTCCCGAGCTTCCTGAAGCAGGACATGGGGTGGGGGACGGGTGGTACTTTGGGTTCATCACAACATCTCAAATCATTTTTCAAACTCTTGGCCCAGCCCCTCGGACCTTTTGCCAAGCACTTTTTGCCTCAGTTTCTGAACCCTGGAGAAATGTTATCTGAATGTTTCCAATTCATTTATGCTCAGCTCATCAAAATGCCATTTTATAAGAGCGGTTTAAACTCCAAGAGATCTGGGAAACTTTCCACTCATATATTTATAAGTGGAAAGCAGCCTGGGTTATCCTATTAAGTGGGGGAAGGGTGCGGTGGTCCCAGGACCCAGGTCCCTCCTGCGTGCCCTGTCCACACCCGTGACAGCCTAGGCAGACCTGGGAATGGAGGTACCCCGGGCCACGTCAGGGCAGGGGTCATGCCGGGCTCCATCCACCTTATCTACACAGGCAAGAGCTTCCGGGGCCACCAAGGAGGTCAGAGGGCCCAGTGCAAACATGGAATTTCCAGAGAGAATCCCCTGGGCTAGCATCCTTAACTACAAATGGAAGTTCCCCAGAGTTCTCCAGACTAGCCCTGGGGAGAGGGAGAGACCACTCACCAAGGGCTGACTCTCAGCTTCCTTGCCAGCTTCCTTCTGACACTGGATAATGCCCCAAGGCAGTTTAAATGTTTTAACAATTTTTTTTTTGTACTGAGGATTGAACTCAGGGGCACTCGACCACTGAGCCACATCCCCAGCCCTATTTTGTGTTTTACTTAGAGACAGGGTCTCACTGAGTTGCTTAGTGTCTCACTGTTGCCGAGGCTGCTTTTTTGAACTCGCAATCCTCCTGTCTCAGCCTCCCAAGCCGCTGGGATTACAGGTGTGCGCCACCGCACCCGGCTCCTCTGCAACTTTTAACGGCCCATGTGATCACATAGGGCCCATCCAGAGAAATCAGGAGAGTCTCCCTATTTTAAAGTCTCCCTATTTTAAAGTTCATTGACCTAAATTGCATCTGAAAATCCCATTGTGGCTGTATCCAGATTCGTATTTGATTGGATTACCAGGGGACTAGAATCTTGGATGACATCTTTAAAACTTTTCCTATCGGGGACTTAAAGAAATGATTTACAAACCACATTTATGACAAAGGACTCATATTGAGAATATAGATATGTATTTTAAACCCTCAAAACTCAACAGGAAAAAAAAACAATTTAATTAGGAAATGGGCAAAGAGATAAAAAGATATTTCACTGAAGAGGATGTGCGTGTGCCAGAAAAGCACACGAAAGCTCACTCACCGTCAGGAGCCATCAGAGAGATGCAAATCAGGAGCACAAGGAAATATGACTGCCTGCCAGTTGGAACTACTAAAATGAGGATAGCAACAATACTGAAATCTGGTCAGGACGGAAAGAAACTGCATCTCTCGTGCTTTGCTGCTGGGAATGTAAGAAGACACAGCCTCTCTAAGAACAGTCAGGCAGTTTCTTTAAAAGCTCAACATACACTTACTTTACAGCCCAGCAACTGCAAACCGGGGTATCTAACCCATAGAAATAAAAACTGTGTCACACCAAAACCTACACACACACACACACACACACACACATACACAACCACACCTTGGTCACTTTAGTTGTAAAAGCCCAAACCAGAAACAACCAAAATGTGTGTCAGTGGTGAATGGCTAAATAAATAACTGAGATGGAGCCATGCAGATGTATAATCAGGGTTCTACAGAGAAACATGGAAACAGAGAAACAGATCGTGTGTAGGGAAAGAGAGAGAGAGATATTAAGAAACTGGCCCATATGACTGTGGAGGGTGGCAAGTCCCAAACTGTGCAGTTCCTGCTGGAAAACTGGACATTGCTGCTGCTGTAGCTGGTGTCCAAAGGCCATCTGCTGGCAGAATTCTCTCTTCCTTAGGGGAGGTCAGTCTTTTTCTTTACTGACCTTCAACTGATTAGATGAGACCTACCACGTTATTAAATCAGTCTGCTGAGTTAAATGTTCATCTCATCTAAAAAAAAAAAAAAAAAAAGTACCTCTCTAGAAACATCTAGAATGTTTGACCAAATATCTCAGTACCATGGTCTAGGCAAGTTGGTGCGTAAGATCAACCGTCACCATGAAGTGCCACTCAGTAACAGGAAGGAACAGTCCACTGCTGCGCATGGCAGCTTGGACAGGTCTCCAAGGAGGTCTGCCCAGGGAAAGACTCTCAATCTCAAAAGGTCACATACTCTGTGATTCTTTGTGTATAATATTTACAAAAGAAGAAAAAGACATGGGAATAATTTGTGGGCACCCAGGGCTGGGTGGCAGGAAGGGGGTGTACACAAAGGTCTCTGTACAGTGCCTCTGGGCTCCACGCCTGTAATGAGATGTCACAGAAGCACACACACGATGACCAGGGCACACTCTCGGCTCCGGTACCGTGTGACAACTCAGTTAAGATGTACCCAGGGGCCAACTGGGCAGGAGGCACCTGGGCCTCCCTGAGCTACGCAACCTGGTGTGAACCTAGAATCACCTCAGAGTGATTCTTTTCAACAGTTGATAAATGGGACAGCACCAAATGAAAAAGCTCTTCCCACTAAAGCAGGCAATTGGGAATGTGAAGAGAGAGAACCCACAGAAAGGGAGAGAATCTTTGCTAGTCACCCTTCTGACAGAGCGTTCATATCTAGAATATATAAAGAACTCAAAAAACTTTACACCAAAAAAAAAAATAAATAATCCAATTAAATGGGCAAATGAAATAAGCAGACACATCTCAAAAGAAGAGATACAAATGGCCAACAAATACATGGAAAAATGTTCAACGTCATTAGCAATTAGGGAAATGCAAATCGAAACTACCCTGAGGGGCTGGGGGCGTGACTCAGTGGTAGAGCACTTGCCTAGCATGCGCAAGGCACTGGCTTCCATTCTCAGCAGCACATAAATAAATGAATAAAATTAAAAAGGTATTGTGTTCATCTACAACTAAACAAAAAAATTTTTAAAAGAAACTATCCTGAGATTTCATCTCATACCAGTCAGAAAGGCAGCCATCAAGAATGTAAATAATAGCCAGGTGGTGGCACACGCCTGTAATCCTGGCACCTCAGGAGGCTGAGACAGGAGAATCGCCTCAGCAATGGCAAGGCGCTAAGCAACTCAGTGAGACCCTGTCTCTACATAAAACACAAAATAGGGCTGAGGATGTGGCTCAGTGGTCGAGTACCCCTGAGTTCAATCCTCAGTACCAATAAAAAAAAAGTTAAGGAGAAATAGCCGGGCATGGTGGCACTTGCCTGTCATCCCAGCAGCTCAGGAGGCTGAGGCAGGAGGATCTCGAGTTCAAAGCCAGCCTCAGCAAAAGCAAGGCTCTAAGCAACAGACCCTGTCTCTACATAAAACACAAAATAGGTCTGGGGATGTGGCTCAGTGGTCAAGTGCCCCTGAGGTCAATCCCCGGTACCAAGCGACTCAGGAGGCTGAGACAGAAGGATCGCGAGTTCAAAGCCAGCCCTCAGCAACTCAGCAAGACCTTGTCTCAAAATAAAATACAAAAAAAAAAAAAAAATGAGATGGAGATGTGGTTCAGTGGTTAAGCACCCTGGGTTCAATCCTCGGTACCATAAAAAAACCAAAAACAAAAACAGAGAGAGAGGAGAAAACAAATAATAATAAATGCTGCAGAGGATGTGGAGAAAAAAGAACACTTCTACACTGTTGATAGAAATATCAAGTAGTGCAACTGCTATGGAAATCAGTATAGAACTTCCTCAAAAGACCAGCATGGACCCACCATATGATCCAGCTACACCACTCTTCAGTATTTATCCCGAAGAATCAAAGTCATCATACTATAGTGATTTGTGTGTACCCATGTTTATAGCAGCACAATTCACAGTAGCCAAACTATGGAAGCAGCCTAAGGTGCCCATCAACAGAGGAGTAGATAGAGAAAATGTGGTGTATATACACAATGGAGTTTTATTCAGCCATTAAGAAAAATGAAATTATGCCATTTGTAGGAAAATGAGTGGAACTAGAGACCATTATTTTAAGCAAAATAAGTCAAACTCAGAAGGTCAAAGGTCATATATTTTCTCTCATATCTGGAAGCTAGAGAGGAAAAAGGAAAAGAAAGGTGGGGGGGTGTCTCATGAAAATCAAGGGGGATCAGTAGAGGAAAGGGACCAAGGGGTAGGAGGTAGGGAAGGAGGGGGGAAGTGCTAGGGAGTGATATTGCCCAAATTATATTGTATATTGTGTATTGTGTACATGTATGAATATGTAACAACAAATCTCATCAGTATGTATAACTATAACCCACACCAATTAAAAAAGTCAGAAAAAATAAAAATAAAAAACAATCAGCTAGGCACAGTGGTGCACACCTGTAACCCTAGCAGCTCAGGAGGCTGGGACAGGAGGATCTCAAGTTCAGGGCCAGCCTCAGCAACTTAGTAAAACCTTGTCTGAAAAGAATCAAAATGACTGGGGATGTGGTTCAGTGGTAAAGCACCCCTAGCGGGTGGGGATTTAGCTCAGAGGCAGAGCACTTGCCCAGCATGCACAAGGCCCTGAGTTCATTCCTCAGCCATGGGAGGGGTGGGGGGCAAGGAAAGAAAAGCGCCCCAAACCCCAATGAAAATACTGATGCCTTTTAAAAACTGTTGAAAGAAGGGAAAGGGCCCTGGGGTGCCAAGGGTAGGGTTCCCTGAATGCCTGGCAGCCATTGGCCAGCTCCTAGCATGTCAGGTCCTTGGAGGAAAGTCTGAACCCCTGATTCTGCTCCTCATCATCTGTCCCCAGGGACAGCAGTTACAGGCAAATGACACCTGGAAAGCTGTCCTTTCAGAAACAGAATGTGTTCTTTTCCATTTCCCCTCCTTCCTAAAACAAACCGATTTCCCCTCTTTTCATTTGTATCTAAACCAAGAGTCTAAATAAAGGAATAGCACTGTCTGCAAGGGCCATGCAAATCTGTGCTCACGGGTTCCTCTCCCCTGACGTTCACTAAACCCAAGGAGTTTAAGGAACTCCCCGGTACCAAGCGGGGAGTTGGGTTCATTAAACCCAACCCTTGCCAAAGCAAGTTAATTAAAGCTGCCTTAAGTTTCTGATGCTATAACAGAATAACACAGATTGGGTGATTTATTAACAATACAAGTTTATTAGGCCTGTGATTCTGGAGGCTGGGAGATGAAGGGGTCTCATCTGGTGAAGGCCTCATGGCAGAATGTCCAACAAGCATGCAGACAGAGAGAGGGCACGAGGGGGCCAAAGTCACCACAAACCTGCTCTTCAGTAACCTCACTAGTCCCGGCATGGGGCAGACCTAATTGCCTCTTAAAGGGCCCACTTCTTAGAACCATTACAGTGGCAGTTAAGTTCCAACTGAGTTTTGGAGAAGACAGACCACAGCAGAAACTATCAGTGACATCAACTGAAAAATGCATTTGCAATGTATGCTGAAGCCACATATATTCATTTAAGCTGACCATCCAGTTATGACTTTAAAGTTGCCTTTTGGATAGTACTGTAAAATAAAAAATAAGAGCTTGGAGACATGACTTTGGGGACTTTGGGAAGCCAGAAGGGCTGCCCAACAAGAGGTCGGCAACCCACAGCCTTTACTCAAAGTAGAATATGTTGGGGTGACATGACCAGGCAGGCCTATGGGAAAACTGTCCACAGTGTTGACCTTTGCTGATGAGGCCATCTGCTCTTCTTCCCAGTAGCCGGGCCTTCCCCATCCTCCTCCCCTCTGACCCTGTCGGCCAGGCGTTAACTGACTTGGCTGGGCGGCACTTTCTGTTGGCACTCCCATGGCCCCTCTGCGGGCACCAGCGAGCCGGGTTTGGTTGGCCCTTTCCTGCCTGTGGTTTACAGCTGACTCAGCAGGCCAGCCCAGGCACACAGCTTGTAGTGTCGGTGCGGTCCCCTCCACCTTAGATAGCGTTTCTCTCTGTCATTAAATATTCCTGGAAAACATGGTATTCAAGGATGCACACACGGCCAGGACCATCTGTTTGCCTGATGCCCCTGTCACGCTGGAGGACCTTGGGGGCCTCTGGTTCTCTGATCCATGCTGTGGAGCACATACACCCACACGTGGCTGTGGGCTGGCATCTGCTGTTCACTAGGTCCCCAGCAAACCACTGCTTCGACTCTTAGCATCTAAACGTTAGAATATAACAGCCACAATAAAATAAAATAAAAAAATACACCCAGCAACCAACTTTCTTGTGACCCTGAAGCCACCTGGCCAAATAGGAACAAAGGAACTATCTGCAGTCAGTGTGAGTATTTTCACTCATTCATCAGGCTGGGGTTAGACCCAGGCCCTCAAGCTGGCTAAGCGCACACTCTGCCACTGATCGGCAGAGTGACCCTTGTGACACTATTTTGGGCTCAAAGTGGCAAGAAGAAGGATGCTCTGCTGCAGAATTCCAGAGCCCAAATTCAAGCCCAGAACAGCAAGCAGGGCAGCGAATAATGCTCCACACCAAGCGCCCGGGCCCTGCTTGCCGTGGGCATTTCTCCGGCACATCATGAGAAACCCACCCTCCTCTCACAGGCTGTGGTGAGTACTTTCCTGCCAGCCTCTGCTCCTCACGACCCTGTGGCCACAGATACAGCTGGACAGATAGGACAGACGTGTTTGCAGAGAACTGCTCCCCAGTTGTTCCCTGGCACATTGTTTCCAAAGACGGCAACAAAGCACCTCCCACCCTACAGGCTGTGTACACACGGCACTCTTCTACCGACAGGCGGGATCTGGTCCCTACCTCCTGAAGCCAGGAAGGCTTGGGTCTGGCTCGCAACTGGAAGAATAGCAACATAACTTCCAAGGCTGGGTCATAGAAGGAGACAGTCTCCACCATGAAAGCCATCAAATTGGGATCTTGAGCCCCACGGAGAAATCTCAATGTCCCCCACCACCACACTGGGGCCACTATGCTGTGAAAGTCCAGGCTCCTTGTAGGTGCTCTGGCCAACAGCCCCCTCCTGATGACCAGCATCAGTAGCCATCAACATGAGCCAGACTTCAGGAGACTGCAGGCCTCAGACTTCACATCTCACCAGCTGAGGCCCCAGACACCATGGGCAGACTGGCCGAGGAGGCTAACGTGACTCATAAAATGTCACCATAAGACAAACTGGTGAATGAGTACTGTCACTTCTAAGAGCATCTGTGATTAGTCAGTGCTCAGGAAAACTTTCAGCTCAGGCACGAGGGACACTTGATGAAAATAAGAACTAACTGTCCCCAGACTTGCAGAGCTCAGAGCTCTGTGGAAAAGCTGGATTAGGCCATTTGATCAGTCGCAGAGATGAAGCTGGAGATCTTGGCACCAGTCCCTAAGTCTCAGTGTTAGAACTGCCAGGGGACAGTTGCGGCTGCTAAGCCCTGTCTGGAACATTATGTCTGTGCCTCGGGACCAGCGGAAGGCCGGCAAGAAATGGGCCATCACAGGAGGCAGCTCTGAGATTGGGAAGGGGGCCAGGAGAGTGGAGAGAGGTTAGCCAACAGGTACAGGGGTGCAGCTAGACAGGAAAAATCACTTCCAGTGTTCAGTAGCGTAGTCGGGTGGCTATGGTGTATACCAAAGCAGCAGTAGAGATTTCGAATGCTCCTCCCACAGACCAATGACAAGCAGCTGAGGTGATGGATATGCCAATCACCAGGACCGACACACACCATTGTATACATGTGTTGAAATTCCATGCTGCATAATTATTAGGTGTCAAAAATTATACATATTGTGGTAGTCGGAGCCAAAACACCTGACAAGAACAAGTTAGAGGGGGAGAAGTTTACTCTGGGCTCACGGTTTCCGAGGTCTCACTCCATAGCTGGCTAACCCCACTGCTCTGGGTCCCAGATGAGACAGGACATCATGATGGAAGGGTGTAGTGCAGGAAAGCTGATCAGCTCCTGGCGGCTGGGAAGCAGAGGGAGAGTAAGTGAGGAGCAGGGGCAAAATATAATTTCCAAGGACACACCCCTGTGACACGCTTCCTCCAGCCCCGTCCCACCGCCTACAGTTACCACCCAGAAATCCATTCAGATCATCAGTCCTCACCCCGATGAGGTTACAGCTCTCGCAATCTAATCATTCCACCTCTGAGCGTGGCTGCATTGGCTCATGAGCTTTGGGGGACACTTCAATTTTTTTTTAAGAGAGAGACTGGTTCTACCCTAGATGTCATTCGTAGCCCCGGAAAGAAGACTGAGAGAAGAGCCTGGCCCTTCTTGCCTGGGTGAGGCAGTGGCAGTCTGCACATGGACCAGAGTGTCCTTGAGCACGTCATGGTGGCCACAGTCACCGTGTGCGTGGCCTGTGCGTATCTGGCTCTCACGGGCCTTCCAGTAAGAAAAGATATCCTCCTCGCAGGGCCAGGCCAGAAAACTGGGTGGAGAAAAGCAGAAAGCTCCCCCTCCAGGGAGAGGTGATGACATCTCCTCCCCTCACTGTGAACTTGGGAACAGAGACAGAACACTTCACAGGACCCCAGGAGGAGAGCGGGGATGTAGCAGGTCACATTCCTCACCCAGGCCAGGCGCTTGTGGCACAGGGATTTTCACAGCTCACCCTCTGTGGGGACTGCGGCTCACTGGTGCTCACGGAAGGGCAGGCCCTCGGAGGACGGCCGGCTGGGCTGTCTCTGCCCTGCTTGGTTGGCACTGGGTGAGAACTCGCTCTGGAGAGGAGCTGACTGTGGAGGAAGGGAAGTCAGAGTCATTGGACAGGAGAGGAGAGAAAAGGGACATGTCGTCTATCACCAGGCAGGGGACAACTGAGCCAGGAGCAAAACGTGCCCCAGAAACACCTAGGTTTAGGTTTCCGTCGCAGCCAAGACCCAGAGGAGGAAGGTGCACCAGGCCGCTTTGTGGGCACCCCCAGCAAAGCGTGGTCTCCTCGCAGTCGCTGCCTCCTCCCAGCTTTGGGGACTTTGCAGTGTGGTGCTGGTCACCTCCCCTGGGAAAGGCTTCTGCGACACTGACTTCTAATAACCTCAGGCACCTGGCGCACCCAGCCACCGGATTCTTCTGTCAGCTGCAGGGAGCCGTGGGACAACAAGTCTCTGGCGTTCCTAGCCCCGGCAGGGAAAATCCAAGCAATTTGCAGGGGTCCCACAGTCTTGGGGTCTGACACAGTGGCAGGGGACAAGGAAGTGCTCAGCCATGGCCATTTGACATTCCAATCCCTTATGCTCTGAGCTACAGAGCTGTCCTCTGGTCCCAGATACAAGCTGTGATGTGGGTACAGTGAGGATAGGGCAAAAGGTCATCTTTAGCTTTTGGTGAAAAGGAAAAGGAAAGGCGCTGGCCTGTGTCTTCCAGGCCCAGGCTGGCGCCTCCCTTCCCTTCTCGCCCTGTGCCCTCTGCTGAAGGTCTCTGCAAGCTGGACACCCATCCTTTCAGGCCCGAGGACTCGAGGGCAGCAGTGGGCGCCTGATGCTGGGAGGGAATGCTCTGTCTCCTGGTGCTGGTAACAGAGAGCACACAGGTGAGGGTAACAGGTGAGGGTAACAGGTGAAGAGTGCAGTGTCCGGCTGCCCGGCAGGCCCAGTACTGCCTGGACAAATGCGCTTCTTTTAAGCAGTATGGAGACTCCTCAGAAAACTTGGAATGGAACCACCACTTGATCCAGCTATCCCACTCTTTGGTCTACACCCAAAGGACTTAAAAACAGCATGCTACAGTGACGCAGCCACTTCAGCGTTTATAGCAGCTCAACTCACAATACCTAAACTGTGGAACCAACCTAGATGCCCTTCAATAGGTGAATGGGTAAAGAAAATGTGGTATATATACACAATGGAATATTACTCAGAAATAAAAGAGAATAAAATTATGATGTTTGCAGGTAAATGGATGGAGTTGTAGAACATCATGCTAAGCAAAGTAAACCAATCCCAAAAAACCAAAGGCCAAAGGTTCTCCTTGATAAGTGGATGCTGATCCATAATGTGAGGGAGGGCATGGGAAGAATGGAGGAACTTTGGTCAAAGGGGAGGTAAAGGAGGGGATGGGACATAGAGGTAGGAAAGACGGTAGAACGCGATGGACAACAACACCCTAGGTTCATGTATAACTGCACATATGGTGTGACTCTATATTGTGCACAACCAGAAGTGAAAAGTTGTGCTCCATCTGTGTACAATGAATCAAAATGCATTCTGCTGACATGTATACCTAATCAGAATAAATAAATTTTTTTAAAATGCACTTCTTTTACTTCCATCCAAGTAAAAGCACAAGGTGAAAGCTTTCAGCTCAGCAGGGCCAAACCACGGTCCGAACGGTCCGAGCCCACGGGCTCTCTTCCAAAGTGAGGGGCCTGGGAGGCACTGGGGGCTGGTCCAGTAAGTGAGCGACTTAAATTCGTGAATGGGTTGCCTGACTCCAACTCAGCATCTGCAGGGGATGCCCTGCCCCCTCCATGAGACACCTGGACTTCCTAAGGGATTTGCCAGATGCAGCTTTTTTCCATATTCACCGTCCACCAAACCCGGGCAGCCTCGTGACTATGGCAAGCTGCTAAAGCAGGCCAGCGCTGCTTCAAACAGACACCTAGACACCTGTTGTTCCTGTTAAGTAAAAACAAGTTAATAGTCACAGCAAAACCATAAAGAAAACCACAAGTGACCTAAGGATTTCTGACTCACCCTGCAGCCTGGGTGCTTTGTGACATTCCACCAAGAGGCATCAGCCACCTGCAGGGGCACTAAAAAGTGTTCAACAGCAGTCCTTTCCTCTCCGTCACTCAGGGTGATTACTCATGTGTGCCCTGCCCCCAGATGGCTCTTGCCTTCAGGGGAAAAAAAGAGAACAAAAAACTACCTTCCCCCTAAGCCCAAGTGACTAAGAAAAGCTGGCAGGGACCCTCCCTCAGACCATAATTGTGGGAAACCTCTTGCAAAACAGTTTTCTCTGCCAGATAAACTGTGTCTGTTCCCAGCAGCCAACTGCCACACCCCAGAGAACCAACGGGTGAGAGATTTCCTTTAAGAAACCTCAGCAAACATCAAGAACGGCCTGTCGGCGGCTGCTCTGTGCCCTGGGAATAGCTGGGGGAGCTGCACCCCGAGAACAATTGCTGAATTGCCTCCAGTGCACAACCTGTACGCTATTCTAGAAACCAGTCTCCTGAAGCTCTGGCCTGGACTTGGCAGCTCCCTACTGGTAGAGCATCAGCCACACACCAGGCACCGGTCAAGGCCCCGTGTGGTTGCTAATTGTCACAAGCCCAACTGTCCAAGAAACACAGGCCCCGCCAGGCCCCAGCATCATCTTGGAAAGAGTGGCCAGCCTCAGAGTTGCCATGCCTTGTGTCACATGGTTCAGGTGTCCTGGTCACACCTGGCAGAGCTAGGACTGGGCCACCGCCAAAGGTGGCTTCCATGGATGGAACTATGCATGGGCAGCCGGGCGCTGCGTTCCCAAACACTGCCCACTAAAGCTGCCCTGTGGGGGCCTGGGACTCCGGCCCCGTCCACCTCCCTCACAGCAGGAGCAGGTGCCAGGACAGCCCACATCTTCTGCCCACAATGCCCTCTGGCCCCTGTAGCCTGCCTTCATCTGCACCATGTGCCCTGTACCCAGCTGGGCTGCCCAGGGAACATCTCTGCTGCCTAAACACTGACCAATGGGCACCATGTTCAGGTCTTTGATACCAAGGCAACAGCTAGGAATTCAGAGGAGACACCCAGGGCACGAGTACCTGGGCGCCAGGTGAGGAGGAACAGGAGCTCCAAACCCCACGTGGAGGAGCTGCCCAGCATCCTACTCACGGTTCTGAGCACCAGCTCTCTGAAAACCTCTCTGCTCAGGAAAAATAATCTCCCTCAGAGTCTCCCTCATGTGCTGGAAATCCTCCACTAGAACCATCCCCATCATGCCAGGTTGTCACCTCACTCCCCAGCTGACTGTTCCATGGGCTAAGTCACAAGGAAGGTGACATCCACATCTTCTGAGCTCCTCAATACATTTCCAACACAGGGTCTTCCCATAAGTGAGCACACCACTTAGGAGATGGGCAGTTCTATTTGCCCGTTTTGGAGTTGAAGAACTAGATGCAGCTGGCCCCCTGGAGCACGCGCAGCTCGGTCCCATCCCGGGCAGCAGACACTGCGGCTCTGTGGCACCACCTGCTGGTGAGCCAGAACACACTGCTCTTTGCCTTTTTCTCTGGGCCCAGTCCTTCAGGAGAGGGTCTGGGGCGACTGACGCTTGACCCTCTGGCACAGGGTGGACATGGGCCGGAGGAGGTACCTCAGAGAAGGTGGCAGTGGGCGGTCCGAAGTGCGTTTTGCCCCCTGGAGTGTGCTCCCCAGCCTCCGTGCTCCCCAGCCTCCGTGCTCTCCCATTTAGCTTCACCAACGCTGGTGCTCATGCCGTCTGCAGGCAATGTGCTGTTAGCTAGAACATGTCCATAAATCTTTTCTATGTTTTTTTTAAAGAAATAAACCTAAATTTGAGAATCATAATGTTCCACTTCTCCAGCACTCAGAATCACCCAGGAGGCTCTGAACTCAGCAGTTAGCAGGGAAAAATATCTCTGAACCTGAAGAAAAGAGGAAAATCACCTCAGAAGGCAACATGTCTTGTCTAGACATCCTGAGGACTGCTTTCCTCAGACTCTGCTCAGCACTACCTGTAAAGTGATCACTGTCACGTTCCTCGGAGGCAGTGTCCGGCCTGGGCATGCCTAGGTCTGCTGGCTGTCCATGCGGCACAGAGAAAACACCAGCATTAGCAGCACTTGGTGTCCAGGGTTCTGCCCATGCATTGGGCATGGGTGTTCATCCCAACCTGGTGACTTGTAGGACTTCAACGAAAAACCAGATGCCCTGAAGGTGAAATAGTAAATACTTGAATAAAAACTTAAAGAAGCCAAGAAAATGTGCAGAACATTCTAGAAAGAGCTCCTTCCCAGGCATTGTATTAGCGTTCTTTCCAGCAGACTTGACACAGGTTAACCTCAGCACTCAGTCATTTCTTTCCTTCTTGGCTAAAAGCTCTTTAAGTAACAACTCAAATCCTGACTTCTCTCTTCACCTCAGGAGAAAATGAAATCCAAAAATGGACCCTTCTCGGCTCCAGAGCCCCCAGCTGTGCTGTCTCTTTTTGCAAGAACCACTCTGAAAAGCAATCTGGCACTGCGAATTGAGAGTCCTGAAAAGGGAGTTGATCTCCGTCCACCTGGCAGCGACCCCTCTGCCACACCATGGGAGGGAATGGATCAGAAGCTCAAACTTACTTTTCAAGGCTTTTCAGTGAAGCTTTATATTTAGCTGTGAAACGCTGGCAACAGTTAAGTATAGCCAGTCCCACAATATGGGGCTGGCTAAAAGCGATGGTACCTCCATAAGATGGAATGCATCATAGCAACCTCGAGATGGCACTTTTGAGAGTGTCCAAAGATGCAGAAACATAGTTATGGCATGACATTAAGTGAAAACTGTAGCACAAAACTATACGCACAATGAATTCCAGAACAATAGAATCATACGTATCTGTACATATACAGAGCACTGGGCAAAAAGAAAATAGAATGTCAAGAGTGGGTATCTCCAGGTGGCAAGGTGAGGGTCCGTCATTATTTTCTCCTTTGTCCTTTTCCTATTCTCTATATGTTGCCTTTATGACTTTAAAAGTTGACTGAAAAGAAATTTTCACCAAAAAATTCCAGAAAAAGAAAGACTTCCAGCTGGGCGCGATGGTGCACACCTGTAATCCCAGCACTTAGGGAGGCTGAGACAGGAGGATCGCAAGTTCAAAGCCAGCCTCAGCAACAGTGAGGTGCTAAGCAACTCAGTGAGACCCTGTCTCTACATAAAACACAAAATAGGGCTGGGGATGTGGCTCAGTGGTCGAGTGCCCCTGAGTTCAATCCCTGCTAAGGAAGGAAGGAAGGAAAGAAAGGCTTCCCCTCGTTATTGGTACAGGTTTGGATTAATTAGAAGTTTTTTGATGTGAAACTCTTGTTAAATGTGCTGTAAGAATGAAGAGCCCCCTGGGAGGCTAAGGCAGGAGGATGACAAGTTCAAGAACAGCCTCAGCAATTTAATGAGGGCTTAAGCAACTTAGTGAGAGCCTGTCTCAAAATTAAAAAAAAAAAAAAAAAAGGGCTGGGCATGTGGCTCAGTGGCAAAGCATTTCTGGTTTCAACCCCTGATACCACAAAACAGAATGGAGAGCCCCTGCTCTGATCTGGCTTTGGCTTGCAGATCCAAACTTGGCACACAGTGCCAGGCTCTTAACTCTGTTCCCAAGAACAGAATGGCGCAGGGCTGAGGGTGGATGGAGCAGGAAAGCAGCTGTGCTTGAGACTCAGAACAAACTATCTTGGCACACCTGAGAACATCCAGCTGCTTCTTGTTTCTTTTTCTAAACACTGTAAGGGCTACCAGGAAAGTTTATATAATTACTGTTTGCACTGAGAGATTTAAAAGAAACACCAAAAGCTGTCAGGTATAAACCACAGGCTGCAGGAAGATGCCAACGATGCGATGCGCATCTGCCCCAGTGCTGGGAATGAGGAAGGTGAAAGGCTCCATCTCCCAGGGGAGCCCTGGTCTAAAACCCGTGACTGCAGCAGCCAGGAAGGCCAGGGCTGGTCAGCATGTCCCCTGCAGAGGAGCCAGGCACCACTGGGACCCTGCTGCCCTAAGTAACCCCCATGGGGCACCCCCAGCCGCCTCCTGCAGGCTCCCAGGGAATGTTGAGGTGATGAAACCTGCTTCTCCAGTACAGGTCAAACAAGTGGGCTTCAGACTCAGGCACTTCCAAATACCCTGCCAAAGCCATGCAGAGAAGCCCCTGTCTCTGAGACAGAAGCCCCCAGGACAGGGTTCTGCACCTCTTGCTCCCTAACCTCTGGAAATAGGGGCCATGGCTTGGCCTGGCCAGCCTTGAATCTGCCCAGGTCCACAGCGGGGGCCTACAGCATTCTGGCCAACCTGGAACCTTCAGTGGAGTCCGCCAGCCGGCCATACACAGGGAGTCCTGAAGGAAAGCCACCCTGCTACTGGCAGGACCATGTGACCCCTCCATCCTCCTCGGCCTTCTGGGCTGCAGGGTCTATAAAATGGATCTGTGATCCCCGACTGTCCAGATCTGGGGCTTCAAGACAGTGAAAACGCTACTTAGAAGCAAGTTATTTTGATTTTTTTAAAAAGCTTCTTTCAAACCGCGGAGAATAAGAAGCCTCAGGATTCAGTCATTGTTGATTGACCTCAGGCAAGAGGGGGCTGACCCTACCTCAAGTTGGGGGAGAGGACGGGGGAGGAACAGCTGAAGCAGTCCTGTCCCTCCCGTTGCTAGCCCCTTGCTCAGCCACCTGGCTCCCCTGAGAGGAGAACCAGGATGGGGGGCATAGAGGACAGGAAGAGGCAGGGAGTCCTCTGGGCTACTGACCGTGGTCCCTGGAGGGAGGGCAGGGGAGGGCTGAGGCGCTCGGGGCACAGTGACAGGAGGTGGCAGAGGTAGCATCTGTGCTGCACACCCAGGAGGATCTGCGAGGGTTTCCATTGCTTTATGAGGAATTTGAGTTGGGGCCGGAGCTGGGCCGGGTGTCCTGCCTTAGAGCAGGGGGCGGGGCGGAGCTCTGGACACTGCCCAGATATTCCCTCCTACAGCAGGTCTGACCACAAGTCCACTGAGGCCAAGGTCACCGGCATGTGCTTTGCAGGCAACCAGTTCACATCACAGGGTTTCAGAGCAGAATGGAGCCCTAGACCGGTGTTTCCCAAAATGTATCCCCATCCCCAGCACAAGGGGGGTTGTGCTCAGAACATGGGAGTTCCTCCCTGCAGGGACTGGCGGAGCCCTTCGCGTGCTGATGCACTGTAACCGAGAGGAGGAGGAAGGGTTTCCAGACATCTTTGTCAGTGGAAACTTCCACCCGCTGGAGTGGAACACTCTGGAACATGACCTGCTGTTCCCAGATTTTGAAAAGCAAAGTTAAGGGACTTGCCTGAGGTCATGTGTTTGCTCCAAGTCAGAAGAGCCCCAGCGCTGTCTACCCCTCTGACCCATCTGTCCCACCCCACCCAGGTCACCTCACAACACCCTGACCACATTCTTGCTCTGTGAGGCCTCTCTCCATGTCACCCCAACCAAACACTAGGAAGGTACATTTTGTAACTGAATCTCAGCCGTGTGTCCCAAGGCTAAGTGCACGTTCCAGTCACGGAGTGTTTGGAAGTACCCAGCGCAGCTCCCTTCAGCAATGATTTATGTGTGGCTCCATCTGTTGGGGAGCTGATAGAAAAAGGACAATCTGACCAAAACAGTGCACTTGAAGTTCGCTGCAGAAGCCCTGCTCACCAGGACTCACCAGCCACCTGCTGGGGATGCGGACCAAGGTCTTCCACTTTCACAAGGTCCAAGACCAGTGAGCCCTGGGAGGGAGCGTTTGGTTTAGACCCCTCATGAGATGGCTGGTTAGTGTGAACTTTTTTTTTTTTTTTTTTTGGTACCAGGGATTGAACTCAGGGGTACTCGATCACTGAGCCACATCCTCAGCCCTATTTTGTGTTTTATGTAGAGACAGGGTCTCACTGAGTTGCTTAGCACCTCGCCTTGCTGAGGCTGGCTTTGAACTCGCGATTCTCCTGTCTCAGCCTCCCTCGGTGCTGGGATTACAGGCTTGAGCCACCGTGCCCGGCTTAGTGTGAACTTTTTAAAAAGACTGTCTGGGTACAACAAAAGCATCCTGCAAACCGAGCATAATGGCGCACACCTGTTTCCCCAGCTACCCAGGAGGCCTGGGTGGGAGGATCGCAAGTTCAAAGGCCGGCCTAGGTAACTCAGCTAAACCTTGTCTTAAAATAAAATAAAAAGGGCTATAGTTCAGTGGTAGAGCACCACTGGGTTCGGTCCTCAGTACCAAAAATAAAATCAAATAAAGTATCACACGGCCTCTCCTTTTTCCCCATGCTGCTCTCTGTTATCTAGAGATAACAAGAGATGATCTTTCCTTTTCAGACAGAAACATGTTTCTGAGTTCCTTCTGCATTTGTGATGACCCTTGAACTTAGGATCCCTGGCCACTAAGATGAAGAGCACAAGGAAGACAAACGGAAGGGCGTGGGGGACTGCTGGACCCTGGCTGGCCGCAGCCGCGAGGCAACAGGGTACCGGTGAGAAGCCTCATCTCCTAAGACGCCAGCCAGGACACGCCCGGCCAGAGTGCCCGCCCATGCAGGGCGAGGCACAGATGCCCTGTGGGTGTGCTCCAGGTGGTACTGCCTGTGTGGGTTTGGAGACAGGAAGGTTGGTGACCCTCGCAGGGGGAGGCCCTCCTGCCCCTCCCAGGCTGGCTTCATGCCATGCCTCAATACAGCCACAGACAGACAGACGGACATCCTGAGCTGACTGTCATGCGGCAGGAGCAGCCTTACTGTGCTGTTGATGGCACGGGGCTCCCTGAGTGAGCCTTTGCCGCCCAGACCCCAGGGCCAGCGGGGTCAACACCACCCTCATCCAATGCCCGCCTCAGGGGCCGCGGGACACATCCTGTTGTACAGTGTGGCCACTACTCTCGGTCACAATGCATTCTGAAGTTTTTCAAGCAGGGAAGCTTGGTGTTCTCACCACCAAGAGTAATAATTATGTGAAGTCCCGCCGATGTTCATCAGCTCAGCCAGCCGGTCCACGGTGTGTGCATATTTCAAATGTCGTATATGATAAATATATGCACTGTTTATCCATTTTTAAAATAACATTTAATTTAAAACACACAACCGGGCACAATTGGGCATTGCTTACCAGCAGGACGTGTTCTGAGAAGGGTGTCGTCGGTCGATGTCCTTGTTGGAGCATTGTAGAGCACACTTGTAGAACAGACCTAGTCGACATTGTCCAGGCGCACACCTAGACCACAGAACACACACCGTCCTATAAAGACCGAAACCTCTTTAGGTGGCACATGACCCACCCAGTACAAATGTATGTGGAAGGTACTATTATAATGCCCATTTTAGAGATGAAGAAACTGAGGCACAACGAGTATTTGGTATTTGCCCAATATAGGCAAGATATGGGCAGACTTCCAACACTGGCAGTGTGGCTACTAAGCCTGTTTGTACCCATTTGTCCCTCTGTTTCCCTAGAAATGGTTGAATAATCAGTCAAGGCCATCAAAGGCTGTTAGAGTACCTGCTTCTTACATAACATTATGCTAAACCTTGTCCCCAGGGGCTGGGTGCAGCTCAGTGGCATAGAGCTCACCTAACATGCATGAGGCTCTGGGTTCAATCCCCAGCACTACACGGAAAAAAAAGAAAAAAAGAAAAATGTCTCCAGGGCTGGGAAGAGGAACATGGAAAGAGATGGTGAAGCAGCGCGGAGCTGGTCAGTGCCCACGCAGGAGCCCCAGGCAGCAGCCCACTCGGGGGCTGTCTGCAGCACCGCCAGGTCAGGAGGCCACAGCCAGGGCCCACAGGGCTGGCTCTGCAGGGCTGGATTCCAACGACCTTTCCATGCACTTTTCTGTGCTTGGAATATTTTGTTTACAGTGAGCATGATTTGCTTTTACAAAAACTTTTGAAAATGTCAGGATTGAATCCCTCCCCGCAGGGCTCAAGGTCAAGCTGGGGCCAGGAATACGCCCAAAGCCAATGACAAGGGAGAGGTAAAAGCCCACCTGGGCTGGGCGAAGGTGGAGCAGGGGAGGCCTGGAGGGTGGGCAGGGCCACCAGGCCTGCAGAGGCTGCAGAGCTCAGGGCCCAGTTTCTAAAGGTGAGTTAAGTGGAAAGTTGGTTTTGGTGTGTTATTGTTTTTATTGAACTAAAAGTGTACAAAATGACAAAATAACACACAGCTCTCCATTCTTTTTTTCTCAAGAGCTAGAAAATCGTACAGCGCACACCTGGAACCTTTCCTGGGAAGGACCAGGCACGGTAAAAGGGGTGAGGTCAGAGCCGGCTCAGCTGTGGGAGAAGCAAGGCACACACGTGACCACCCAAACCAAAACATAGCAAAGAGGTTCTGGGAATGAAAACCACAGGTGAGTCAGCACAGGGGTGGGGGGCGCCTGGACCAGGTCTCCACCCCTCCCCACCGTGGGAAGAGGACTTCCAAGGACAGGAAAGCTCCTCCGCCCAAGCGGCGGGCCCAGGTCACTCGAGCCTTAGGGAGTCCTAACATGACCACATCCCCCCACCCCAGAGCACACGAGGGCCAGGCAAACCCTCCCCGGAAGGAGCACAGGCCCACTTCACCTGGGACTCCTTGACCTGGCCAGCGGTACAGGCTTCATCAAGAGGCGCATGCTGGATGAATGACAGCACGCACATCCGTCACCTTCTGTGTGACAGTGAGCAGAGCCACTGGACGATTCCTTAACAGGAAACCACACACTGCACAGTCGTAGGGAAAGCTGCAGTTCAGCAAGAGGGAAGGCGGCCAGGACAACACCCCTGCACTAAACAGGGATCTACGCAGCAACTCTGAGCACCTGTGGGCCTGGCGCTGGCCTCACGCCACAAGAACGATCTCCAGCCCTCCTCAGTGACCTTGCTTTCTATTATAATCCCTGAGAAGGATTGTGAAGACCAGAGAGGTTAAGAAACTGGCTCAAGGTCATCCAGTGGGTAAATGACAGCTAGAATTTGAGCCCACGCAGGCCATCTCCAAATTTTTTACTACAGTGTCCTGATAGGTTTCAGGAGACTGTCACAAATTGGTGTTGAGTGAATGCAAAAAGGACCGGATGCCCGGGCTCGACACAGAGCAAAACCCAGGCTGGAATGGCATCTCACCTGAAATTTCAGCCTGAGTCTGGGAAAGGAGGGGGACGCTGCGTGCCAGGACCTGCATGCCAGAGGCCAACAGAGCCCTCACAGGCCTTGGTAAGTGCAAGGCCAGCAGGGTCCACAGCTCCGGGAAGGCGACAGCAGCACAGTGGGAGAGGGGAAGGGAGAGGGGAGGTCGAGGACAGCGAGGCTGGGGCAGGCCTCCTCGCCCACCATCTGGTCCTGGCCATGACTGGCCCAGTGCAAGCTGGCTGGGTGCATCCGCAGGTCTGGAAGGGTTAGCAGAAGCCGCCAGTGTGCGCGAGGGGACAGCAGGGGCCCGGCAGTGCCTGGAGGCCCACCAGCTGCAGCCACCCTCGGGACCCCTGCTTCACCCCTGCTTCACCCCGAGCATCACCGCCCACTCTGCCCTGCTGAGGTCCAGGCTCCAGGCCCCTCGGTGGAGCAAGGCAGAGGGCAAGTCTTGCTGCTCAGGTGCGGCACTTCCCCGGGGCACAAGCGCCTCACCCAGGCCCAGGGCCCTGCGCGGTGTTCCCATGTGGTCATTGGCAGCACTTTGCTCCAGGCTATCAGAGCAGCCGTTCTGTTTGGAGGATACCGTGGCAGGAGGAGCGAGGTCCTGAGGAACAGCCTCCTCTGGCTCCTTAGCGAGACCCAGGGTGGCAGCCATGACCACAGGGAGTGAAGAACCTGTGTCTCCAGTGGTTCTGGGGACGGCCTTCTCAGCCGCAGGGGCCAGCGCTGCAGGACGCCCCCCAGGGGACGCAGCAGGCTGCTGGCCTGCCAGGAGCCTCTCTTTATCCTTGTACTGTTGTTTCCTTTCTATAGATGTTTAAGTTCTCAGGTGTTTAGAGAAGTCAGTCCTTACTCATGAGAGCCGGGCGGGCCAGCAGAGACCCCCCCGGCATGGGCACACAGAGGCACCCTCCTGCTCTTCCAGTCTTTCTGGGAGATGCTCAGCTGACCTTGTGACCAGAGCTGCCAGGAGACAGGGGCGTGCAGCAGGTGGAAGGAGGCCATGTCAGGTGGCAGCAGGGGTGGCCCCGCCAGAGGAGACCAGGGAAGGCCAGATGGTGGAAGCTACCCGACTGTTATCAGAGCAGCCAAGGAAGAGGATGCTGGGAAAATCCTCACGTCCAGGCTCCTGAGCCGCCTGGGCCCAGCTGCCTTGCCCAGCCTCGCCTCCATCACCCACTTGTTATCATCTTAGGAATTAATTACCCAGTTGCTCCAGGCAGAATAGGAGCCGGAGGAAGGCCTCGGGCACTTTGTGGAAGCCTGCAGAGTCCAGGAAGCCGCTTTGATGCAGAACAACAGAGGGGTCCTCAGAGGGAGGGTCCTGCCATTGGAACATTTACAGCAGCTCTGCCTGCATCTGAAGTGACCAGTCCTCTGAAAGAAGCACTTGGTTGCGACAAGTGTACCAACAGAGAAGGGGCGAGCCAAGGAACCACTCGAGAGGGGCTCTGAATGCAGGACCCTCTGCGCCCAGCTAGGAACTGGATTTTCTATAAAATCAAAGTGTATGGGAATAAGTCAATGCAGGGTTGAAAACAAAGGGAGCTTTTCATAACACAGTGTCAGGAAAGAAAGAGGGAAAAATCAGAAGCGTCCCAGGATGCCACTAACATTCTTTGAGTTTGTTTTGTTCCAGACACTGCTTTTCCCCAAAGTGTGAAAACTGTCTTCCAACACTGCTTCCCTAGGATGTGAAGGAGGGTTGGTCACATGCAGGCCTGATTAAGAATGGGCCGGGATGGGGGATTACAGAAGCAGAGGGGAGCACGGGTCACCAGAGGCTGGGAAGGTCGGGGTTGTGGGGCACAAAAAGATGGCTTAGGGGCACGGGTACGGCTGGAGGGAATGGCTTCTCGTGTCCCACAGAGCAGTGGCGTTACTGTGGTTGGCAACAGTTAATAATACATTTCAGGGGGCTGGGGTTATGGCGCAGTGGTAGCGTGCTCGCCTAGCATGTGAGAGGCACTGGGTTCGATCCTCAGCACCACATAAAAATAAAATAAAGATATCCTGTCCACCTACAACTAAAAAATAAATATTTTTTTTAAAAAAATAAAATAAAATAATACATTTCAGAAGAGTGGCTTCAGAAGAAAGGACTTCCAGTGTCGCAACACAAGGAGATGAAACGTCCCAGTGGTGGATATGCCAGTTACCTCGATCTGACCATTGCCCAGTGTATACCTGCATGGAAATGCCACGCTGCATCCCATCAGTACACAGGTTACTAAGGCATTAGTTTTTAAAATGCAATTAATATTTTTTAATTTAACAAAAAATGGACAATAATCAAGGCCATGATCACAAAACAACATTGCATGTGGCGATGGCAGCAGCAGGAGCCAGAGCTGAGCTGTCACAGCTGGAAGGCGAGGGGGAGAACTGGCGACTTGGAGAAAGGCACTCTTGTGTCAGATTCCACAGGAGGTTTTAGAGGAGGGTTGAACTTTTGTTTTCTAGGGCATTTCAGAGGACATGGAACATATTGTATGTATTAAATGATAAATCACGTTTTCAAGAATATCTGACAGTTTGGGAAGAGAAAAGCCTATGAGAATTAAAATTCTTCTCTAGAAAAGGCACATACACATTCTGGGGGGACTGCAAATTGGTGCAGCCAACCTGGAAAGCAGTGTGGAGATTCCTCAGAAAACTTGGAATGGAACCACATTTGACCCAGCTATCCCACTCCTTGGTCTATATCCTAAAGACTTTAAAAACAGCATACTATAGTGACACAGCCACTTCAATGTTTACAGCAGCACAATTCACAATAGCTAAACTGTGGAACCAATATAGATACCCTTCAATAGATGAATGGATAAAGAAACTGTGGTATATATACACAATGGAATATTACTCAGCAATAAAAGAATAAAATTATGACGTTTGCAGGTAAATGGATGGAGTTGGAGAACATCATGCTAAGTGAAGTACGCCAATCCCCAAAAACCAAAGGCCAAATGTTCTCTCTGATAAGTGGATGTTGATCCATAAGGTGGGAGGGGGCATGGGAAGAATGGAGGAATTTTGGTCAAAGGGGAGGGAAGGGAAGGGGATGGGACACGGGGCAGGAAAGATGGTGGAACGTGAGGGACAACAACGCCCTAGGTTCATGTAGAACTGCACATATGGTGTGACTCTATATTGTGCACAACCAGAAGTGAAAAGTTGTGCTCCATTCTTTTTTTTTTTTTTTTTGGTACTGGGGATTGAACTCAGGGGCACTCGACCACTGAGCCACATCCCCAGCCCTATTTTGTGTTTTATGTAGAGACAGGGTCTCACTGAGTTGCTTAGCACCTCACCATTGCTGAGGCTGGTTTTGAACTCGCGATTCTCCTGTCTCAGCCTCCCAGAGTGCTGGGATTACAGGCTTGAGCCACTGCGCCCAGCTTGTGCTCCATTCTTGTACAATGAATCCTTTATATTTTGAAATAGGGTCTCGCTACATTGCCAAGCCTGGCCTTGAACCTGTGATCCTCCTGCCTCGGCCTCCCAAAGGGCTGGGATTGTAGGTGGGTACTTCCCCTTCACTGTGAGCATTTCACCCTCAGCACAATGGCTCGACGGGCAGCCTTCCAGAGCTGCGCGTCTGCACACGGCACGCTCAGGTCTGCTACGGCCCTGTCCCACGGCTCTCCTTCTTCACCTCTCGATGTGTCAGAAGGACCTCTTGATAAGGGGCTGTTTTCATGTGTCCAGGACATCAAGCCTCAAAGGTAGCTTCTTTTAAATACTGGCTGCCTCCTCTGTGCCACTGACCCAGAACCCTGGGAAGATCACCATTTGCAGGTGACTGGGGGCGGGATGCCTGCAGGCTGGAGATGAGGTTCAGTTCAGAAATGATCCAAGCCAGGTGAGGGGACTTCATGTCACCCAGTGGCCCCTTTCCAGCTAGGTGCCCTCTGAGTCCCCTCAGGGCTAGGTCAATGGCAGTTGCTGCCTTTCCATCGGCTGTCCATCCTCCCAGGTGATGCTCTGGTTCCCCAAGAGACCGCAGCTGTGTATCAGAGATGCGGATGGGCAAGTCTGAACCTGTGGCTACAGGGAGCAAGGTCCCCACTCACGGAGCTCCCATGGGCAGGTGTCCCCCACCAATGGCTCTTTCGGGTGGAGCCCTCAGCTTTGCCTCTTGCCTTGCTACAGGTGCTGCCTTGTGAGGAGTCCACTAAAAGTCTTTTCTAGAAGACTGGTCTCCATATTCATGAAACAGAATCTGTTGAGCAGGAGAGGCAGGGCTGGCTTCCTGAGGCCACCCTATGTGACCTAAGAAGTCACATCAACCCTCCATACACACAGGAGCTCCATCCGTGGATTGCACACACACTATCTGCATGAGGGTCTGTGTTCCCCTTGCCCTTTTTAATCCTGGCACGTCAGCCCCAGCCATTCTCCTGAGGAGCTGTGTAGGGCCTACCCCCGCCTGCCCCCCTCCCAGCTCCTGCTCAACCCTGGGGCCGCTAACCAGCTGGGAACAAGGAAGAGAAGCTCCTATAGAGCCCTGGGTGGCCAGGTATCCCAGCCCACTGCCTTCCTGGCCAGAGGGCTTGTGGTCCCCTGCTCCTGCCCAGGCTGGGAACTTCCTTCCTCCATCCAGACTCTAGCCAGGTCTTCCCCTAAGGGCCTGGGCACTACTTCATGCTGCCCGTTACCAGAACCCCTCCCAGGAGCCAGGCGCAGGGCTGGGTTTTCACATGCTCGCCACAACAGCCTCCAGGCCAGACACTATCATCCTCATTTCTCGGGTGAAGATGCTGTTGTACTGGCAGGATCCCGTCTGATGTCTAAGCCCTGTGCTCTGCTGTACAGCTGGAATGCCTCCCTAGAAATCTACCCTCCACCCAGGACCTACGTGGTCCACACAGCCCTAATTATATTATTAATTTATTTTATTGCCCCTAAATAACAAGGAAAACTATCAAAACATAGATATTTGCCAGCTATGGTGGCACACGCCTGTAATCTCATCAGGTCAGGAGGCTGAGACAGGAGGATCAAAAGTTCAAGGACAGCCTCAGCAACTTAATGAGAACTATTTCAAAATAAAAAATATTTAAAGGGGCTGGGGATGTGGCTCAGCAGTTAAGCATCCCTGGGCTCAATCTCTAGTACAAAAAAAAGAAAATACCCAGGGATCTACCTTATTCACTGAATCCACATTTTCTAAAATAGGGCCTCATGGGATTCACATCTAAAATGCTTGTCTCAATGAATTGCTAGTTGAGGAACAACAGGAAAAAAGATAGGGAAGAAGAATGTGCTAGAATAAAGCCAAGGAAACATCCCCTAGTTTGCAATGCTGTTTGAGTGGAAAGGCATGTGGGTAGCCAAGCTCTGCCTTTAGCGGTGACATCTGCAACAACCAAGTACCCTAGAGGTCCAGACGGATGTGCAGGTCATGTTTTCCCCATTAGGCCATGTACCCAAGCAATAACACAAGGGCCTGGGGCCAGGCACAAGCCCCCACCAGGGAGCTTTAAGCCAGGTCCTGTGGTCATCCCCACAGGATGAGGAAAGTTCTTCTTTCCTTCCCCTGGCCCCCTCCCTAACTTTGGTGCGGCTCGGGGAGGGAAAGCAACCCTCACTGTGGTCTGGACTCAGGGAAGAGTCAACACTGGACAGTCACTGCCACAGAGTTCCTGTGTGCTTTATGCTCAAGGGCCTTCTGTGTAGCCTTGAGTATTTCAAAACTATGTTTTGTGTGTGTGTGTGTGTGTGTGTGTATGTGTGTGTGTGTGTGTGAGAAAGAGAGAGAGAGAGAGAGAGAAATACATACACACAGGCCCAGGAAGAAGTGGAATTATGGTTCTTGAGCTGTCCTGCGACAGAAGCCATGTCTCACCAGGAACTTTTGGTACAAAAGTGCTGATTAAGATTGCCCAGTTGCTATGGTGACACCCTGTTCAAAGGAGGTTCTATGCCAGCCACAGAACTATTAGTTTTTGACCTCGGAGTTCAGATACCAGTTGCCTGGGGGTAGAAAATTATGGGTGCAAGCTGATAACCATAATTGGACTGCATATCTATGACCTTGGTTCTGCTTGTTCTGAAGAAACTTTCTCACAATAACACTTTTGATGTTAAAACTTATATATGATAAATATGCTGAGCTGGTTCTGGGTCACTATCTCCCTACCAGGGCTTAATGATCCACTGAGCCCCAGCTTTCTCTATTTGTGTGCCTGTTTGTCTTTTCTTCATACCCTCATGATCCTATCCGGTTTCCCAAATTAACAGCACTGCAGGTCTCAGCAGTTGGCGCCCAAACAGGGACCACACACACAGGAACTCCCATTGTCAAATGAGCAACAGACTCCTGAGAACACACGTCAGATAACAGAAGGCAAGGAGCGAGTTTATAGCCCAGTGTAAAACACGGAACATGCTGGAGCCATGGAAAGGGGTCTCTCTGTTGCAATGCTTAAGACTGTGCTTCAATCACAGGGCAGCCCCATAAAGAAGGCACAAAGCCCCACAGGGATAAATAGACATTCGTAACCTCAGTGTAAATTGCATGTACTAGTCCCTCGAGGGGATAGCCAAGACCCAAGGGATGCTTGAAAGTGCAGATAGTTCCAAACCCTCATAATCCAGGGTTTTTCCCTCTATGGACATATCATACCAGGGCTGCAAGAGCTCCAGAATCCTGTCTACCTATCCCAAAGAAAGAATGTAGAGGACTCGATCAAGAGGGCTTGGACATTTTATTACTCACCTATTCCTCAGCAATGGCAGGCCAGGACAATATGGAAGGCCACAGGCACCCGCAGGCAGAGGGAACACACGGGACAGGTTGCATGCCCCCTGTGCAGATGGAGCTCTCCAGTGTTTTGTATGTCCCTCTACTTCGCAACCAAGGCCACTCTGCTTTGATCCCCACCTAAAGACTGGAGATGAAGGAAGTGGTCAGCTTCCCTCCTCCTCACCTGCCTCACCACGTCCCTCAAAGGCCTTCTTATCTCACAACCTGGAGCAACAAGCTTTCCAGGCCATGTTTCCCCAACACCTTGATAAAGTCTAATTTATAAGTGAGGCACAGGAAGACATTAATAAAATAAAGCAATAAATAATTCATAAAATAGAACTAATAACAAAATGACAGCAATATGCTGCAACAAAAGTTATTTAAAACTTGCGAATTGTGTATTTCTAAGATTTTCTATTTAATATTTTCAGACTGCCATTGACCTTGGAAACTGTAATCACAGAAAACAAAACTGTGGGTAAGGAGGGACAATTGTGAAACCGAGGGCTAGGGTAGAAGTGGGTGCTCCAGGGCCCATGGACCACAGAGAGAGGGTGTATAGACAACCAGGTAGGCCAGGCCCCAGCCTCACACCCACAGCCTCACTGAGACCAGAACTCACTCGGGACCCTTCCGGCAAAGGTACAGACTGTGTCCGCAGAACACACTCCCGTCTTAATTATAGACTGGCAGGGTATGGGCCAGGACTTGTTCCTGGATTACATTTGTAAGGTTTCTAAAAATGGTTTATGAAGAGAAAACAGGAAGTGAGTGAGCACAGCAAAGTGCTGGTCTAACTTGATTGACAGGTGGTATTCTATCCCCAGCTTTTTAATAGAATAGTCCTCTATGAGAAAGGCATGCTAAAAAACAGAAGGAAAAACGGAGAGGATTATGGCTTTTGTACATATTCTATGACATTTCACATTATTTTGTAGATTTGGGATACTTTTTAATCTCCTGTAAAAGCATGAGTTCAAAATATTAAAAATTTTGTCTCACATCCTTAAATATGTACTAAGCACACTTACTTAGCTCTTTAGTGAGAGAAACAGCAGGATGGTGTAGCTGGTTCTCAGAGCATCTGAGGAACAGAGATATGTAGTCAGTTAGGGGAAACATGTGGTGAGGTACACACAACTGGCTATCAAGCCTGGCGCTGTGGCACTTGCCTATAATCCCAGCTACTGAGGAGGCTGAGAGAGGAGGATTGCAAATTCAAGGCCAGCTCAAACAACCTAGCGAGAACTTGTCTCAAAGGTTTAAAAATTTTTTTGAAAGGCTGGGGATGTAAGTCAGTGGTGGAGTATCCCCTGAGTTCAATCTCCACTACTGGGAAAGAAAAGAAAACAAAGAAGAAAAGAAAACCCAGTTATGGTTGTATGGCTTGATAAAATTGTGATGTTTGAGTAATCAAACAGAAAGATAACAGAATAGAAATCATTATTTGCATCTTTACTGGACAAACATCACATGCAACTTGTCTTCTACCTGTTAAATGGAGCTTCAGGCTGTTCTGAGCCTGAATTCCTAGTAACAGTCCAAGAAACGAGGGTGCGTTCACCAGAAGTTTAAATAATCTCTAAGTGCACCTATTAGGCAATACTCCAAAAGGTGTTGAAAGGACATGGAGTTATGCTTTTTCCTTACTTTAAGTTTTAAGTGATCTTTCAGAACACTTCTCAGGCTAGTGATTCAGATGGCTCCTCCAAGCCCATCAGCAGATTTGCACACGGCCCCACACCTCTGTGAAAATGACTTGTGTATTAGCAATGACACATAATAGGAAACCACTCACTTCAAATGGTACAAAATTCAAAGAAACTCAAATACCCAGACACCATCTGATATCTTTCTAGTTCTCCACGTTTTATCCTCACAGTTAAACTTGCTCTTGGTCTTCCCTGGTTAGCTTTAACAAGACCATTTAATTTTTTCTCTGAAGTTCAGTCTATAACCTCAGGCCTAGCCAATTAGAAAAAGGTTTCTGAGAGAGAGCCAGGCAGGGTCTCAGATCCTGCAACAGGGACTGGCATGGAAATGGAACAGACTCCAGGAGGCATCTGAAAACTTGAGTTAAAATCAGTCTGGAGCACAGCCCTAATCAGCCAGCACACGGCAGCCCTCTCTAGTGATATCTGAGCCAGAGGCCTCTGCCTGGTTCCTTCTGCCCTGCATCCCTGAGATGGCCCCTCCACTCTAGGCCTTGTCATGCCATGCCTAGATTTCAGAGTAGTATCCAACGTCCTCGCATGCCAGCACCTCCAACAGCACACAGAACAGCCACTCAATTTGTTCAACAAATACTTTCTGATCAGCTTCCAAATGCCAACATTGTTCTAGATCCTGGGGATGACCAAGTCATAAACTGGCATTCTACTGTCATGTATAGTAAAAAATAATAAATAAAAATTTTTTTTAAAAAAAGACCGGGAGTGCTGGTCCATTCCTATAATCCCAGCAGCTCAGGAGGCTAAGGCTGGAGGATCGTGAGTTCAAAGCCAGCCTGATCAACTCAGGGAGGCCCTAAGCAACTTAGTGAGACCCTGTCTCTAAATAAAAAATTAAAAGGGCTGAGGAGGTGGCTCAGTGGTTAAATGTCCCTGGGTTCAATCCCTGGTACCAAAAAAAGTTCTTTGCTCTTGCCTATTTCCATCAGAACACAAAGACAAACACTTAATCAAAGTAAAGAAGCAGGAATAGCCATGGCCCTCTTCATGGGAGCCTGCCCCACACAGCCCCAGACTTCCCACCTCCCATGGCCAGTGTGTCTGGGTCCCCCCACCTGCTGGGGAGAAAGGTCTGCCCCACCCTCCATCAGCATGCCTACTAAGCTGTCCAGGGCTGGCCTAGTCCACTCACCCCATTAATAAACTGTCACCCCGCCCATAGAGCCCCCTGTGGTACTCTATCTTGGCCAGGCCAAGCTTCCCACCTCCAGCAGGAGCCACACTGGGCTCCTATCTCCTGGTCCTGTGACGGGGAGAGGACCGCATCTCAGTGGCCTGGCTTCCCTCGTGTTGGGCATGGGCCCCAACACAGAGTGGGCATGAGGTAGACCTGTACTGGTAGTGCCCATCATGGCACCCTGGGTGACCAAAGCTGGTGGCCTTCTGTTTGTAGCCAGTGCCCAGCAAGTCTGCCAGCAGGGCTAGCAGTCTCTTTCTGACAATCTGCGCTGGGCCAGAACCTCCTGCTGCTTCTCATAAGAGGAAAAGCATGGACTTCGTGCTCCCATATTAGGACGCCCCCAGCCCCGGGGCCATGTTGAAGCTAGAAGAGACGACAGTGGCCCCTCTGGGGCCATCTCACAGAGCTGGGAGCACCACTCCCACCAGAAGCAGTGCCCCTTCAGACAGACCCTCCTTCCTCTAGCTGTAAATCATTTCTAAATGCATATCCTGTCCAGTGCGTCTCAAGAGCGAAGGAATGCTTCTCCCACAATTACAGGCATTCTGTAACTAAGCCACGCAGTTTCCCGGCTCCTTCCAAACCTACTTATTTTAAAGCAGAAAAACACCGCCACTTCCAGCATGTTGCGTATTGAGTAACCTAGGGCGTGTGCCAGGTCCCGCTTGGCACTCCGCGATTATCCCAGGACTACTGGAGTAAGGGCAGATCAGGTAACACTGCACATGCTGTGTTTTGGAGAGATTTCAAAAGCTGGATTTTAGGAGAGGCTGAGGGAGCAGAGCACACACAGAAACCACAGGACCTTGCTTCTGAGACCAGCGGAGGAGACAGGAGAAGCCAACCCCAGGAGAGACCTGGCACCTGCAGGAGGGGGCTGCATGCGGGACACAGCTTCCCACTGCCCCAGACCAGACGGTGCAAGGCCTCAAGGGATCTTCTGACCCCGAAACAGGATTCCCAGACTGTCCCAAAGGATACGCTGTGGCCCACAAGCCGATGATGTGACATTTTCTAGTACCTTGTCATTTATCTCTGAAAAACTAGAGACACCACCTGCCCATTTAAGACTTAGATGTAAACCTCACCTAAGCTTGACCCTGGGCCTAGTGATAAACAAGTGACATTGTCTAATCCCACAGACACGTGATCGGGGGTTCCGTGGGGCACAGGGGCATGCATGCATGCTCACCGCGGACTTCACAAGCTCCTGCAGACAACACCAGCGCCCCAAGGAGGGGCTGGAGGATTCCAGGGAAATGAGCATTTTTCATTGCAAAAGGTACCAAGAGGCTGTGAGCAATAAACTCTCAAGGTAAAACGCAGTGACCTAGGGGCTGCCAAGAACCAGGATGCCCCCAGCACACCCAGAGGGCATGACCACTCTAAAAACCTTGAGAAGTTTCAGCCCCAGGTCAAGTCAACAATGTTTTGCCCCCATAACTTAATTTTTAATTGGGAGTCAGTTTTCACCAGGTGGGAGACACAGAGCCAGTGACCCCAAGGCAAGCACTCAGCAGAAACTTTCCCTAGCCCCAGACACTCGTCATCTTGGATTTAAACTTGACCCTGCCTGCTCCTAACCGGCATGGCAGAAAGGTCAGGGAACAAGCAGTTCCGCATGCCATCAGCGTCCCTATGATTAATCACGTCCCCACCTGACAACCAGGGTGCTCTTGCCTGTCGCCTTCAGGCATCATCTCAACACAGGATGAACTTGAACTTGCTGTTAGAGGCACACACACAAAACCAACACGAGGACTCAAAGGACACTCGGGAGACCTGACTCGCACGTGCGTTTTCATCAGGAAGAGACAATGCGCGCGTTTATACAGCCCTGGAGTTCAAAACCTGGGTCACCTCGTCCACATACACTTCTCCATCTTGCCCCAAAGCCAGGTCACTTAATTACATGTGGGTTTCAATAAAATCACATGTACCTACCTTAGAGCCCAGTAAGCCACTCCGGGGTATTTTATCAAGAGAATTGAAAACATAAATCCACACAAAGACCTGCACATGAATGTTTACAGCAGCTGTATTCAGAACTGCCGAAAACAGGAAATAATTCAAATATCCACCCACGGGTGAATGGAAAACCAAATCACAGCCCACGCTACACCACTCCCCCTCGACAACAAAAGGGATCCTTCCCTGATACACAGTGACGTGGACGAGTCTCAGAAATATCACGCTCAGTGAAAGAAGCCGGACACAGAAGGGAAGATACTGTTTGATTCCATTGATATGAAATTCTAGAAAAGGCAAAACTATAGTGATGGAAAACAGGTTCCTGGTTGCTGGGGCCCAGGGGTCCAGGGAACTGCGGGGGACAGAGCACTTTGTATCTCAGGTGCCATGGTGCTGATAGCTATATGCGATTACCAAAGTTCACCTTTAGAAATTCACCAGAAATAAGTGAATCATCCCAAGAGGGATGTACTGTGAGCATCTGTCTCAGGGAGTAATTTAAAGTGTTAAGACAAGTCCCCCGAAAGCCAGAGAGCTGGGAATCCAGTGACCCTCCATGTGTGCAGGCTCCGCATCCTCAGAGTCAACCAACCTTGGACAGAAAATATTCTAAAATAAATAAATTAATAATAACAGTACAACAATAAAAATAATGCAAATTTAAAATTTTAGTATAATAACAACTTCTATAGCATTTTACATTATATTAGGTATTATAAGTCATCTAGAGATGATTTAAAGTCTGTGGGAAGATGTGCAAATATTATGCCATTTTATATAAAGGTCCTGGGACCAATTCCCCCAAAGACCAAAGGTACAGCTGTTTAGCAAATGTCAGTGCTACGACTCATCGATAGGCCTGGCCAAGTTCTAAAGAACCAAAATCCTCCCTTTCTTCCTTACTAGAAAACAAACCACGAAGCTTCTCCTTACTTAGGGGACAAACAACGATGTTAGATTTGTTATTCTTGTGAATTGCGCACATGCACAGGGCCTGGGAAAACTCTTGAGCAAGAGTGCGAGGCACCCACGGTGGGTGTTTGCGGACACTCTCTACCCAGTGCCCGCTTGCATGAAAAGGTGTTGGGCAAACATGGGGCAACCAGCACTCCCACTTTCCACCAGCTGTTGGTACCAATTTCTGTGAAATAGCAAAGAAAGCCTCACAGATGCTCTTGAAGTCAAAACCCTGAATAATACCAACAATACCACAGTAGCCCCCAAATTAAAGGGTGCAGCCGCCAGGCATGGAAGGGCTGCAGGGGCATGTCCACCCACAGCCCTCAGTCTCTACCCGCGCTACCCACATGCCCAGTTTTGAAAGCCACAAGAAGTTGGGCCTTTGCAACCAAGCTCCAGTGAATTTACAGAAAAAAGAAAGTTAATGCCTGAATCAGCAAAGAATGCAAAACCTTCGTGTTTCCCAGGGCTCCTCGGCCAACCACCTGGCCCCATTGTCTGTTCCTCCCTCTTCCCACGATCTGTGCCCTTCACTGATCTCCATGTTATTTGGTCCCTCCATGTCCTGCTCTTGGTTAACCAACAGGGTAAGCGCTGTTGCAAGGAGAAAGACTTCACCTGGGAATAGCATATGCAGGGGGAGTGGTGTGCAAGCTGCAGAGCCCCAGGGGCCTTTAGCCTGGGCTCCCTCTGCTGGGGCAGGCAGAGGGGTGTTACGCCTCACACCCTGCACCTGCAGATACAATTAGGCTGCATTTTAGATCTCCTGCCCCAGCTGAGCTTGAGTCAGCTGCCAACACGTCGGGATTAGGGAACAGTGGTTACAAAGAAACCATGGACTGTTCAAAGCAGTGGCCAGGAACTCCCTTGAGGCCATGTAGTTCCCATAAGATGATGGCCTGAGCACCTGCAGGCCCCTCAGGGCAGGCGTGCCTTGCATCCAGGAGCCTGAAAACCCGGAGCACCAATGGTCAGCAGAAGATGGACACCTCAGCTCAAAAAGAAGGAGAATCTGCCCTTCTTCCCTATTTTGATTTACATGGGCCCTTGACACATGGGGTGATGCCCATCCACATGCGTAAAAGCAAGTCTTCTTTCCTGAAAGCACTGATTCGAATACTGGTTTCTTCCAGAAATATGGTCCTGGACACACCCAGAAATAATATTTTACCAGCTATCTGGGCAACCCTGAGCCCAGTGAAGTCGACACAAAGTTCAGCATCACAGACAATGGAATATTACTTCGCTGAAGAAAAAAAGAAGGAAATTATGAAATAGGCTGTAACATGGCTGACCCTTAGGGCATTCTGCTAAATTAAACAGCCCAGTCACAAAAACACACGTATTATATGATTCCATTTATATGTGATACCTCGAGGGTGGAATTCATAGACAGAAACTAGAGTGGTGGCTGCTAGTGGCTGGGAGAAGGGAAAGTTGCACAGTGGGTGCAGAGCTCCAATGTTGTAACATGAAAACTGTTCTGGTGGGTCTGGGATTGTAGCTCGGTGGTAGAGCGCTTGCCTCACAAGCATGAGGCCCTGGGTTCAATCCTCAACACCATATAAAAAGAAATAAAGATACTGTGTCCATCCACAACTGAAAAAAAATTTTTTTTAATTAAAACAAAACTGTTCTGGTGTTTGCATAACAATCTGAATGTATCTAACACCACTGAACTCTACCCTTCGAAATGGCCAATTTTATGGTCTGCATATTTAACCACGATTAATTTTTTAATAAAAGTTTCCACATATATTAAACCCCTGGCTGCGCTGTGGTTGAGCAGATTGCACTTTTGTTTTGCAGTGATGCGTCTCCTCTTTGGCTTCATAGCCATCTGGTGCCAATTTTATTAATGGTAGAATGAGGTTCAAATAAACTTTCCTCCAGAGAAAGGACAGACTCGGGCAACTTGCCAGGACAAAAAAATTAAGAAAATAAGCACAGGTTGGTGGGAGCGCACTCTGTGCCGCACCCCTAAGCGGGGCGGGGGGTGGGGGTGGAAGGCGCACACAGGGAGGGCCCCTTGTAAAATGTGACACTGGGGGAAGGGAAGACAGGCAGGTGGGCCTTGAACCAGACTGCAATCCACAAAGTGGACTTTCCCTGTCCTTCCTGGTTCTCAATGTTTCTTTCAATGAGTCACAAAGGTTGAAAGCTCTCGGATTTAAAAACCCGCAGGGCTTTCCTTAGGCAGACTGTCCTCAGGAGACCTCTCACTGCGCGCTCTCTCTGTCCTCATCCCCGACTGGCAGCTGCTTCTTAGCATGCGTGTTTACAGAAATACCAGTAGTTATTGCGTGTTCCTTGCCATGCGATGAAGCATTGCCATAAAGCCCCTGCCGGATTAGAAATAGATCCTTCCCTTTTGAGAAGCTCCTTGGGCCGGCAAAGCCAGCGATGGTGGTGTGCGACTGCTGCCACCTACCGGCCACCGGTGGTATAGGCCCCAGAGCTGAAGACCAGGCTCCTCTATCTGCAGGGGAGGCGGACGGCCCTGGGAAGTACGGCCCTGATCTGCCCCACTTCAGATCCATCTCTAGACCCGTGCTCTGAAGCTCAGGGCTCCAGTCATCTGAGTTGTTATATGAGGAAACAGCTCCTTGGATCTCTTGCACCACAAAGGACCTGGAAGGACACTGCAGGGATCCCATACCATGGCACTGCATGATATGCTGTGCTCAGATCAGGGAGGAGTAGAGCGCGTCTGCCTCCACAGAGACTTGCAACTTTCATTTACAACATTAGTCATGTAGCATTTGACTAACAGACTCCTTCCACCAGGCGGGGTAATCCCACACCTGTGATCACAGAGACTTGGGAGGCTGAGGCAGGAGGATCGCAAATTCAAACCAGCCTCAATAACAGCAAAGCACTAAGCAACTCAGTGAGATCCTGTCTCTAAATAAAACACAAATTAGGGCTGGGGATGTGGCTCAGTGGTCAAGTGCCCCTGAGTTCAATCCCCGATACCAAAAAAAAAAAAGTCTCCTTCAACCCTTGGCAACAGATATGTGAGGTGGGGTCTATTATTCTGGTTTTAGGTGAGGAAACTGAGATGCAGAATGGTTGGCCCACTGGGTCTAAACGCCTTCCTGTACACCAGGAACTGAAACCTCAGCCAGTGCTTGTTGGGAAGCGGAACTGTAACATCGCAAATCTCTATTTCATTCACTTTGTCAAAGCAAACACACCGACATAAGGATAACCAAGAGGTCGCTTAATAATTAGGGAGACCTTGCTTAAAAGTTCCACCACCAAATGAACAGCCCCAGCTTCCCAGGCACTGCCTCATCTCTTGGCTTTTTTCGGGGAATATAGGCAATTGCCTTCTAGACCCCAGGCAGAAATATACTTGAGGGCTTCATCACCTGCCTTAGTCCTATGGCTGACAAGCATGTGGCTACATCTCAAAACCAAGTCTTACTCCATGAAGATTTGCCACCACTGAGGATATTCACGTTCACAGAATTGTGCCCCTTCACAGAATTGTGAGCAATAATGGAAGCAAGTATATAAAATCTCCAAGTGTGCCCACTCCAAACAGGATTACATCTGTGGCAATGTCTGTCCTGAGAGGTGCATTTTTAAAAAATCAGTGGCATACTACTAAGAGCCACACCTGAAACTTAGGAAAAGAATTCACTGGCATGACAATCTCCCCAGAGCAGATCTACCCAAGATTCTAGTAACTGGGCACTCTCCTCCCTCTTTCTAGTGGGTCCCAAATAATGATCCTATAATCTGTTCTAGTCTGTCTTGAAAAGAAAGGAAGAGAAACCTCACACAGATCCTCAACTTCACGCTGATCCCAGAGTGCCTCAGGCCCTACGTGGAGGTTGGAGGCCACCTCCAGGTTGGTGTGAGGCAGAGCCACAGAGGCAATGCAAGGCAACCAGCTGAGGCAGGAGCCTGCTGTGCAGTAGCTGCAGAGAGAGCCAGGAGACACCAGAGGAGAGTGCAGGTGTCAGAAGGACCATGTGGCTCGTTTCTAGGCTCCTTCTACTGATTTTGCCTCAGGTGCACAGCCTGTCTATGGTAGAGATTTAGAAATAATACCTGCGTGTACTCATTTAGCACTTGGTACTGGCCAGAGCTCTCTGGCGCTGTTTTCATATGAGATGCTACAGCTCAGCCCTGAGGGCTACAGGATGGATCCTGTTACATCCAGGAAGAGAGTAAGGCGGGAGGTTTGGGCCCTCTGCCCAAGGCAAGGCAGAATGGGGATGGAAATGCCATTTCCTGGCACATGCTCGCATGCCACGGGGTATTAAGTCCCACATGAAAGAAAGACAGAAGTTCAAGTCCACAGGAAATTGGAAGATAGGACTAATAAAAAGGTCTTATACATAATCTCCCTCCTGACAATTTCCTTTGTGTTTGACTTTCAAAGGAATCAAAAAATGGCAGGGGGGAGAAGGAGACTGGGAGTAGGAGGAAGGGGTGGCTTCAGGGGAACAGTAGGAAGGGAAGAAAGTGTGGGTATAGAGAAAGGATGGAAAGGAACACACTCAGGCCAGATGCCTGCCTCTCCAGCTCCGGGACTTTTTTTCTTATTTGCAAAGCTGAAGACGGCCTCTCAGAACAAAGTCCCCATCAGTGATCCTGGGCTGAACCTGGAGATGTAGGAGCTGGAAATGGCAGTCAGTGGAACCTACCCCAGCCTGGTCCTGGTCCTCATGAGGAAACAACCCAGAGGTTCAGTCACGTTCCACAGCCACCCCAATTGTGCGGAGCATAAGAACTTGACCTCAAGGACAACAGGACACCCCAAAGGCGTTGCACAGTGCAGGCCGGATGCAGGTCTGGCTCCTTGGTCCTTTTACTCCAGGGGTCTCTGTGAACACCAGCGGGTAGCTCCCTTCTGAAGCTGCTGGTGCTGCTGGAGCAGTAAGGCAGGCAGTGGGGCGACCTGGTGACAGAGTCCAGGGGGACGGAAGGGGCCACACCAATGAGCAGAAAAGCAAAGAGCAGAGGCTCCTGCCCCAACAGCCCCTAGCGGGCAGCGGCAGGGAGTCGGGGCTGCAGTGGGCAAGGCGGGGCCAGAGCATGGGCTGAGTCCAGCAGTCCGGCAGGGCCTCAGGGGGTCAGAGACTTCCAGAGGAAGCAAACCACACAGGCTAAAGACAGGCCCGGCTCCACCTTCAGCAGAGCTCCTGTTCACTCATCAGATATTTCCTGAGGACCTACTACGTGCCAGCCCTGTGGACTGAGCAGCGTGACGTTCCACTCAGCTTCCAGGCAAGTGGAGGAAGCAGACAGTGAGCAAGCAGCCGTTCAGTGGCCAGAGTAGAAAGCACCACAAACGAAGCGTGAGGCAGGGCGACTGCTCCAGGACCTGCAGGCCAGGCAGCTGGGGGGGCTTCCCTGGGGAGGCAACGCTGAGGGGCATGGGTGGGTGCTAGCAGGCGACGCAGGCAGGAGGAACACACCAAGCAGAGGAGGTGTCTGCAGAAGCCCTGGCCACAGGGCTCTGCTCCTGGGCACCAGGTAGTCGGTCAGGGAGAGAAGGGGACGATGGCTGGCAGTGGCCTTCTCCATTAAAAATGTCACTTCAACCTCCAGCAAGGGGAGCCCACCGCACACACCACTGGGTGTGAGATTTTGAAGACCACTCCAGCTCTGGGGTGGAGAATGACCTGGAATATGCAGGAGAGGACAAGGGAGGTGAGCGGAAGTCCTACTTGGGTCACCCCAGGGAAAGGTCACTACCCTTGGTGTGGGCCAGTGGAGACCACGGGAGGTAGAGTGAGCAGCTCAAGAGTTCAGGAGTTAAGGGAACCTGTGGATGGAATGGCGATGAGCAGGATCTTGTGACAGCATGAGGGCAACCCCAGGAGGCTGCTGGAGACAGCCCTGCAAGCCGGGCACGAAAAGGACAGTCTTAGATGTGTGCAGCCTGAGAGTTACAAGGCCACTAAGGAGCAGCCAGGGGCAGGAAGTTGGGTTCCTCAGCATGTGAGTAAGAAATGGTAAAGAGAGATACGGACAAGAATGAGACTGAACAGGAGGAGAGTGTAGCCAGAGGACACAGCAGACCAGCCCCAAGGATGCCCAGTGTCATGGTCAGGAGGTGGAGAGAACCAGGAAGGAACAAGATCTCAGTCCACATTCTACTGCTATGGCAAAATGCCTGAAGCTTCGTAAGTTATAAAGGAAAGAGGTTTATTTAGCTCACAGTTGGAGGCTGAAAGTCCAAATTCAGCAGCACCAATAATCTGGCCCCTGTGAGCGCCTTGTGGTAGGTGGCATCCCAATGCAGGTACAGGAGGGACAGCATGGAGTCACAGGACACCACGGGAAGGCAGACAGCAGGGCCAGGCTAGCTCCTGTGTGATAACTTGCACTCAGGGGAACTAACCAGAGTCCCACAAGAACTACCTTGGCGTCTACTAGAGGCACCAGAGAACTCCTCTTGGTGCTTCTCTGGGTCTCACGATGACTAGCTCCCGCTCCAGATTTGCTTTCTGAATAGATCGAGCCGTCATCGTCTGGTGAATGTGTACTGCTGTGAATCCCGAGTAGTTATTCTTTCATTTATTCTTAAACTATGTGTGTGCCAGGCACTGCTCTAAGCAGCTGAGGCGTTCACAAACAAAAGCAGACACCCGCCACCAGGGGGTGTGTGTTCTGTAAGTGGACGGAGCATAAACTCTGAGCATGCTGGATGGCAGAGGGTGACGATCATGGCAAAGAAAGAAAAGACACAATAGCAAAAGGGAGATCTGAACTGCCAGTCCGGAAGGAAAGGAGGTACAGCCCCATCGGACACAGCAGTCAGCGCTGGCCACGCTGAGCGCACAGGGCTCACTGACCACTGGACCTCTCCTTCCCTCTGCACAGGCAGAGCAGAATGGAAGATTCCATCCATGGGATTTATTAGGAGCCCATCCACAGAGCAGGGCACAAAGCTTAGGAAGGTGAATAGGAAACTCTTCAAATGCACCGCCCCACGGACCATGAGAAACAAGAAGCCCGCAGGGCAGGTCTCCGCAGGCAAAGCTGTGAGGCCTAAGGGCGAACCCCGCAGGGCACCGGGCCTGCGACAGACCTACCAGGCAGGCCAGGCAGGTGGCAGCAGAAGCAGTGACGAAGGAGGGGGAACAGCCACTCACCGCCAAGGTGGCACGGTGGCCTGGGACAAAAAAGGAGAAACCCCATGGGTTCCAATTCTCTTTCTGGAAATTTCTCATGGATACAAAAAGGAAGATTCCCCTTCCAAGGGGCAGCCAGCTCCTGGAAACAGAATTGTATCTCCTGGCCACACCAGTTCCACCCCCGGCCTCAGGCTCCTCTCTACGCGGGGCCTGCTGGGCACCACGGGAAGAGGAGAGAGATGGCGGCGAGGAGAGAAGGGGAAACACAGTTCCAGGTGGCAGAGAGGAAGAGAAAGTGGAGCAAGCAGTGGAAAGAAGGAAGAGCTGGCCTCCCCCAGGTGCCGCGGATCTGCTGAGTCACCACTTGGGTCCCCTCTCCAGGCTCCATGACATGTGCCCAAGGACAAGAACCCAAGGCAGAATGGCTTCTTGGGGTGGCGGGTGGAGACAGGCAAACCCCAGTCATGAGATGGGCTGGCTCCACGGTTCTGGGCTAATGTCCTGAAACCCTACAGGGCACTGTGGTTTCTCTCCTTTCCAATGCAGCCACCAGCTTCCCCTGCCCTGCTGCAGGACCCCGGGAAGCTGCACAGACCCGACAGACAACAGGGTGGATGGAGGCTGCTGCCACTTCCTCCTCCACTCCCTTGTCCCACTTAAAGGCCACATTTGGATCTTCTTAAGAGCCATGTGTGACTCACACAGTGACGAATGGCTCCGTGCCAGGTCATGGGGTGAGGGCAGCTTCTTGCACCCCAGCTTGGCCATTTTACTGCCTGGGTCCCCTCTCCCAGGCTCCATGATACATGCCCAGGAGCAGGAACCCAGTCCCTGGTGACCTGCTCCTGGTTTCTCCCAGGGAGAGGCATGGTCCCCTCACAGGCCCTGCTGTGCCCTGGGCCACCTCCTCCGCCCTCACCTTCCACCTTCCCTTCACTCCTCACTCTCCACAGAGTCTGAGTGCCCCTCGAGCCCCACCCTAGAAGTCGCCTGCCGCTCTGCTCCTCTCCACCCACTCGCCATTCACTGGCGTCACCACAGATCCACATGGGTACCGTGATCCGTCCCTTGTGTGCCTGTCTCCTTTGTTTTCGTTTCTTCTGTTGTTAAAAGAACTTAGCAGGTAGGCACTGAATTCAACTCGTGCACATAAACCAAGGCACTTAACTAAACATCATGATAAAAAAACAACAGAAAAAAATAAGAAAATGGAAACTAGCCTCAAGTCCTTGAGCAAGTGCTTTCGTCATTTAAACCGAGGACCAAGTAGGTAGAACCCCCGTCCTCCAGCCACGTCACTGCTCAGCGGGAGCCAAAGAGAACATGAGTTCCTATTTCCCTGGGATGCCCTGGCCAGAGCATTCAGCAGCCACTTCTTTGGTCCCGTGCATGGACCTGTCATTTGCAGACCGCCCTGGATGCTGTCTCTGCACAGACACTGGTCTCACGGCCCAGCATGTGTGCGTGGGGACTGGGGGCACAAGCACAGCCCATTCTCCCCTTGAGCATCATTGTATTGGGTTCTCAGGAGGACAGAGGCAACAGGATGTATTTAAAAGGGGATTTATTAGATGGACTCACACGACCAGAAGCTGGGAGTCCCACGATGGCCGTCTGCAGGCTGAAGAGCTGGAGGAACCAGGAGCTGCTCAGTCCAAGAAGCTGGAGCCTCAGAACAAGGGGGACCAATGATCCCCAGTCCCACATGGGAAACCGCCTGGAGAGTCACCCAGCAACCAAGAACCCACTCAGAAAGGCGCCCGCGTCTGCCGCTGCTTCCTTGTCCTTCCACTCTGTTCCCTCCAGGCCCCCAACTATCGGACTGTGCTGCCCACACTTAGGGCGGGTCTCTGCCTCACTGTGGTGTCCCATGTGCCAGTCATTCCTGGAAACACCCCACTGTCACAGCCAGAAGCCTCTTAACCCTAGGCCTCTCTTAACCCAGTCAGGTCAACAATTCACACTGACCTCACAACCGTCCAGCCAACACGCCCATGGGAGGGAAAACGTGACCACAGACAGCCAACAGGGGCTGAAATGCCTCCTTGACCCTCCCTTGGAAATGCCCCCGAGAGAGAGGGCCCCAATGTCCACAGGCCCCGATGTCCACGGGCCCCGATGTCGACGGCCATCCACACAGACATCTGAGCTCTTAAAAAACCGTTCTGTGCGCACCACACACCTGGCCTAACTAAGACATTTAAAATTCCTCGCGTTTAAGTAACTCTTGACACCTTCCATGCACGTTGGAGGTAGTTCCTCAAAATCACATGAAAGAGCTAGGCACCTGGCTTATTTACATTACACATAAGTGATATTCCCATGTGTTAACTATTTCCTTTGGTGACACTGTCACAAAAATTGTAACGTAAAATTCCCTAAGCACATAAGCTCTGTGGAGCGACTTACACTGTCCACCGTCCAGGAAGTTGCTTCACAGTATCACGGATGTCCCCAGCTGTCATTCAGACCTTTCCCCACCAGGGGGCACTCTGAGCCAACTGCAGCCCGCCCCCCGCCCCCTTTGGCTGGGGTGACCTGACAGTGTCACCTGGTGAAGGCCCTGAGGTACGATGTGCATCAGGCCTCCCAACTGCCCTGTGGGGGAGGGATAACGAAACGGGCTTTGGCTGTGCAGGCAGGGAACCAGGGATTCCTGAACTCGGAGTGCTAACGTGTTTCTACGATGACATCCTGGAGGAACACTGTGTGTCCTGTGCATTCTCCAGTCCTCAGAGCCCTTCTGCCATGAGGAGAGACTGCTTTTCCTTCTCTCTCTCAGCTCCACAAGTGGAGAGGACAGGAAGCCCTGGCTACACCACTGCCATGTTCCCTCCCCTGGCCAGGATATCCCACCAGGACTGAGAGGGTCCCAGAAAGAGAAAGGTCTACGGGCCTCGAGGTCCTCAGGCAGCTCGCTTGGTGAGGGCATTTCTTGGCCTCCTTTGGGGAAGGGGAAGCTGCTATTTCTAAGAGAAGAGTCAAGGAGCAAGGGAAGGCACCCTGTGTAAATCAGCACGTCGCCACTGTGACAAAACGCATGAGATAATCTAATTATAAGGAAAAAAGGTTTGTTGCAGTCAGTTTCAGAGGTTCCAGTCCATGGGCGCCTGGCCTGTTGCTTCAGGCCTGCAACGGCACAGCACACCATGGCAGGAGCATGTGGCAGAGGCCTGCTCACCTCATAGAAACTGGGAAACAAAGAGGGGAGGAAATGCCCAGGCTTCCTATGTCCCCTTTGAGAGCACAGCCCCATGACCTCCCTTCCTTCCATAGGGCCCAGGCTCACCACCTTCCAATAGCATCTGGGGACTGGGGCCCAAGCCTTCAACACGTGGATCTTTGGGGACATTCAAATCCCAACTATAACGTTCTCTGACCCAGATTCTCCTCCCCACCCCAGGCCGCCATGGCCCCTCACATGCTACGTGGCCCCCGTGAGCCTTGCCTCCCTGTGCCCAGCCTCTGAGAGTCTGTCCCCATGGCTCTAGATAGGCCCATGTTTTTCTTTTTCCATCCATTCACTTTTAACTTACCCGTGTCTTTGTATTTAAGGTGTGTTTTTTATAGATAGTGTATGGTTGGGCCTTCCTTTTTTATCTAGTCTGGTAATCTCCACCTTGAACTCATATCCAGCCACTGTACGTGGAATGTGGACGATGTGGTGGCCCATCACCAGCCTCTTGGCTGCTATCCTTGAGTGACTCTGGACTTGTCTTCTGCTAGAGTGGGAGTCAGGCAGCTTAGGTTCCCCAGAGCCCAGCACCACATGGATGCACGGCTGCTACCTATGGTAGGCCAGCTGCCTACCAAGCCCTGTTCTGTGTCGCTTTCCCAGTAAATCTTCACAGGTGGAGAGAGCTGTTAGGCCGAAGGGCAAATATTTGCCTTTGGAATTTCCAGACCCTGATGTCACCCCTCAGCCCAGGCTGCTCCTGCACAGCCCACACAGTGTCCTGTCTGTGGCTGCCAGCCACTCTGCCAACTTGCCCATTCAGGCACTGGCCCCAGAGAGTCTCAGGCTCTCTGCTCACCTGGACAGGGTGGGTCCTCCACGACTCAGCTCGTCAGGGCTTCCTCACATCCACCAGTCTTTGCCATCATCAGGAAACACGTGGTTTGTACTCTACAAGCGTCACTCCTGTAGCCATTGCGGAGGAAAGAGCTCGTGTCTTTAAGCTACATGCCCCCGGAAGCAGACCTCCCCATTGCTTATGTCACTGATAGTTGTGCTTTTCTTACACACAGCCAAGCCTAACAGATGGGTTCAGAATGTAGGAAAGTCAAGGTCATCTCATACTGAACCTACCTCTGGCATTTATAGCCAGATGTGACCATGTGGCAGGTGCATGTTTAAAATTGAAAACATTCATGTCAAGTCCGAGACCTCCACTTGGCTGATGACACCCCAGACCTCCTTTATCATTCCTCCTCTAACTTCAGAGAAAATGGAGAAATTCTGTGCATTACCTAGTGATCATATTTGCTTTGCACTAAAATATACATGAATTTCTAAGCTTTCTAGGCAGATGTTTTGCAATTCATGAAAAGTTCCCTAAACTCATTTGTTTCTTTGCATCTCAGTTTCTACAAAAATAATTTGCTATTAAAGTTAGGTGATACATTTCACCAATATAGGGTCACTTCATCTTCCTGACCCAGCAGGTGGATCCCGTAGTTTACCTTGAGAGACTTGAAAGTACCTGGCAGAACGTGTCTCCCAACTCCAGGGTTTCATTCTGATTATCTCCATGTAGCCACAGAAGCCTCCTAGTGCACAGATACTTCACCCTCGGCACACAATAGAGACCTCAAGACCAAAGTCTGCATGCAATGTGAAACTTCATGAAAGATACCAGCTCTCAGCTGGCAGGAGAGGGGACTGAAGGGTCTGGGGAAAATCTGCCCCTCTGCATTGTTGTACAGAGCAGGGCTCAGTGGATGCAGCCCCGGGACGGCAGAGGAAATACTGTTCCCACGGCATCAGGGCCCATGGCGGGGGGCAACTGGGCCTGCAGAAGTCCTGTATCCATCAACTCCAGAAGGGACCAAACTACACATCACTCAGTCAAAACAACAGCACAGCGACAAAGACCCACCAGCCTCATGCAACTGAGAAGACAAGATGTTCTGTGAGCCCAGGACCATGGAGCAGAAACCAAATTAAGTTTCCATTCCTTCTAGTTTGCACCAGGCAAGGAAGTAAGGAAGTCTAGAGGGGACAGAAAGGTGAGACAGCTCGATTCTTTGCTCTCCTTCTTTTTTAAACTTTTTTGTTTTGAAACCATTGTAGATTGACACATAGTCAGTCATATGAAATGACACAGAGGTCCCTTATGCCCTTTACCCGGTTTCCCCAACAGTGACAACCTACAAAACTACAACACAAGAAGGAGAGGCGTGACCTCAGTCTGAACCCCAACACTGCCACTGATCTGACCCATTCACCTCAGTGATATTTCATCACTTTTACATGCACTTGTGTGTGTTGGGGGGGTTCCACGCAGTTGTCACACATGATGTAACACGACCATGCCAGACACGCAATGTGTCAGTCACCAGGACTCCCCGGGTGCGCTCACAGCCACAGCTCCTCCCGCCCACCCCTTCCCCTGAACTGGCAACTACTAGTCTGTTGGCCACCTGCGTGGTTTCCCACTTCAATGAAACTGCGTAAGTGCAGTCCTGCAGTATGGAAGCCTCAGGACCGCCTGACTTACAGAGCTGAGTCCCTTGAGGTCCATCCAAGTCATTTTGTTAGCGCTGAACCATATTCCATGCTTTCCTTGGTGGCGAGGGCGTGCCCTCTTCTCTTCCAGCTCGGGGAAGACAGAATGGTGTCATGTCACCTCCGCTGTCATCGCTGGGAATAACTGCACAACTGGAAGGGAAGGAAGCAGGGGCGGAGTTGTCACACACTCTCAGTTTGCATTTTCTTCCTAATTTGCTGGTGCTTATTTTTAATTCAATTAATAATTTTTAAATTATTTTTATTTTTTATTTTCAGGGCAACCACTTCCTCTGTCGAATAAAGTTTAAATGATGGCTACATGGAAACTCAGATTTCTTGATGACTCTTCTGGTTGTGGGCAAGATGGAGTAAATGGATGTCTGTCTGTCTGTCCCTCCTTCCACACATGGGAACACCTGCACATCACACAAGAACATGAACGCCTGAAACGTGGACCTGGACATGAGAGATGGCAGTCATGGGTCCTCTGGGTTTTCTTTCTGGTTTCTTCTGTTGCAGACTGAGTGCTGGGGAAGCCAGCATCCCGGAAATGCCAACAGGCACAGACAGGAGAGCCCCCAAGAGGAGCTGCTCTGTCTGGCCAGCTCAGGAAAGGCCAGCGTGGCCAGGCAGAAACTCCCATCTGTGACTTTTGTCTAATAATCACCCCACCCAGCCAAACACCGGGAAATGGAAAGGTGGCCACAGCACAGAGGCTGGGTGGAGAAGGGAGACTCCCACCCTCCTGGTCTAACATGGCACCCTGCCTCCCCAGCCTACCCTGGGTGCTGTTAGACAAAGCCAGGTGCCTGGCCTCTGCAGGAAGGGTGAATGCCGCATGGAGACCCTGGGGTCCAGCCCCCACCAACAGCATGGAGGCATCCTTCACAGTCCAGTGTAGACAGAGCCAAATGGGGCAGCTGGACTCCCACTCCTGCTTGGCCAGAACAAAGCAAGGTCCTCCTTTTCCTGATGGCAGTGTCGGAGAACGTCTGTTAAGACAAATCCTCCGTGGGCCATTATAAACACACCTGAAAGGGTGAAAGAAGAAAAGCCTTCAAAATAACCAGACAAAACTAATATCAAAGAAACAGGCTTCAGGAATAAAAGAGATAAATAGCAACACTTCTCATAATAGAAACACCTCAGAAGCCATACAGCATCCATGTGTAAAAGAGAGATAAATGATAGAGTCAAACGAAAAAACAAAAATATAATAAAAACAAAAGACAGTAGCAATAACAACAGCATGATGAACATTAGTAACAAAATATCTGGTAAATCATGTAACTCTCAAAGAGTATATATTGTTTCATAGTCCACGAAACAATCTCCAGTAAAGAATCTACACCCAAGGTACTGTCTGAGCATGTGCAGACATATCACAGGCCAACACCACTAGGAGGCCCAGCCAGACGCCATTTTGTTCTTCAGGGCCCTTTGCAGGGGTATGCAAGTTGATGCACTATTAGTAATAAGAAAGGTTAAGACTAGTCAATATTTTTGTGCTTCAGGTCCTAAAATTAAATTAAATTTTCTGCAGATACTTCTTTGTTTTGGTACTGAAGATTGAACCCAGATACATTTAACTACTGAGTCACACCCCTAGCCCTTTCTGTTTTTTATTTTAAGACAGGTCTCTCTAAGTTTCTTAGGGCCTTGCTAGGTTGCTAAGGCTGGCTTTGAACTTGTGATCCTTCTGCCTAAGCCTCCTGAGCTGTTGGAATTACAGGTGTGCACCACCACGCCCAGCTGCAGATACTTTTTTTTTTTTTTGGTACGGAGGATTGAACTCAGGGGCCCCTGATCACTGAGCCACATCCCCAGCCCTATTTCATGTTTTATGTAGAGACAGGGTCTCACTGAGTTGCTTAGCACCTCGCCATTGCTGAGGCTGGCTTTGAACTTGCAATTCTACTGTCTCAGCCTCCCTAAGTGCTGGGAGCAGATACTATTTTAACTCAACAAATTTTTAAAAATTTAAATCATACAGAGTATAGACCATAATGGATGCATAAAAGTTTCAATAAAATATTAACAAATCAAATCCAGCAATATGTAAAAAGAATTATACACCATGACTCAAGCAGAATTTATTTCAGGGATATAAGTCTGGTTCAACATTTAAAAATTAATACATGCAATCCACGGTATCAATAAGCTAAAGAAGAAAATTTATTTGTTCCCATCAATTGATGCAGAAAACAGTATTTGAAAAAGCCTAATATTCATGATAAAAACACTCAGAAAACCATGACTAAAGGAGAATTTCCTCAAAAAGATGGGAGGGTGCTCTAGGACACAGCAGGCCAGGTTCTTACAAAATCAAATGTGCTCTGCCATGGTTTGATCTGGAAAGTCCTCCCAAGGCCCCTGTGTTAAAGGTTTGGTCCCCAGGCCTGGTGCTATTGGGAGGTGGTGGAACTTTTAAGAGGAAGAGCTATTGCAGGTCTTGGGTCACTGGGAGTGTGTCCTTGAAGAGAATTAGGGTCTTTTCTTCTTTTTTGCTTCCTGGCCAAGCAGCTTGCTGTGCCATATACTCCCTGCCAAGATACGCTGCCTCGTCCCCACAACAGGGCCAATAAAACATAGACTAAAACCTCCAAAACTATGAACCAAAAATAAACTTAAACTGTATTTAGATGCTGGGGATTGAACCCAGGGCCTCATGCATGCTAGGCAAGTGCTTTATCATTGAGCCACACCCACAACTGCCTTTCTTCTTTTTAAATTGATAGCCTCAGGTATTTTGTTACAGTAACAGAAAGCTGATTAGCACATGTAGTTACCACCCTGGAGTACTACTTAGCAGTAAAAAGGAATTAACTGTTGATTCAAGCTACTTGGAAGGATTTATGGAAAATGCTGCCTGGTTCCAGTTATGTAATTTGTATTTGTGTGTGTGTGTGTGTGTGTGTGTGTGTGGTGCTGGGAATTGAACCCAGGGCCTTATGCATGTGAGGAAAGGACTCTACCAACTAAGCTATATCCCCAGCTCCAGTTATATAATATTCTTGAAATAACAAAATCATAGAGTTGGATAAGAGATTGGTGGTTAGCCAGGCGTGGTGATGCATGCCTTTAATCCCAGCACTCGGGGAGGCTGAGACTGGAGAATCACGAGTTCAAAGCCAACCTCAGCAGCAGTGAGGCACTAAGCAACTCAGTGAGACCCTGTCTCTAAATAAAACATAAAATAGGGCTTTGGGTGTGGCTCAGTGGTCGAGTACCCCTGAGTTCAAATCCCCGGTACCAAAAAAAAAAAGACATTGGTGGTTGTCAGGGATCAAGGAGGAAAGGATGCTATAAAAGGGAAGCATGAGGGATCCTCGTAACAGAACTGTGTGATCTTGATGGTCACACAGGTGTGCACAAGAGGTAAAACTGCACAGAACCGAATACACAATTATAAGCCACTGCATTCAAATCTGGTGAAATCTGAATGAGGTTGGTGGATGGTACCAATCTCAATTTTCTGTGGTGAGATTCTGCTACGATCATGCAAGTTGTTACCATTAGGGAAAATTTGGTGGAAGGGGACAGGACCTCTACGAATTATTTTAGTTGCATGTGACTCCATATCTCAAAATACAAAAGTTTAAACTTTTTTCATTTTAATATGATAATAGCTGAACACAATAAAAAACGACTTTTTATTACAGATGAGGAATCAAGTCCGCTCTCAATGTGGGGCTCTCTCAGTTCCCTGATGTGTGAATGAATCCTTTCACCTGGAACCATGAATAGACTTGAACACAGGACAAGGTCTTAAGTGGAAGTGGAGCTGGGATGTGAGGAGGTGACCCCAGTGTCCAGCCTGGGACATGCTGTCTCCTGGAGGCCTGTGGCCTTCTCCTGCGTGTGCAGCTCCTGGTGGAATGCATGAGGTCATCAGTGTTCAGGACAAGAGCTCCGGAATCTTGGAAGCCATTGGATCCTGAACGCTCGGCTACGGCCAGTGCTCTTTCCACACAGTCTGGTGAGCATGAACTCAGCTCTGGGCCTTGGCCTGGAGAGAGCATGACCCTGCTCTCACAGGGAGGGTGTCGCTCTTCTTGTTCTGGGCCACATCCCCATCCCAAGCTGTGTTCCTCTGAGGCATCTCAGGGAATGGGGGGCATGACTGTGAACTTCAGATGAACGGCTGGGATGAAGCAGGATACAGTAGGTCTCAAGTCTAGGAGGGAGAGAGACCAGCAGGGAATGTGGGCAGGAGAGCCAAGTGAAGCTGGAGGAAGGAGGCCAGAGGAAACGTGGCCACTGTGGCTGCCTCGAGAGCCTCGGGAGCTGGGGACAGTAGCATGGGCCACTCTGGCATCATTTGGGGTCAGACTTGATTGCCTGTGAACTGGCAGTTGTTTCCAGGGACATGTACATAAAGCTGATGACAAAAGAAACAAATAAGTGTGTCACCCAGCGTGACCCCATGGGAACACACCTGGCACTCACTGCCACTCTTCCCTTCAGCACGAGACACAAGTTCTCATGGCAGGGCCTAAGAGCTCTGGCCATGGTCAAGGGACAAACCCAGATAAACTGAGTCATGGTTCCATGATCTACAAATCAGGTGAAGTGTAACAGTGGCCTCCACATTAGAAGGATTAAATGAGGTATTTCTTAGTGCACAGATCAGCATCTGAAGTTCAATAAGTAATCAGTAACTGTCAGCTGCCATTACTGCAATTTAAATTATTATCTCCCAAGAAGCAGGTCAAGCAGAAGAAGATTCTGGTTGGAATCAGATCGGGTCCCTTACATGCTCCTGTACCCAGGGAAGAAAGGGTTCCTTTGAGGTCCACACAAGCTGCCTCAGAGCTCCAAACCAAAAGAACAACAGGAAGGGTCAGAAGCACAGCGCTCATGGATGGGGAGGCAGGTGTGTGGCCAGTGGCCCCTTTGCCCCTGGTCTCTGGATGGATCAGTGACAGGCACCATGGCCCCAGCCCTGTGTCCCCCTTCCCTTGACTCTGAGCCAGGCTCTGTAGGGACATGGCAAGGGGCGCCAGGGTGAGTTGGGAGCTCACTTCCGTTGGCCTTTGTAGCTATGGGAGGCAAAAGACGGGATAACTGATTTGTCTCCACAGAGGTGTCACCCAGGCCAGATGGCCCCCAGGAAGAGGCCCCAGAGTGCAGCCTTGGCCTGCTGACGAAAGGTGAGCCACCAGCTCCTGCTCCTGTAGAGAAAGGCAAAGGGGACGGTGGCCATTCCTGCCTTATGCTGCTAGCTGTCACTTGCAAGTTCCTTGAGGCGAGTGAGAGGCAGGAGCCCGGGAGCTTCCTTTTCATAGTCACGGAGTCCCTTCTCCCTGCAGCCCCACAGAACAGCAGCCCTCTGGCCTCTTTGGCAGCTGTTCCTGAGCAGAGAACCAGGAGGAAGAGGGACCAGAAGAGGAAGCTGGCGAACGCCAAGGCAGGTAGGTCCTCAACCGTCCCTCAGTGTCCTTGACCCTGCAGGAAGGGCTGGCTACTGCTGAGCAAGCACTTGGCACCCGTCTTCATGAGGCAGGGTCTTGTCTTTGGGGTCACTGGCGGAGAGGGTGCAGGAGCCCCAGGGGAACGCAGCCCTGCTCACCTGGGGCCTGTGTTCTGCAGCCGCTCAGGAGGGCAGCTCAGCAGCCTCCACTGCAGCCTCCTCAGAAGCCATCGCCCAGCTGAAGCTCTGCAGGAGGAGGGGACAGAAGAACATATGGACCATTGACCACATTCAGGGGACAAAACTGAGGATGAACAAGAGGAGAAGGCCCAGTTACCGCCCCGAGGACCAGGAAGCCTTCTACCGACTGCTGGGTGAGTTCTCAGCTGGTGATATGCTCTTCCAAGGGCAGGGGATAGGGAAAGGCACCGCTGTGCACAAGTCCCTATCCTGGAAAGGGGACAGGAGCACAGGTCCTGCCCCTCTCAGGGACAGCTCTAGCTGCAGGAGCCCAACAGGGGAGGGGCAGCTCACTGCTGCAGGTGGAGGCCCAGCAGACAAGGGCTGAGCCTACACCTCCCACTGCCTGCGGCAGGCAGCTCAGCACCGGTCACACACGACAAAGTGACAGGCCATGGTGTCCCAGGGTCAGAGACCACGTCCAAGCTTTCAGGTGAAGGTGAAGTTGTTAAGCTTTGAGAACCAGGTCAGATCTCTTCGGCCATCACGACCCCAGTGAGGGTTCAGCAACAGCCCCACGTTCATGTCCCCTGTTGCCTCTCAAGGGAGTTGGGAGGGAGGCACAGATGCTGAGGGCAGGCCTTCCTGGGGGAGGGCAGCTGCTTTGCTCCAGAAACTGCCCACTCAGAGAGGCTCCTCCGAAGGCACCACAGAGGCTTCCTCCACATACACCCTCTGTCTCCAGAGGGCCGCTCCCAGCCCTCCTCGTCTTCCTCTCTCTGCAGAGGATCCCGTTATCCAGAGCTTCTTGGAAGCCGACATTTTCCTCAAAGTGTCTGACAAGGTACCTGCAGCCCCCTGAGGGGCAGAAGGTCCACAGGGTCCCACCCCCCGGGGGTTGGCAGGGAGAAGGCCCGCAGGGGCCTGATATCAAGGCCAGAGGAAAGAAGGGGCACATTGCCCGTCCTGCCCTGTCCCCTCAGCTCACATCCATGTGAGCTCCTCAGCCAGGCTCTCCCGGGGGTCTCTGGCCTTCGGATGGGGAAGCAGAGCCCACTCAGGCCGCCTTCCCTGTGTCCCCACACAGTACCTGCTGTCCATGGTGGTGGAGTACTTCGGCCGTGTTGGGCTGCCTGGACACCTCTACAACAGGGTCCACTTCTTCCTGGCTCTGTAAGCACCTCCTCAGGGCAGTGCTCAATCTGCCCAAGTCCCCAAATCCCACATCTCCTGGAGGCCATCAGCACGGCTCCGTCCTGCCATTACTATGGGCGTTAGTCTTGACCTCAGAGCGGCTAAGACCTTCAAGGCCCATGTGGTCATAGGAGAAAGGAAAAGGCCCTGAGATGGTGAAAGTAGCCAGAAAGCACCACCAGGTGCCCAGAGGCTGAGGGAGGAATCCCCTGGGAAACAAAGGGCAGCCAGAACATGGTCCTGGGCTGAGCACAGCTCAGAGTCAAGGGCTCTCTCAGCCCAGTGGATCCAGGTCACCCTGCAGAGAAGACGTCCCCAGACAGCTCTGGACAGGTGGTTCCTCCATTGTGACCTCTCCCTCCTGTCCATCCCGAGGCAGGGAGTTGTGGTTAGGGACAGGCAAGCTTCCCATTTTCCCATGGCAGCTACATCGCCTCCGACATGGAGGAGGACAACCCCACCCCCAAGCGCAGCATCTTCCAGTTCCTGCTGGGCAAGGAGCACTGGCCAGACCTCTACAAGGAGTTCCTGAAGCTCAAGGTGGAGTTCTTCCACGCCATGGGGCACCGAGCCTGGGTCACCCCAGAGCTGTGTGAAGAGGTGAGGAAGGCTGGGGGACAGGAGGAACCCTGGAGATGAGTGGGGCGGCCGTCCTCCAGGGCTCACCCTGTGCGTTTCCCTTGCAGATCCAGGCCCAGAATCCACAACACTGGGTCTGGAGCAGGGTGCGCCAGTGCGCCCCCTAGGTTCCCAGGGCCTGGGAACAACAGGCAGGGCCGTGGAGCAGGGGCTGCAGATGGTCCAGGTAAGAGTGGGTCCTAGCTGGGGGCTTTGCCAGCCCCACCTTCTGTGTCCCTGAAGCCACTTCCTAGGCTTGGCTGGCAGGAGCCGAAGCTCTGCTGCAATCTTCCCTTGAATTGCTTCCCACATGTGAGCATAGTAAGGGCTCTGAGGACACCCATGATAAGAAAACGTGTATATCAAAGTTCTGTCACCACAGAAACACACAGTCTCAGTGTGCAGGCAGGCGTGATGGTGCACACCTGTAATCCCAGCTACTCGAGAGAATGAGGCAGGAGGATAGCAAGTGTGAGGCCAGCCTCAGTAAATTTGCAAGATCCTGTCTCAAAATAAAATATAAAAAGAATTGGGGATGTAGCTCAGTGGCAGAGTGCCCCAAAGTTCAATCCCCAGTATTTAAAAAAAAATCTTAAATCTTTTTTTTTTTTTTTTTTAAAGGAACCCTCTTGGAAATGCTTTTTCTGGGTAACAATCTCTGTAGAATTTTGTTCTGAGTTGCAATTTTTAATCATAAATACATGAAAAACACTGAGGTCATTCTTTCTGGGGAAGGGACTCTTACCAAGGTGGCTCTTGACAGGAAAGAAGATGAATTCCCATTTTCCTCCTGTGTTTTGCATTTTGCTCCCACATGAAGCAAGTGCCCTGAGCCGGGTCCTTGAGGATGCACTCAGCATCTCTTCTCAGGGGCAGAAGGAGCTGCCAGAACTCTCTGGTCTCTAGGGGGAAAAAGAAAGAGATTCCTGGGAACAACAGGGGGAAAGAACACACGTGGGACTATGAGGGACATACCAGACGACACATTGACAGAAAACCATCACCTGCCCCCTCACGCTCCAGTGTGCTTCCTCTGGTTTAAATTTCCTTACCATTTGGTTTTGCTTAGGTTGGGGAGGCTGCTAGTCAAATGTACAAGAAACTGCCAGGCAGATGGCCATACTAGGACCGTCCTGTGAGCTCTGTGCCAGACACTGGGCCGGAGCAAGCCTGTTCTGAGCCTGGGGAAACAGAAAGGGGAAAGAGCAAAGCAGGGGTGTCTAAGCCACGTTTAGTATAAGTTTTTTGTTTCTATTAGTGCATTATAGTTACACATAATATTGGGGTTTGTTTTGCTATAATCAAACACGGAATATAATTTGCTCCACTTTAGTTCCCAGTACTTCCTCTTCTTATATCTAGTGATAGTATTTTTAAATTGGTGCATATAAGTTTTAATTCATCCATACATATTTTTTTATTGGACCAAGAACCACTGTATTTATCAGGGATTTCAAAATTCCAAAGACAAATAGAGTCCCTTGGGTCCTGTCAATCAGAGCAGTGAGAGGTGGCCCCTGTCCTCATGCACCCCATGTGTGATGCATAGGAATCTGCTTTCCACTGGGCTCTGATGGCACTTTCTTTTTTCTTGTAGCTCCCGCCCACCCCTGCCTCCCCACCCCCTCCCCCTCCAATGAGGCAGCTGCCTCTTCCTAGGCTCCAGGCAGCTGCAGAGGCAGCATCGACTTCCCTCAGATGGGCAGGACAGACTGAGGAGGGTGCAGGGTGAACATGGACCATGGCAGCCTGCAGGGAATCCAAACCAGCCGAATGAACCACTGCTCATCTTCAAGTGGATGTCAGCCAGCCAAGCCCTAACCCCTGCAGGCCCTGGGGAAGGGTCCAGCAGGGGACCTCCAGAGCAGGAGCTTCAATGGAGACTGAGGAGAGGGAGAAGGAATAGTCCAGGAAGGGTCTTAGACCACCTAGAAGGAGGAACTGGAGGGTGGTGAGGAGGGAAGGGGATGGAGAGAAGGGCGAAGCAGTGGGAGAGGAGAGCCCTTCAGACTCACAGCCCTTCCTGCCTAATGGACTAGATTACCCAATGGAGTCCTATCCCACGATATGACCCAGAAGTCTCCGCCAGAGGACTTAAGGGTGGTGGCACTGAGGGTGTTGGTGTGTGACCCAAATCATCTGCCCTCATATCATACATTCTGGCAACATGGACATAACCCAGCTTGAAAAATGAGAGGGAGGGAGGAGAGAGGGGAAGTGGCTCAGGAAGAGGAGAGCTAAGACAACAGCGAGAGCCGAGGATGAGTACAGCCACCCCAATACCAAACATAATGTGAACAACCCATTTCAAAGAGCAAAGAAAACAGAGTAGATACACAGACATTTAACATAAGAAACAGAGTAAATACAATATAGAAATAAGACACACAGAGAGCGGTCACATTATTTGTTTTAATAAATTTGAACTCACTACAACAAGAAAATTTTTCAGATCAACTCACCAAGCAAAACCCCATGCTACACTCTTGTGAGATGATAGTCGAGGATGCATTGGTTTGGGGAAAGGAAGGTATATCAAGTGAACATTCCAAAAGTTAGAGGAGGAATTGTGATCCGGAAACGGAGAGAAGGAAAACACAGGCCCAGAATCCTTCAGAGAAGCCGGGTGCGGTGGCGCAAGCCTGTAATCCCAGCACTTAGGGAGGCTGAGACAGGAGAATCAAGAGTTCAAAGCCAGCCTCAGCCATGGCGAGGCGCTAAGCAACTCAGTGAGACCCTGTCTCTACATAAAACACAAAATAGGGCTGGGGATGTGGCTCAGTGGTCGAGTGCCCTTGAGTTCAATTTCCAGTATCCATCCCCGCCCCCCTCCCCAAAAAGAATCCTTCAGAGAGACAAGGAAGGACATTCAGATGGGGTGGGAAGCCCTGGGCATCCAGACCCCAGGGTGGGAGCATGGCCAGGCTTTAAATGATCCAAGAGTCCTAGGCTGGTCCCCTAAGATTTGATTTGCTCAAGGTTTAGGTTTTACAGATCTGTGTAGCTATTTTAGATAGGAAACTTCATTACAGAGCTGCTTACAGGAAAAAATAACTGCCAGGGCCACAGAGAACCTGCCTAGCTGAAATTTTTCCATGGGAATGATTGATTTTGCCAGGGAATTTCTGCCAACTACAAGGTTCCCAGGGACTCCACAGTCAAGTGCAGGTTGAGTATCCCTAATTCAAAAATCTGGAATTTGAAATGCTCCAAAGTCCAAAACTTTTTGAGCACAGACATGACACGGTAAATGGAGAATTCCACACCTGACTTCAGTGATGGTCGTGGTCAAAACAGGCACCCCAAAATCACTGTATAAAACTACCTCTGGGCAATTTTTACATGACCTCAAAGTTCCAGGATTTCACAATAAGACACTGCATTCAGTGTCTTGGTTTGCAAAGCCCATCCCTGTTGGGCGAGGGGTCCAGGTCTAGTACCTGTCTTAACACGTGAAACTAGATGACTTTCACACCACCTTTCTAGACGTACTGGGTCACTGCATCCACGAGACATCCCAGGGTTTGCTCAGGAATCCAAGCAGAAAGGGTGTGGATGTGGGGAGTCAGATAAAGGAAGCAGAGGGCACAGAAGCCCTAGCAAAACACAAGGAATCCACGGGTTTCCTGAGGACACCTGTCCCAGCTGGTTTTAGCTTCCTGCAACCAGGGGCACCACCTGTCTGCTTGGACCAGTGCTGGAAGCACAAAGCTCCACCCTCAGGCCTCCAACAGGCCCCTCCCACCTGACACCACAGAGAAAACCTCTCAAGGCAGAGAAGAGGCGCTGAAGACCAAGTGGACATCCAGTCCCCAGCCAGGCCCGGTGCAGTGAGATGACCCACAAACAAGGGGGATCTGCAGTAAGACGACATTGCTATGGGGATTTGGAGGAATCTGTGCAGGACGTGAAGTTGAGGGTTTGCACTTGACTCATCTAGATCTGGAGGGGCAAGGAGGCTGCAGCCTGCACACTACTAGCAATGGACTTGAAAATGATCCTCCCACTTCGGAACTGCACACATTTACTCTCAACATTTCCAGCCAATGATTCTTAACCTCTGAAATGCTATAATAAGCATTTAAAGTGTGTGTGTGTGTGTGTGTGTGTGTGTGTTGCTGGCTGGGGTCAAGCCAGGGTCTTGCGTGTCATTGGGCAAGTGCTCCGCCACTGAGCTACACTCCAGCCCTGAAGTCCTCTTAACTGAAAGATACACGCAAAAATGAGCACAATACAAATGAAAGAAACACAAGTGGCACTAGCTTCTCACCTGTCCGTCAGGCTCCCCTAGTGACATGACCACCCACTCATGATGTGGCACGTCTACAGCTTCACAAGGCAGACGAGGGGGATCCATTAACTACAGAGACAAGGCCAGACTTCACACCAGTGTGTGGGAGTCAAAGCGGGAATCAAGACAGTTGTTTATAGATTTTGAGTTTAGTATAAAGTTTTTATTTTCAAATGCCAATTTTGTGTTATACCACACAAAACAGGGAGAAATATTTTCAGCTGAAAGAAAAAAATTGAAGATGCTCGCTATAATATGACCAAGAAAACGACATACAGACCAACACAGTGAATCCAATTCCAAGAAGTTAGACACAAAGGCCTTTGTCTCCAAAGATGCAGAGGGAGTTCATTTATCTGCTTTGGCAACGTGTTCATAAGCTCTGCCAGGCGCAGTCCTTCCCCTGCGGCACTGGGGCCTTGCCGCCTGAGTCTCCTAGGCTAAGGCAGGCAGTGGCAGTCAGCTCAGGAGCCTGGCCTGCTGAGGGCTGCGACAGGACGGTGAAGCAGGGCCTGGCCTGGCGTCTGCCTCAGCGTCGCCTCTGCTCCTTCAACAGACCTCCAGGAGCACAGGCGTCAGCATCCACCTAGGGAGGGAGAATCTGTGCAGATGCGCGCTTGTTTCTCTAGTTATGGGGGCCTATGGAAGTGGCGATGCGTATTTCTAGCTGTGTGTGTCAGGTAAGATGGACAGGGAGTCACTGTGGAGTACACGTCCCGTGGCAGATATGACTGCTGCTCCACCTGCCTCGCAGCTCCTCCTCTCCATGGACAGAAGTGGAACAAGGTGACCAGCTGCCTTCTGGCCTTACCTGAGGTGACGAGGGCCATTTCTGCACCCAAATCCTTCCCCGCCAGATGGGCTTCTCCAGCAGTCCTCACATGTCCCTGAGGAGGCTCGACTCTGTGGACGTGAGAGCTGTGCCCTCAAGACTTTTTGAGCCCCATAGGGCTGAAATTGACCTGTGAGGTTCCTCACGTGCCTGCTCAAGGGCAACTGACGCTGAGCTCCTCTTAGCCTGATGTCAGCTCACCAGGCCCAACAGTGCCGTGTCCACACCTTCTGCTGTCTTGCTGTCCCCTCAGTTCTACCTCCTCTGAGGCCATGTGTGTCCAATACCACACGCCTCTCCAGTCATCCCGCAGTCAGGGAAAAGCAACAGTTGAGAGAAAAGGCGGGAGTGGCTGCCTGGGCACTGCCTTACTTTTTGTTTCATTGCCGTGGATGGAACCCAAGCCTCGTGGATGCCAGACAAGTGCTCCCCGGGTTCTCTAAATCTTGACTCAGACGGAATTTTCCTGATCCAACACTTACTTTTTTTCACTTAACTGGAAGAGCTGTGTCAGCACAGAGGGCAGCACGCCTTCCTCTGGCAGCCGGCCCATCCTTTCCATGCTTCACTCAGGGGCAGGCCGCTGGGCACGGGAGGGATGCTCTGCCTCTGGGTGTGGCCCTTCAAGTCCAGCTCCCGTGGAAGCAAACGGCACACAAGCTTTTGGGAAAAATCTCAATGGAGACATTTCTCTTTGCTTTAATATTTATTTTTAGACTTAAACATCACAATTCAGGATGTGGAAGAAATCTAAACTCAGTGGGTGACATTCTGCAGCTTCTGCTTGCCCGTGGCCCTGGCCACTCCAGAAGCCCGGGGCCTGTGGCAGAGTCCAACAGGGATCTCCTCCCTCCAAGTCGGAGCTGGGAGCAGGAGCCTCCGCACGGCATGCAGATGTTCTCTAAATCCTGTTCAGAATGTACTGTTTTATTTTAAATATCATTTCTGAAGACTTCTGTGTCCTGGACATTTCATATTTCAGCTATTTAGAGAAGGCTTCATATAATGATCTTCTCAGGCTGTCAAAACAAAAGAGCACACACTGGGGGTGGTTTGGGCATCAGGAATTCATTGTTCACAGCTGTGGAGGCTGCAAGTCCACAATGAGGGAGCCAGCAGATGGGGTCCTGGTTAGGGTTCCTCCTGGTGTGCAGGCAGCTGCCTTCTTGCTGTGTTCTCAGGTGGTGCGGAGAGAAAGTCTCTCTCCCCCTTCCCTATCAGAGTAGGCCCTACCCTCGTGGCCTCACTTAACCTCAGTTACCTTCTACAGCCCTCTCTCCAAGCACCACCACACTGGAGGGAGGGCCTCAACTCGTCACCTGGGACACAATTCAGTCCACAGCACTTCCCACTGGCAAGTGTTACAAGGGCACTCAGCTCCCGGGAGAGGGGTTCACACCAAGAGAAGGTCTGGCACCCTCCCAGGAAGAACCACCTTACTTCAGACGGGACACCTGTAACGTCTCAGGCAAGGCTAAGAGCTCTCTGGGGGAAGCAGAAAGTCACACTTTATGACACACCATCTCTTAAAACTTTGCATTTTTGAGCACTGACACTTCGCCTGAACCACCAGAGTTCAAAGACTTTGAAACTATAAAGCAATCATCAGGAGTTTTGAAAACAAACCAAAAACTTTATTTACAAAAGTAAATTTTAACTCACTTTTTTATATCATATAATGTTAACGCTGATAGCAAGATTCTCTGGAATATTTCAAACATTTTAAAATACAGTGAGGTTTGTGCAGCTCATTTTCCCCTAGCTGTATTATAAAACTTAGAAACGTTTCTTTAGCTTGGACATTTGGTCACGTTGTATGTAGAAGTCCCATTTCAAGGTGGGTTTACCCGAGATGCAATCACATAACCATTGGCTGTGGATTTCCAAGGAGCAGAGGAGCCAACCTCAGCAAAGCACGCACCGGGATCTTCAGTTGCTTGGATCTGAAGAGAAGCTCAGCAAAGCTCGTGCTCCCTGGAGAAAAGCAAAGGGGGAGGGTCACATCCATCAATGATTCCAGCCACATGGCACCTGCCCAGGAAGCGTCAGACACACCCTCATGCTTAAAGCAGGCCTTCCTCCCTCTGAAAGTCGCCCAGGGTAATACTTAAATTATGAATTTCCCTAACGCACTCTTATATAGAGTTTGCTGTAAAAATTTAAACTTATCTATCCTGCATTTCAGACAGTGGTCTCTGTGAAACTATTAATAGTAATTATATACAGTCTTTGAATGTAATTAGTAAATGTGCCTGTCTACCTTCAATTACTATTTAAGTGACTTTATTTTACACGTCCTGACAGTTTAATTCCTAAGCCAAGAATCGGATCCTTTTCCTAAAACAAGCACACAGGGAGAGGGCAAGCCCCGAAATCTGCTCAACGTCCCCTCCACTCGGAGGATGGCCCTCCGGCGTGGTCCCAGAGAGCCTGCAATGCTCCTGGAGTGTGGCCAGGGCGCAGGGTCTTGAAAGCTGCCAGGTGGTTCTGCTGTGCGGCCAAAGTCTATGGCCAGAGCCCACAGGGAGGGCTGGCGGCGTCCCCTCAGCAGCCCTAGCACCATCGTCCTTCCAGCCTCCACGCCGCCAGTCCCAGTCCCAGGCCATCCTTCTCGACTTCTTAGTGTGCCTCACAGCTTTCCATTGCATGCTGGGCACCGTGGCTTCGCCTTCTCGAGTACTAGGTCTTTCTGTATTACAGTTTGTTCTCGGATAAAGTTAAACTACACGAAAAGCAATGTGAACGTCTGCTGTTGTACTTTTAAGATTTGCTAGGTGGGGCCAGAATTCTGCTCAGGGCTACTTTTTTCCCTCACTGTACGTCTCCCCTAAGTATCGACCTGAGGCCCCTGGAGTGAGGGGCTTGTGGGAGCGGGCTCTGTTCCTGGCCCTGTGCACACAACTGCCAACGTGCTCTCTAGTACGCTTGGTCAGCTCCTCCCGCCAGGCCTTCCTTCACATGCAGTTTGGTGAGCTCTCATCATTCTGGAGGGGCCCCTCTGCCGTGTCAGGCATGTTCAATGTGCAGCTCTCTCCTCTCTAGTCCCGAGCTCCCTTCCTCCACTGGGGGACCTTCCGGCTCTGCCTGGGCTCCCTCACAGAGGAGAGCCAAGAAGCACAGGGCTCCTCTCATCTGCTTCTTGTCTCCTCCTCTCCTCTCAGTCCTTCTCCACCTGAGGCAGGGTCTCAAAATCTACCAGTTCATCGGTATTAGCCAGTACATTTTATTTCAGACAGTGGAGTAAATCAGGGCCCTGCTACTCCATCCTGGCTTGAAAAGGAAGTCTACACTCTACAATGTTTTCCTTTTATCATTTGACCATTACCTAACTAGTGTGGTTTTCTTTTGTATTCACTGTAGGTTGGCATTCACCAACATTTTTCAAAATTCTTAGCCTCCGTCTCTTCAAATGTTGGTTCTGCTTGTCTTCTCTGTTACTCTGTGACCATGGCCACGCGGCCCGCTGGCTGCTCCTCACTGTGCTCCTGTCTCTGTCGTTCTTGTCTGTATTTTCCACCTTCTTCTCTGGGCTTGCATCTGTTCACCTCCCCTCCCGACATCCAGTCTCTCTCATATGCTAATTAACACATACACTGAGTTTGTCATTTCAGTATTCTATTTTTCACTTCTAGAATTTCCAATTAACTTTTTTACTGAATCTGGGTTTCTAGTGAAATTCTCTGTCTTTCCTAATATCGATTTTCTTGGAAATACTAGACGTGTTTGTTTTTTGTGTTTGGTGGGGATTACTGGGGATTGAACCCAGGGTTTCATGCATGCTGGGCAAAAAAGCAGATATTCTATGTGCTTTGTCTAGCTTTTACATTTGTGTGTTTTTTTTTTTAATATTTTTTAAGTTGTAGATGGATGCAATATCTTTGTTTTATTTATTTATTTTTATGTGGTGCTGAGGATCGAACCCAGTGACTCACGCATGTGAGGCAAGCGCTCTGCCACTGAGCCATGGCCCCAGCCCTACATTTGTTTTTGAGGGACCATCAGTCCAAGGAAAGCAATTTCATCATAACCCTAACTAGAAGTCTCCATAAAATTCATTTTCACCTGAGGTTTTCAACGTAGTAATAAACTAATAACATCATTAAATTTTAAGTGACTAAAAACTTTTGTGCTTGTAAAAATATTTTGCACCTTTAATTAAGTAATAGCAATTTGAAAATGATGTAAGTAAGAATTCATCATACTTTATTATTCATATTCATCTCATTGGATAAATGTTGTGTCTTTCCGTATTCTAAAAAATACAGTAGTTTTAATGCTATTAATTTTTTATACTCTCCAGCACGAAAAAACGTAAATATACACAAAATTAGCTTTAAATTTAAAAAATTAGCTTTGAATTTAAAGCTTTATAATAGCAGAAGCTAAGATTATGTAATTACAAAAATCCTAAAGACACAGAAAATTTTAAAAACAGATTAAAAATCAACTAATAGGGGTTGGGGTTGTGGCTCAGTGGTTGAGCACTTGCCTTGCACATGTGAGGCACTGGGTTCGACCCTTAGCACCACATACAATAAATAAAGGTATTGTGTTCATCTACAACTAAAAATTTTTTTTAAAAAATCAACTAATAGGAATAATATGAACATTTTAGTTTATCAGTGTAGACTGGTGTTGGCAGCTCTGTGAAAAAGAATCCATTCTCTTCTGAATATGAATAGAATAGTATGCATACGTAAAGCTGAGTTTTGTTTTCAGAAAAAAATTCTCAACAGTGACAAAGCGCAGATGAAGAGGAAGGCTGAACTGCAAAGAGGGACTCCCACAAAGGCTAAGCACATAGGAGGCTGGTAACACAGGCAGGGAGGCCGAGACACACTCACCTTCCAGCCCCATGGGCGGCAAGTGCCGGGGGGCGGGCACAGAGTGGTAGACGAGGAAGCAGGCCAGCATGCTGAGCTCGGGCCCCTCCACCGGCTGCCCACTGAGGTAGGCTTGCACATACATGTCACCCCCAGCTGTGAAGGAACAGAGGGAACTGAGCCAGGGATACAACAGAGAGGCACGAAGGACGCCTTACTATAACTGCTTTTTTCATCAAGAACTTAGTTGGACATGGTGGCACACACCTATAATTCCAGCTACTGGGGAGGCTGAGGCAAAGGATTGCAAATTCAAGACCAGTCTCAGCAATTTAGTGAGACTCAGTCTCAAAATACAATAAAATAAGTTGCGTGCGGTGGCACATGCCTATAATTCCAGCACTTTGGGAGGCTGAGGCAGGAGGAGCACGAGTTCAAAGTCAGCCTCAGCAATGGTGAGGCGCTAAGCAACTCAGTGAGACCCTGTCTCTACATAAAACACAACACAGGGCTGGGGATGTGGCTCAGTGGTCAAGTGCCCCTGAGTTCAATCTCCAGTACCCAAAAAAAAAAAAATTTAAAAGGGGAAGCGGGAAGGGCTGAGCCTGATCAGTGGTAGACACTTGCCTACTATGTGTGAGACTCAATCTCCTGTACCGCCAAAAAAAAAAAAGTTTTGCTATGGTTCTCCCTTAGAAAATAAACTCATAGTTTTGGTAAATCAGAGTGGCAAGTCAAATTTAGTGGAGGGTCAGAATAACACTAGAGTCCACCAAATGCCCCAACAAATGAGACAACCCAGGGCACCGTTTTAGGAAATGCTCCAGTCACTGCCAAAGTTTCATTGTGTTATGTAATTTTTGCAAATCAAGAAAATCTGAAAAGATTTACGGGCCTGATTCTCATCAACAGCGTACATCTGCTATCGGTTATCAAATGCAAAATCGAATAAAAAGAAAAATACAAAATCTATGAAATAATTTGTATATTTCCCAAAAAATAAGAATAAAAATGACTATTTTAAAAAGTTTTAAAACTACACGATCTTTTAAATCCCAAGAGGAAAGAACAGAGTGGATGCAACTGCTAAACATGAACACTGCTGCTCCCCATGTGCATCCCTCAGAGTCTGGTTTACCATTTCATTTTCCCCCCAGAAATTTATTACCTAGAGGGATAGATTTTAACTGAATTATATTCAAACTCTTGGGTTCTACTGATGATTGACAGCATAAAGAATCAAGCGAGAATTGCTACTACTGATATTACCAGGGCCAGTATCAACCCAAAGCAGGTGGCTGTCAGATATTTATTGGAAGCATCTGAATGAACTGAACAGCCTAGGAAGACGGAGGAATTGACTACAGAAAATCAGTTCCAGGCTATGTAACCAGAAGACACATCTCCACAAAAAAAGGGTCCATCACCTGCCTCAGAGTCAGAATCATGGCCAGTTAGAAGTGACAATTTGCCTTTCTGCGGTCACAGGTCGGTGCTTCTGTGGCAGAAAGCCACTACCAAGTGTCCCTGGTGCTTGCTCACTGGCTCATGAGCAGGTGAACAGCATCCCCTCAAGAAGCACATGTCACCTTCAACTGTATGCGGGCAGAGGCGTGAAAAAGGAAGGCAATGGCTACTGGCCTCAGGTAGGGACAAGCCACACCCATAGGGAACAGAAGACGCTGTCACCTGATGCCACGGAGGATAAAACAAGGTCCCAGTGGTATTAAAATGCCACCTCTATTCTCTGCAAGGCCTAACGGAGGGCTGGATTTGTTTTTTAAAGAAGTGGAAACAGATGATCGAGTCTAACTCATCTGACTGGAAGCTCTCCATCTGTAGGCATCCGGCCAATACTCAGGTTCATCCGCTCGCCAATGAGAAGCTGCTAGAAGAGCAAAGCCTGGTCGTGTACTTGAAACGCACCAGGGCATGTGTTGTCATTACCTTGCAGCCACTGGTCCAGGGTGCTATCGATAGTGCACTTCACCACAGGGAGGAACTCAGAGTGCAGGAAGAGCCCCCGCTTGGGGTGGTTCTGCAGCCGCTCCTGATGGCTTCTGGAGCTGAAAAAGTCTAACACCAACTTGATCTGCCAGAGTTCAGATGTGTCTAACATCTCTCTTTTTCCAAGTCGTCTTATAGCCTAGAAGAGAGAAAAGGAACAGTAATCTGTTCAATGAAAAGGCAAAGTTGCTTTAATCGTCTCTTTCCCAGCGTGGAATGCCAGAGCACTTTTTACAGGCAGCTCATGACATCAGTAAAAGGCAGTGGGAAACTATACCTGATCCATGGCTATGTACGCAGGCAACATCTCCGGGGTCTCCTGAGTAACACATTCATAAAGCACTGAAGAAAAGAGATCCAGAATTTCCTGTTTCTGTGGAAAATCACACGTGTTTTGTAGAACAAAGAATATTCCAAAATCTACTCAAGAGACAACTGTACAACAACACTATGGCCCACTCATGTGCTTCAGTGGATGATACACCACAGCAGGGTCTTTCAGACTCACAGCACCGGCAACATTCAAGATCAATGAAGAACAACCAAAATCAGGTCCCAAGGGAAGGTGAAGGATAGCACATGCCTCAGAAGACAGTAATGGGTCAACCAGGGTGGTAGGAGGAGGAGGAACATCAAAGAAGTACGTTGTGGGTGGGGCTGGGAAGAGAAAGGTCCCGAGGGGAGCACAGGATCCAGAAGGGAGCACCAACAAAGACACAAGAGAAGACACTGCCCAGAACAAGTCTGGGGGCAGCAGGTTTGAAAGGCAGCTAGGGTAAGGTCAGGCCCAAGCTTTCTCAGAGACCTGTGGCCTTTAGCGCACACCTCAGCCCTTACTAGCTCGTGATCCAGGGCATGTGACATCCCTGAGAGGCAGTGTCCTCATCTGTACACCCAGAATGATAAAGTATCTACCCTCAGGGTCAGAACTTAGTGAGAAAATTATGTAACATACTCAGCAGAGTCCCTAAATAGTGAGAATTAAACGATGAGAGAGGAGGTCACGTCACTCCACCCTCGGAGCAGCACTGTAAGGTGCACTCTGCTCTAATCCCAACTTAGACATGAGGAAACGTCGTCTTAGAGAGGCTGAGAACTTCCCCAAGGCCATACACACTTTAGACAACAGGCTTCCACCCTGGATCTTCTGATTCCTACATCCACTCTCTTTCCCTGTTGGTATGGAGGATCAAATCAGGGACCACCAGGTGCCCTTAAAATTCTGAAAAGAACATTATATGCCCAACAGAAAGGCTATAATATTCACAGGAAACAAAATTAATGAAATTATGTAAAAACAAAAAAGCTGGTAAACACCAGAAACAAATGAGTTCAGAAAAGGACATCAGAAACTACCACCCATCAAAACTGACATTTGAGAAATTTTAACTGTTTTTTCCTACTAAGGTAGGAAACTTACAGTTATTTCTCTTGCATTTAATTATTTTACAGTATGGAATTCTATGCTTGTCAAAAACCACCTGCCTGAAGCATGTCATTGATCTCAAAGACAAATATGGCTATTACAGACGGTGGGCCCAGCTAGAAGTAACAACGAATTCTAGTCCTAGAGCACAGCAACACACAGTACTTGCCTGGCCCATGTTCACAGTTGGTTTGCAGAAATACTCAGCAAATGACAGAAGCGCTGCATCAGAAGTGAACGCTGAGATCGTTTCTGGCTAAAAAAACAAACACCAACATAAGTGAGATAATAAAAGACCATGTCCTTTCTGCTCAGGTCATAATGTGGAGCTACAAGAACTCTGCTCTCCGTCCTCAGTGTTCACACAGAAGCAAGACGGTGCCCACTTGCTAGGGCTTCCTCACCCTGCTCTGCTAAGAAGGTACACAAAGCGCTCTGCACATGGGTTTCTCAAAAGGCCAATCGTAAGCAGGTCTTCTATTTCCCCTAAAAAAGGCTTCCCCCTCCCTTGTCTAACACACAAGCCTACTTGACAATACAGTTGTTACTGGAAGATGAGGAGTAGCAGCACTGAAATAAACCAGCCACAAAGGGACGAAACCACAGGATTCCACTTAACTGAGGTACTTGGAGTAAAAATACCAGAGACAAAAGCAGAAGGGCAGCTGCAGGGCAGGGAGATGGGAAATGGGAGTGAGTGTTTAATGGGTAGAGATTCAGGTCTGCAAGAAAGAAAAGTTCTGGAGACAGATAGACAGTGGCGATGGCTGTACAACAATGTCAATGCACTTACTGTCCCTGGACTGTGTACTTAATGTTAGATAAAACAGTAACTTTTATGTTAGGTTTATCTTACCACAATAAAATATTTGAGGGGGAAAAAACACAGAGTATGACTAAGGTCTGAGACTGAATGTGGAATATGAAGGTATTGCTATTTTCCAGGGGTCCATATTTTATTTCTGAACTCCCATCAGGTAGGAAATTGAGATATTTCTTTGTGGTTTTTTGGGCTCCCCCCCCCCCCCCCGTGCTGGGGATCAATCCCAGGCCCTTGTGCATTCTGGACAAGGGCTCCACCATTGAGCTACACCCCTAACCCATCTTTAACTTATATATTCTTTTCTCAATCAAATTCTTTTGATTGAGAAAAGAATTTATAATTCTTTACAAACTGGATTAGTCTCTGAGATAGGCTCTAATTTTTAAAGAAGAAATAATGCTAACTTAAGTTAAACTTTGTAAAATTTCTTCACACGTATTTCAGACAACCTATTAAATACTGCCAGACAAAATTCACTGATGTCTACACTGGGAACTAGTCAGATTTAAATCCTGGTAACCATTATAAAAGCTCAATCATACGTAATTAACCTAACGTGAAATGCGAATGGAAGTAGAATAAACTGCTGTCTTTTTACTTAGAAGAAGAAAGAATGCTAACTCGATCCTCTGGCTGCCATGTGGCTGGCTCACCTGACACGTCCTTGCTTATACGTAACTAGGGTCTGACTATATTAGACTATGCAGCAGCGTTAGCAGGAGCTTATTTGCTCCTGGATTTTCTAAAAATTGGGATTAAATTCAGAAATTTTTAATGATTATGAACATATTTCTAGTGTAGCAAACCTTCGAATGTAGAACAGACACACTGAACCATTCCCTCATTTTAAACTCCATTGTACTGGCAGTTAAGTACTGGGCAAATAGTAAGGAAAACTAATAAAAGAACACTATATCTGTCATCATTTTATTCTCATTAAGATCTAAGAAACAAATGGTGGTTTAAAAATGGAAAATAGTAATTGCTAGCTTGCAAAAATCACTGGTTTTTGCTATGAATTAATATTCACTGATTTGAGGGTTATTATTTATAAGCAAATTATCAAACTAAATCATAGTACTAAGACATATTGTGACTGTCCTTGCCACACAATCCAAGTCCTACTTAGAGTACTGAATGACTCTACTTTACTATGGTCATCAGTAAAACAGTAAAGAATCAACATCAATCAGACATCACAATCTGCAGTGACAAGAAGCTAGTGGATTCGAAACTATTTCTCCTTGTCTTGGCGTTGTACCCATCAGTTCACCTTGAAAGCACGGGCTTCCGAGTTCCTGTTGGCAACAGTCTGGGCCAACAAACTTTGCCAGCCCATGGGGTCTTCTTTGTAGGAGAGCTGGCCGGCCCGGAGCTTGACATATAAGACCCCGTCCTTGGACAGAATGGACCTAAAAGAAAAAAATGGGTAAATTTACTCTCAGTCACTGTTGGCAGTTCTTGGCTAGAAAAACAATGTTTTCAATGTCACATTTACAGGAGAGGAAGTCTACGATCCCCCAGCAAATTCAATGATGACTTACTGTCTCAAATGTAGAACAGCCCTAAACAGAAGGCCTGAAATAAAGTCCCACCTCCTTTCCTACCTAGAGTCATGGAACCTATCAACTGAGAAGGTATCTTCACCACCTGCTCCAGGAAGAGCTTCAACGGTGGTATTTTAACTACTTCTTGGTGCTTCCTATGTCCCTTTTCACTATGGATGGGACACATAGTGTGTCTATTCATTACTTTGCAGCAGAGAGAAAATAACGCTACAAATCTAAAATTCTAACAACACAAAACCCAGTTACTGTACAGAGTGGGAAAATAAAATTGGGACAAAACAAAAAAAAAGAATGTTACATGACTCAACTTTCTGGATATTTAAAATACTTATTTTACATACTACCTAAGTTACAGACAACAATCTATAACACTCTGAAGCAATTACTTGCATATGATTATTTCCACCTCAAAACAATCTACTATATTCTTAAGTTTATGAGAATATTCTAACAAGAGAATGGCGAAGAGGCACAACAGGAGGACGTGTGGGACCAACGCCAGCTGTCGTGGTGAAGTCCTTTCTGTGGACATACACAGCAGCCTCGTTTTCCTACACTCAATCTTTTGTTAATGTACCAAGAAACAAGCCCTTTGCTGTCTCAAAGTTAGCGCAAGTTTCTCAATTAATAAATATAAATATTTAGGGGTTTATTCTGAATTAAAGCCTTCGTTTCCTAATGCAAACTCTATTATCAAAGATTTAGACCACTTTATTCGATACACACCCTATACTCTGTCTTGGATGAGATCAAAGCATGATAACACTCAGACAACAATCTATAAATTCACACCTCCCCTTTCTAAGAGGTATATTTTGAGAAACTCAAAATTTAATATACTTACTTCAAGTGTTGTGTTCCCTTGCTTAAATCTATGAGCAATTCCCAGTATCGTGGGCCTTTAACTTTAATCTGCCAAGACAAATGTAAACACAGTCAAAAACTAAAAAAGTGCTTGTGTTACTAACTGAAACCCCCACTTCTCAGAGGACACCCTGACTTGGCAGGAGGAGACAGCCAGAGGTCAACAAGACCCATCTCCTGACAAGGCAGGCGGGCCCCTTCCTGAGGGCACCCATCAGGAAAGATCTCGAAGACAAGACCTCTGTTCCTCATGACTCCTTCTCCTGCCGCTGCGGTCCTGCTGTCTAGGAAACACGAGGAGGACAGAGGCTTGCATGCAGTCACTGTTACTACTACCCCTTTTTGAATTCATCCCTTGGACAGACCTCACAAGTCACACCCGACCGACCTGCTTCAAAAGGTGGAGTTCTGGAAGAAGGGTTGGAGCCATCAGTTCTTCTTTGGTTTGTTCGTACCACTGAGTGCCCTTTACAAAGAGAAAGTACTGCTGCGGTTCACCCGCGGTCAATGGACACATCTGGACTCCACACCCTCCCTTCCCTGCAGACTGTACAGACACAGCTGACGGCCTGAGGTGCTCTCTGACACTCGAGCCTTACAGGGTGAGTCTAAGTTCCTCTACAAGACATGCGGCACGCCCACAGCACCAAGCCCTATCCTTCACAGCGAGCAGCATGAGGGGCCACACTGTCAAGGCCTCTGAGATTATGCACACGCTGTCCCTGGTGCTGAAAAGAAGCCCCATTCTGCTGGCAAATTTTAGCCCAGTGTCCACTGTGACAGCTGCCCCCACCCCCAGAGCTGGACAGGGACACTGCACCTCTGCACTCAGTGAGTCCTCCCAGGATCACACCCACTCTCACTGTACCCGTGCCTGGCTCATCAATGCATACAACTTCCAGAGTATGACAATGTCACCTGGTCTTGTACCCCACAGGCTGGCATGGTTTTTTCTTTAGTCATTGATGGATCTTTATTTATTTTATTTATTTATATGCGGTGCTGAGATTTGAACCCAGTGCCTCACGCATGCTAGGCAAGCACTCTACCACTGAGCCACAACCCCAGCCCCTGGCATAGTTTTGACACAGAAGGAACTAAATAACTTGCTGAAGGAAGCACATGTGACTTGGCAATCAACTTGTGCATCAAAATAAAAGATCACTCATCTGATGTACAATTTTGGGTTTTTAGTGCTCAGTCAACAAATCTAAGAATAATTCTAACCCAGCTAGTTTTGCAGACACCACTATCAGCCACGTAAGGTTACCAGGAACATTTTAAACTATAAGTTCCAAGGACAAAAGATAGCTGATGATGCCTGACAAAGTCCCCTCAGGGACTATAAATTAGGTGCTGGCACATTTTACAAGAACTTGGGAAGCTTAAATTGGGGGGATGGAGTGGGGGGGGGGCCCTGTTAATAAGGGACAGAATCAAGGTCTTTGTGCCTGAGTGCTCTACCACTGAGCTACACACCCAGCCTTTTTTATTTTGAGACAGTCTTATCAAGCTGCTGAAGCTGGCCTCGAATTTGTGACCACCCACCTGAGCCTCCAAGTAGCTGTGCAGGCGTGCACCACTACACCAGGCGTGGGAGCCTCCATTTTTGTGAGAGTGCAACTCGTTGCTGTCACTTTTTACTAGACTACATATCTGAACCATTCCGACCTGCCAAGATGGATGAGTGACAAGAATTACCTTGTAGGTGACCTCTAGGAGGGCGTAGCAAGGCGTGTTCGTGTCCACGTCCACCGGCACCAGGAGCCTGGGCTCTGCAGCCAGAACATAGAGGTGCCGCAGAGCCTGGAGATGATACCTGCACAGAAAACAGGAGATGCCCGAGACGGCAGGGCCCGGGGCACCGAGCACGGAGCTGCAGCATACCTTCAAGGGAAGGGCAATCTTGACGGAATATGACAAGTTCAGTGAAAAAGTAACAGAGAAAGTCTCTTTGAAAAAGTCTTACATTACGTGATCCCTGGCCCAGGGTTCTTTACCTAAGTTACCAGTTACAGCATTTAATAGGAAAGTATTCACTGGTGAATCGACCACTGATAAAATCCGTCTCTCCCAAATGACCCTCTCTGCTCGACAGGTGCCTCCGTTACCTCCCCAGGGATTCACTTCCAGTTCTTTTCTCCTTCTCCTTTTTTTGCGGGGGAGAAGGGTATGGGGATTGAACTCAAGAGGCACCAGACCACTGAGCCACATCCCCAGTCCTTTTTATGTTTCATTTTGAGACAGGGTCTCTCTGAGTTGCTTAGTGCCTTGCCATTGCTGAGGCCGGCCTTGAACTCACGATTCTCCTGCCTCAGCTTCCTGAGTCACTGGGATTACAGGTGTGCGCCAGCGCACCCAGTTGTCCTCCTTTTGAGGGTGGGGAAAGAAAAGGGGGCGGGGAGGCCCATTTCCTCAGAGTGCAAAGCTCTTTTACACACACACACACACCCTAGAAATATGCAGTACTGCAAAAACTGGTTGGTCAGATGAAGCTGTGTATGTGTGTGTGTGTGTGTGTACTTTTAAGTTTTAAAAACAAATTTTTATTTGTTTAAAATTTATTTTTTTAATGTAAACACTGTTTTCATACTAATAGATCTCACAGAAGAGTGAGAAAATGAGACTTCAAGATTTTAAAAATTCCTCTTTCTTCCTACCCAAATCTACCCACTCCTATAAATCTACCAAAAATAAAATCAGTAAAAAATAAATGTTTACAAATTACATGAAGATTCTTCATGCTTATCATAAAATTCCTTCTTTTAAAATAGCTAACCCAACTAATATTATACTACCCAATAAGACTGCAGCAATTCAAAAATCTTTCCTATTGACAGACACAAGATCCAAGTCATAGTTACAGGAACTTCATGATATTCTTATGCTCGACCTGTTATCAGAGTTGGGGTCTCAGGTCAGGACAGTTTCCTAAAACAGCCATCTTTCTTCTACTGTTGGTTATATGTTTTGCTCTAGTTTAAAATGATGGCTTAGGTGACTACGGTGAGTGCTCCTGACCCCTCTTTCTCTACCACCAGAGGACTGCTCCTGACCCCTTCTCTGCCACAGGATGAGTGCTCCTGTCCCTTCTTTAAGCACGACAGGGCTGCCCTTGGTTAAGCAGAGTAACTGAGATGTCACTTATAAGAAGTCGTTTTCTTCCTTTCCCCCATATACAAGATATCTGATAACTGCAAACTTCAGGGGAAAATGAAGTGTTGGTTATTCTTTGAGCTACAAAAATGTAAAGTTTTTGTATCATTTGACTGATTGTTAGAATTAAGTCATTACAGCAGAAAGGGTATCTTGTTGCACTTCCCTTGACTGCTATCCTTTACTTGATAAATTTGTCCCTCACAATCACGTTGCTTGGCCTATTTATGAGGTCTGGGAAGTTTTATAGGTTTGAGAAGAGTGCAGACTGGCCAGCCATCCAATGTCCAACACTTTAAAGACTTGGCCACGGAGATAATTGGCAAAGTGTAAGAACAGAACAATGCTAACCTGGAAATAGTTTCATGAAACAAATACAACCAAATTATCCCTTCAGAGAACTACAGGAACATCACCTGGAAGACAGAATCACTGGACTCACCGGTTGTCAGTGCTGTGAGCTGGGAAGTGTGGATAAAGGGCGCAGAGAAGTGCAGCTATGGAAGAATTCGATGTGCTCAGAGAGTACCTGCAGGGCGGATGCCACAGAGGCAGTTATTAATTTCCATGCACATACTTCCAAGGCACTGCTGAGAATCAGGAAACCAGGGTCTTATGACAAAGCACATGGGTCAGGAGCCTTGATAAAAACAGGTGTGTCAATGCATAAATGTTTCACTTTTCAGTCAGTCCTCAAACCATTTCAAGGTCATGTACTACTTCAAGCAAAAGTAATACCCACAAATATTCAGATCCAACTCACAAAGCTTTAACCTACAATAGCTTAGTAGTGAGGACCAGGAAGCAATCTTAGAAATTATAAATATTCAAAGTCATTTGTAAAGTATGCCACCTACTTCTAGCTCCCGTCTTTTTAAAAAGCAGGGCTTTTTACTGGGTAAACATTTTTTTCTGTTTCTGTAAAGCATAAATATTCTTTTAGAATAAAATAAATGAAAAAGGTAAGAAGTTAGCATCAAAAAGTTAATGAACGCATAAACAACTACTCCTCTAAATGTAAATCACTGATTCTTATCAATATGATAAACTTTTTCTTCTAAGGCACGTTCTCTTAGTAAAGGATCTTTTGATATGTTCCTTGGTTTATTGTACTGTTGCTCAAATTCAGTATAATCAATAGGCAAATTAAAGTCATGGGGTTTTCTTACATATATTTGAAATAATGATGGTATATCACATAAAACCCTGCCTTTTTAAATTATTAAAGTTTCAAATAAGAACTTAGCATTCGACATACCTACTCATATAGTTAATGTATAAAGAAGAGACTTCAAAATTTAAGAAATGAAATCCATCTATTTTGCCATGTGCAGAGAACAGGCTATTTTCTCTGCATCATTTTGATAAACTAAAATTCAAAGATGAATGTTGATTTATTAAATGTTAGAAATAGAAATTAAACAACGGTGCAGGCTATGCTATGGTAATGCTAAATGTTGTTACAGAGTACAAATTTATCATTTAAAAACCAAAATAACTAAAAAAGCAGTAACAGAGTGGGAAGACCTACTCAATATGAAAACCGAGCCAGCAGTCGGATCACATGGAATGATGGCAGAGAAGATTAAGAGCATAAGATAAAGCAGAGGCTTATTTTAAAAGGAAAGAAATTTTTCAAAAATTATCAACAGAGAAGAGTTCTCATTGTAAAAATTCTTTAACTGTTCTTAATTCTAAATAATTAATAAAAGACAAATACATAAAACTTTTTTTTTTTAATATTTTTTAGTTGTAGGTGGACACAATATCTTTATTGATTTATTTTTATGTGGTGCTGAGGATCGAACCCAGGGCCTCACGCATGCGAGGCAAGTGCTCTACCACTGAGCCACAATCCCAGCCCCTACATAAAACTTCTTAAGAAAACTTTCACACCTTCCCAGTAATCTTTATTGTTTGTACTTCTGGAAAGGTGAGTCGGTGGTTGGCTCAGTCTCTAAAAGGGAAAATGAGCCCATGTCCTATAAGAACTGTAGCCATGGGCCAGTCACACGAGGTGGAGCCACTGGTTAAAGGCATGCACACAGTCACCAACTGGAGACTCAAGACTGGCACAGACCCATTGCCCTCAGAGGGATGCACACCATCGATATTTTATCAGGTCCTCTAGCATGGAACAGGACAAACTCCATGCTCACATATGAAAATGCAAAGAGCCAAGACAGAAAACCATACTTTGAAAAAGAAAATTCAAGTCAGCTTTACCGATCTCACTCATGAGATCTTTCAATTGAGGAAAAAATACATGCTCATTTACCTTCCTCCTCCCAAAAACAGAAGTCCGAGGGCCATGTGGTGGGCTAAGTGAAAGCCATAGTTCATCTCACCGCCTGTCTTCATGTGCAAGAAGCGACAAAGCTGCAGAACCTTGAGGTTCCCCGAGCCAGCCATCACCATGGAGAGGGACAGCAGCACCACGCTCAGGCAGGTCTCTAGGTTGTAAGGGCCTGTCTGACGACAGAGAATGACATTGCTACACCTGCTGCTACGGTTCCTATCACCCACACTAAATACACTGCCATGGGGAGATTATCGATGTTGGTAACTTTAAACTAACTTGTAACAAGAACAAATATTTCCCC
>PVHX01000125.1:347317-360932 GCA_004024805.1 Geosciurus inauris
CTCAAGCCTGTAATCCCAGCACTCAGGGAGGCTGAGACAGGAGAATCGCGAGTTCAAAGCCAGCCTCAGCAACGGCGAGGCGCTAAGCAACTCAGTGAGACCCTGTCTCTACATAAAACACAAAATAGGGCTGGGGATGTGGCTCAGTGGTCGAGTGCCCCTGAGTTCAATCCCCGGTACCAAAAAAAAAAAAAAAAAATATTTCCCCTGATTAAGAAATGAAGTTCAATGTAGAACATTCAAAACACTAAGTACCAAGAAGGAAATAATCACGTGGAATCCCATCACCCAAGGAGAACTAGCATTGACATTTTGGATTCATTTTTCTATTTTTTTCCTGTATATATTTACTTTTCAAATGAAATTGAGATATTATAATAAATAATATTTTAACCTTTTTAATCATCTATTATAATCCTCACACACACAAAAATTTTGTACATGATTTTGATAGCTCCGATGTGTGAGAATGTATGCACATGCCATGATCAACCTGATCTAACCAATCTGGGAACTTCTGGTGTTTCCAGTTTTTCCGTAGAAGCAGCACTGTATAAGCCTGTGTGATTCTTACCAGAGATACAATCTAACAGGCTTCTTGTCCTCAGAGCAGCAGTGACTCAAGAGCAACGGGATCTCTACCAAGTGCTGATGTCTTTAAAAACTCACTCTCGACATTCAGCACTGAGACAGACCGCGAAGAACGACTGTCCACAAGTGCGAGGGCCTTTCTCATTTGTTCTCTCCACACAGAATCTAGATGCCTGTGCGTCCTTCAAGGGTGATCATATTTTCACCTCATCAATATCCCCGAACAAAAATAAAACAAGGCACCAAGGCCTCAAATTCCCCATTTCTAATTCAAACAGCAGAGGTATCTGACAATATATAGGTATTTGGATTATCAGTGAATTTTCTTTGAGTTTTATTTTATTCCCCAGAAAAATCATAAAAAGACTTACTACAGAAGCATTAGGTGCAGACAAATAAGTCATAAAATCTTTTGCAAATTTATGCTGGAGAAACAAAAGAAAAATTCAAAGTTAAAAGAAGCAACTTAAGGCTTTGATCAAAAAACAAAGCAAAACAGAGAGAGAGAAAGAGAAATAGAACAGAGGACACCAAACTACTTCTTACCAAACAGTTGAATGCTGATAAGTTTTCTGAGCCAGCAAATCGAAAGCCCAAAGACAAACAGGCTCCTGCAATTATGTAGACATGTGCTTGCCTGAAAAACAATGAGAAATTTCATTGTCATTCTCCTTTAAAAGCATCATTATCTATTATCCTGGGACAAAAGTCACAAACATCCTGTTGTCTCAACTGGCTCGCATCTTTCTGGGAATATTCAAGTATGCCTCAACCAATCAGCAGGTTCTGTGCAGCTGTTCCCAGCAGAAGCACCACGTGACCCTTACTGATGAAGTCTCTCTCTTGCCTACCGTTTCATATGCTACAAAAAAAGAATTTTTAAAAATTGTTGCCAATTTAAAAGGAAAAAAATGAAAGAAAAGCATGTACAAGTTAAATCTCCAATCTTATTTCCTGAGGGAAAATAGCTGTGCATTCAGAGCAGGGCACAGCTGGGCTACGCCTGTAATCCCAGCAGTCTGGGAGGCCGAGGCAGGAAGATCATGAGTCCAAAGTCAGCCTCAGCCACTTAGCAAGACCCTGTCTCAAAATTTTAAAAAATTATAAAGGCTGGGGATGTGACTCAGTGGTTAAGTGCCCCTGGGTTCAATACTCAGTACCCCCACCACCACCAAACAAAAGAGCTTCTGGGGCTGGGGCTGTGGCTCAGCGGTAGAGTGCTTGCCTCGCATGCGTGAGGCCCTGGGTTCGATCCTCAGCACCACGTACAGAGCAATAAAATAAAGACATTGTGTCCATCTACAACTAAAAAAATATTAAAAAAAAAAAAAAAGAAAGAAAGAAAGAAAAGAGCTTCTACATTCAGAGTTTAAAAAAAAAAATCCACCTTGCAAACATCTGATAAGCAAAGACTATCAGAGACAACAGTGCTACTCTTTAGGAATTTTCAGTGTATTTATTTGATAGATGCTAAGATAGCTAATGCATATTATATATTACTTACGACAAAGTTTCCAAATTTAAATCCTCTGAACAAGGCAATTCAATCTCACTCAGAGAGATACTGTTTTCTCTTATAATCTGTCAAGACAGAAAGCAAGCGTATTTGAATATCACTGTCCTAGTTACAACTGTTTAATGATTTGAAGAACACTGTACTGCTCTTCGTGCCTGTATTTACGTAGAACAAGCTTCACTAAACCATTTCATTCAAAGGTCCATATTCTAATCACATTAAACATAGTCAAATTTCAAATCTAAAATGGAATAAAATAAGAACTGAATAAGAATGAACAAACATAAGCAAGAAGACATTAAGTATATTCTGAATCAATACAGTAGTAACAACATTTCACAGTCAACTAAAGTACAAAGATAATGGCTGCAGAACCGGGACAGGGGTGAGGTGAAGTGGGGAGAGGAAAAAAGCCACTGGGGGAGAACTCCAACCAGACCCGCTCCTTCGTGGGATGCCGTGCTACCAAGCCCACCTGCCCAGAGGTGAGGCGAGGCCCGGGCTCATTACCAGAGCTGAACCACACTACCAACATGTCCAGACACAGGGAGTGAATGACTTATCAATAAGAGGACACAGAATATCTACCTTTAACAGCCAAGAACAGATTTCATCTTTTACTCTGAAAAAATACAAATAAAAAAGGCTACATATTCTCTAAACACGTCAAAGTATACAGAACAAAAGTGAAACTGAAGATTTATTCTTTTAATTGAATTTAGAAGACTGTTCAGGAGAATAACATTTCAGGATGCTTTCTCTGAGACAGCAATAAATATTCACAAGTCACTAACGATAGTCGTCTTATGTACTAAATATCACCAAAATTGAAAATCTGATATACCCTTTCCTTGATAATCCCAATGAGACAAGCAATTATGTTGGCTGTATAATAAAAACTGGTTACCGGGCACGGTGGCTCACGCGAGGCTGAGAGAGGAGAATCTCAAGTTCAAAGCCAGCCTCAGCAACGGCGAGGCGCTAAGCACCTCAGTGAGACCCTGTCTCTACATAAAACACAAAATAGGGCTGGGGGTGTGGCTCAGTGGTCAAATGCCCCTGAGTTCAATCCCCAGTACCAAAAAGATAAAAATAAGAAATAAAAAAATAAAAACTGGTAACTACTTCCCTGTTCCTCCCTTCCTTTACAGACCTTAAATTTTAAATGTTCTTTACTCAGAAACTGAGTGACACTCTAAAGAACCACCCCAGTCTGAAATGAGTTATTTGTACGCACATGCATAACCTGATAGCAACATTCATACACACTGAAGTGTCTGCCCTCAGCGTCAAGTGGAAGGGGAAAGCTCTACTTAGACAGCAGGCACTTCAAATCTCCCAAGTCTTCAAAACAACATGTACTGGGGCTGGTAGAGGGCTTGCCTCACATGTACAAGGCCCTGGGTTCAATCCCCAGTACCACAAAAAAAAAAAAACAAGAAACAAACCCAACAAATACCATGGAGCTTGAAGGTCTGGCTCTGAATTCCAGCAGAGTCACCTATAAGCTCTAAGACCACAGGCAAGTTTCTTGGTGGCTCTGGGCTTTATCTATAAATAAGCATAACAGATAGTCCCACTTTTCCACAAGAATCAGACTATTTAATCCACTGAAATCTCTTAAAATTAACACCGGGCACACAGTAGGTCCTTTCTAAGTGTTAGCTATAATTATTACTTTTACTAATCTGTACTACCCTTGGTCACAACATCACACCTAAGCATCATTAAGGAATAGAATTAAAAATAAGGTGGGAGGGGGGTCTTAAACATAGTACTTTGTCATCATTCTATGGCCCCCTAAAGTTAAAAACCAAAAAAATCAAAACAGGAGTGGTCACAAGGAGAGGTGTGATCACTTCAGAGTTGTGGAGCTAGAAGTGCACATGAAACAAAAAAAGACCACCACACTCGCATCCTGTCCGGGGTGCAGCGCACAAGTCCGAAGCTCTGAAGTCCTAACAGCCAGGCTGCAATCTCACTCCAGCCCCTACTAGCTGGGTGACCCTGGACCAGCCCAGTCTTCCTGGCCACAGTGACGCACTGAGCTCTGGTGGCTGTGTAGTAGTTGCTACAAATGTTCATGGAACCTGAGACACAAGAGCCAAAACCTGGCACCTGCCCAAGTGTCCCACAAAAGAAAATGGAGAAAGAAATGGACAGAGTCATCCAAGGAATACTGCTTAAAAATAAAAGGGAACTACTAGCACACTCACCAATATCTCAAAATCATGCTGAGTGAACCAAGTCTTTAGACAGAAGGATGCACACTTTACCTGACTCTACTAATGAAACATCTCCATCAATAAAAATAATATATTTTAGAGAAAAAAGCAGAATGCACATTGTTGAGGATGGGGTAGGCGACATGCTCAGGGAAAGAGCACAAGGGACACAGGTTTGTTTCCTCAGGCATGTGCATGTCAAATCTTACCAGATAGCACACTTAAGATTTGTGCTCTTTAGGGTATACAAACTGTGTCTTGTAGGAAACAAAAATACTGACTCCTTTCATTAGAAGTGTGTGTGTGTGTGTGTGTGTGTGTGTGTGCGTATAGTAGGATATGCACACTCAATTATTTAGGAGAAGTTCATTACTGTCTGCAACCTTGAAATTCATCCAACAATGACAGATTAGATAACAGAATAAATTATTAAGTAATGGATAACAGACCTTAAATTTACATAGTAAAATATTAATTGTTGAATCTACTGGCAATATGGATGTTCATATGAGGTTTCTTCAACCTTTCTTTATTCTGAGATTTTTCTTATGAAAATATTGAGGGAAATAGACAATCTAGTATTCTCAAGGATAAGTAGATTTGCTTCAAAATATAAATGAACTGGCAGACCACTAGAAATGGACAGCTAACTAAAGGATACAGTTATTATATTTGATTCTGAGTTTTTACAAAGGGGCCTCTCTATTTTTAACTAATATATTTGGCTTATTTAAGAAACATGCTATGAAATAATTCAAAGAACTATAAATGATCTAAAATTGTTACCAATTAAAATAGCACCTTAGATAAATATGTGATTAGTACTGAAATTTCAAAATTATTTTCTAGAGTATTTTGATATATTTAATTTTTAAAAAAACGTAATTTTTAGGGATCTAGGGTCAAAAGGGAAAGCTGAGGTCCATGGTCAATACACACTTTTACAATGAAAGTTTTTCTGTCTTTAACAAGATACCTCAGTAATCAATATTGTCTTCACGAAAAAAAGTATTCTATAGGATTTTGGAAAACACCACAAGAAATACTAATTTTATGCTATTAAAGGTTTAATATTTATTGAAGTACTTACTTGAGGAACATTGCTGTCGACCCACTTGGAATTTGGTAAAATATCATCCCACAAAATCAGGCATCGAGCAAGAGTCTTAAAAATGCATTACAGAAAAAATTTTAAAAATAAATAAATAAACCAAAAAAATGCATTACAGATAAAATTACAGCAGGCAAAGTTCATAGATTTTTTAACAATAATAATATTAAGTAGGACTACTGAAGAATCACTTTCTAGTTGATGACTGATGACAACTTTGAAAAAAATAGCATATAGTATTAAGTTAGGCTGCTCATTAAAATATTTAGATCTTAAAGAAAAACTAAACTTGCACCGGTCATTGTGAAAGTTTAGAGGAGTTGGAACAGACTTCTAAACTGCTGTATAAAAGAAAACTCACAAAAGAGAGGAATCATAATTCTGCCTACACACCATAATTCAAAAGATTTCACAAGGTAAGTCTAAACATTAAAAAAACGAAAAAATTTAGGCAACTGTAAAATTGTTACTGTCATTACAATCTTAACAATATTATTACATCCTTAATCAAGAAATGTAAAATATGAAAGTTAATAAAGTTCTAGTTACTTGCTGCTTTTTAAAGGAAGTTTTGAATAATAATTCTCTTATTATTATTAAGAGAAATGTCACATCAAGCATTATCAATGTGGTTACCTTTCCTACCATTTCTGAAGCTATATTTGGGATATTTCAATAGAACATTGCCAATCAGATATACATGATAAATTAAAAGACTCTCTTGTCAAGGCATTTATATCTGCAAGCTAAATCTGAAAACCCCAAGTAAACTGCCCTCACGTCAACAGAAATGAAAAATGAAAAAGCACATACCCTAAGTAAGAGAAATTCTGGTTTCACAAAGTCCAGCAAATACATGGTATCAGGAGCTCGGAGCCAATCTGCGATGGACCTGTGGTGGAGGCACCGGCGGGGTCATGCTCGGGTGGCAAGCAAGGGAATCAAGCACCCTAAGAAACTTCAAAATGCTGCTTCCCGCTCTGCCGGTGATGCTTTTCTTTTTCCATAATACCTTCCAAAATATTTATTATGTATGTGCGGCATCTTACAACATAAGCTCCACAAGGGCAGGCGTTTTTAGTTTTGTTTTGTGTCAAGAAGGCACTAACAGGGCTGGGGTTATGGTGCAGTGGTAGCATGCTCACCTAGCATGCGGGAGGCACTGGGTTCGATCCTCAGCACCACATAAAAATAAAATAAAGCTATTGTGTCCACCTACAACTAAAAAATAAATATTTTTTTTAAAAAGAGAAGGCACTAACAAGCCAGGCGCAGTGGCGCACACCTGTAATCCCAGCACTCTGGGAGGCTGAGACAGGAGAATCCTGAGTTCAAAGCCAGTCTCAGCAATGGCGAGGCGCTGAGCAACTCAGTACAACCCTGTCTTTACATAAAACACAAAATAGGGCTGGGGATGTGGCTCAGTGGTCGAGTGCCCCTGAGTTCAATCTCCAGTACCAAAAAAAAAAAACGTGGCTCGGTGGTCAAGTGCCCCTGAGTTCAATCTCCAGTACCAGATGACATACACGTTCATCTCAAAAGAAGATGAACAAGTGTTCTGACCACTGTGAGTTCTCCAAACACTCACTCCTTCTAAAGGGAGGAATTCAGAACACTGAAAAGTTCTGTGCATCTTCCAATATTTTTTAAATGGAAAGAGTACACATCATCATAAAAGTGTCTCCTACCCAACTAAACTACTCTCCTATACAAAAGTTAGAATAAATGTCAAAAGTCTACTTTCAAGTGTCAGCGACCAGAGGGACTGAAAGGCAGGGGTCTGGTCATCAGCAAGGCTCCAGAGCTAAGCAGAATCATTTTTAAAAATGTTAACCAAGAACAAATAATACTAAGTATGCCTGGCTTAACTAATCCTCACAATGATGTGCAAACTTTTTGAAAAGAACCTTGAACACTGTTTGAATATCAGTGATATTAACTACAATCAGAAAAAAATACAAATTGGCAGTTACATTCAGCCCTCTATATGCTTGGGTTTTGCATCCACCTGAAAATATTTGGGAGAAAAAAGCCTGCATCTGCATTGAACATTTATAGTCTTCTGTTCTTGTGATTATTCCCTGAACAATATAGTATAACAACAATTTACACAGATTTTGATTACTTCTAGTAATCTAACTTATAGAATTTAAGAGAATGAAAATCAGGTTCCTTTAGCGGAAGGGAAATTAACAGCTAAGATAATTTATTACTGAGGTCAGAAAAAAAGTCACACTGTCATGGTGAGAGTGAACAAAGACACAAGTACCTGTTATTGGTTTTTAAGTAGATCATAGCCAAAGCTAGAGTAGCACCTGGACAAGTCACATCCACATTTATGGTATCTCCTTCCTGTTGAAAGAGAAGTCACTGATGTTAAGAGTTTGAACTATGTTTCTGAATGCTAGTCAACACTTAAAATTAACATATCTACAATTATTGGTATGAAAAATAATGTTATCAAATTAACTTACTGGGTTCCAGCAGCCTGATCTGTTCTTTTATTTGGACTTACTTTAATCTGGTAGCTTGGAGATTTATGTTTCTCCCTGTGCACTCCCGCCTGAAAGCGCCTGTGACCTCCAACCATGTACTGATACAACTGCTCAGGCACATTGAGGTCAGACATACCTATCAGATTACTGCCATGCTAGAAAACAAAACAAGAGGCATGAAGAGAAATCTTAGAGAAGAAAATTCCTAACACATACCCACAACCGATGCAGGACTGAACTAACTTCAATCAGGGTATTTTGCTTTGTTTTCTTTCCAATTAAAATAAACATTATTAAGACAACATTCAAACTATTAATTCTCACACAGATTATAAAACGTGTATGTTCAAGTTTAAGTACTTTCATTTCATAAAATACATGACAGCTTCAAAACAGTCAGTGACCTTACAGTAAGGGAAAAGATTAGCTATGTAACTGAAACCTGGACTGTGAATACTTTCATTACTGTGCCTGTGAAGTTTTCCAGCAATGGTAATCAGTAACTTATTGATACTTGCTCATGCCAGGCACCTTTCTGCGCATGTTTAACATGAAGTAACTCACTTAATTCAACCAAGAGCTACTACTCACAGCCCCATTTTATAGATGAGAAAGGTGAGGTACAGAGGGCTTACGCCCAAGGTCACCTAGCTATTCCATGCAGGATTAGATATAAAACAAGGCAGTTGTGCTCAACAGTGCATAGACGGTAACTGTTCGTAGACAATAATGGAATCAAATGACCTATCACTAGTCAGGACCAGAATTCAGGCCCGATTCCCAGTATGATGCTTTTCCATTGCACCATCTGCCTCTTCAGCTCAAATGTTTAAGTCACACACACAGTGGATTTTTAGAATGCACATAAGAAAAAATTTTCTTGATGCCATTTAGTGTGCCCATACACTGCACTGGTGATTCTTCAGGGGAACTACATTCCACGTACAACAATCACTTGAGGAAATGTCTGTGGTCATTTTGTACACTTCCCTTGGATGGAATTAAAGGTGGGCCAACCTGACACTGCAAGTGTCACAAAGCAAATGCTACTGTAGCAGCATTTGGGGACACAGAGGGAACATCACAATGGCAGGAGAGGGTCAGGGTTATTTCTAGGTAGCACCCTGGTGGACTCCGAGGGCTCCCCGTCATATACTTCGTTTTGGGCTGTCACTTCTTCACCTTATGTCTTGAACTTTTTTCAAGAAAATCCTTTCCCTTAGTTCTCTCATGGACACCTATTATCTAAGCCGGGGAGATATCTTCAAGACCCACTCTTCATTACAATTTCTCTCCATTCGCAAATCTGGTACTGTGAAAAATATCCATTAGGAAAAGCTGAGAACCAGGTTAAATCACAGGAAGACAGAGTGGCATTCCGAGTTAAGAGTCAAGGTCACTCCTCTCAACATGCACATGTCCCATGGAGCATGGGAAGGCACAGATGCAGCTTACCCCTAAGCAAACCATGCCCAGGGCCAGGCCAGCAGCTAGAGAGTACGACTCTCGGTCAGTGCAGTACTCCATCTCAGGACCAGGGGGCCGCCCTGCAAGAAGAGAGCAACACAGTTCAAGCCAGCCTCCTAAGACTCCAACTCACACAAATTTTGTGGAGTTGACTTTCAAGTTGCCCAAGAGAAATGGGCTCAGTATGACTCCCCCAGAAAGTCATGACTCCATCATAAGTGGTGTCTATCCTGTCTCTGGATGTTCTTAGACACTTACTTTGAATCTGCATAATACCGACCCTACTATGATAAGACTGCTATGTGTTTATCCTAAAAGTTTGGCTGGATACAAAATTCACATTTTAGAAGGCACTCCATAATTCTAACTCTACCCTTTAGGAAAACAAAATGTATTATTATAAAGACCCTTCCCTCCCAAAAAGAGTTCACATGCCTAGAATTTTATCCCCTGGGGGAAAATGCAATTAAAAAGAAAAAAAATATATATATATATATATATATTTATACATATAATATTTATACATAATATCAAAGAATTGATATTCTTAAAGTCCTAAAGACAGGGCTGGGGTTGTGGCTCAGTGGTAGAGCACTTGTCTAGCATGTGTGAGGCACTGGGTTTGATTCTCAGCACCACATATAAATAAATGAATAAAATAAAGGTCCATCAACATCTAAGAAAATATTTTTTTTAATAAAGTCCTAAAGAGAAATGATTAGGCATTTTACAAGACATCAACTCAAGGAGATGTTACACAATATAAATTAATTTTAAAAACCATTTATGACAGTGATCTATTTTCAAAGGGCAGAATAGGTATGTGCTTTCTACAATGTCTACACATATACGTCAAATCTTCTACATACGAGAGAGGCACGCTGTGGAAGTGAGACCATGCAGTGACTATCAGCTATTACTAAGAGATAGCCAGAGTATGTTGAATTACCTTGGAGATGAATAAGTTTTGAACAACCAGTATTGGATACCTCCTGAGTAATTTTCAGATCAACAACTTAGTGATTATATATTTTGGTAACAGGAACATTTCAGTTTTGTCAATAATTTCTTTCATCATATTATAGTAGATCCAATTATCAGTCCCAGTCTTCACTGCCCTACAATGTTAATCCCCTGAAACAGCCTCTAGTAGACCTGGCTGCATGGCTGACTTTGGTCTAGAACCTCAGCAGGCAAGAACACAGGAATGAAGCATGCTTCCATTATTTGGTTCTCTCTGTTCCCGATCATGTATAGCCTTTTCCAGTCATTATTCCCTAGGTAATATGTGCAACACCCACTTATACAGCATTTACATAGCACTAGGCCTCACTGGTGATCTAGAGAGGATTTAAAGCACATGAGAGGATGTGCGCGGGTTCCACCTTCCCCTTCGCTGCAAGGGCTCCTGCCCAGCAGAAGAAACATGCAACATGAGGGACCAAAATAATCAACTCTTAAGTGGGCCACTGCCAGACGCTGCCTGAAAAAGACAGTGGATAAAATCACATGCTCACATGTGATTAAGATCAGAGGTACCTCACACTGGAACTCAGTTAATGCACCGCCAAATAAGTCCCCATCTAATAATCTGCACAGTAACACTGGCCTTGGAAAACATTACTCGTAGCTTTTTAGTTCTTCTGTGCTCAAAAAGTTACTGTTGTTTTTCCTTATTATTATTATTATTTTTTTTTTTTTTTTGATACTGGGGATTGAACTCAGGGGCACTCGACCACTGAGCCACATCCCCAGCCCAATTTTGTGTTTTATGTAGAGACAGGGTCTCACTGAGTTGCTTAGTGCCTCGCCATTGCTGAGGTTGGCCTTGAACTCACGATTCTCCTGTCTCAGCCTCCCTAAGTGCTGGGATTACAGGCTTATGCCACCGCACCCAGCTGTTTTTCCTTAATTTTTGTAATTCTGTTATGACTTCACTTGGGTTCACGTGGAGTGGGACATGTATACATATGACATTTCGGCACTACTAACCCCTTACCTATTTCAGCCAAGAGGACCTCAGCAGTATGTCTGTGAGCTGTCCCTTGATATACGAGGCCAATGCCAACCACTGCAGCCACCTGGACATTGTGAGGAACATCGAGTTCCGTGGACGTTGGTGGTAAGAGAGCAGGAATGTGAATGCTGAGAAGCCGAGTGATTGACATGTCCATGGTGCCCAGTTTTGCAGCAGAAACACCCAGAAGCAGTCCAATGCTTGTCATCTCATGGCCCTAAAATGGAAAGAGAATGAAACTTAAGACTCACTACCCAAACAAATAAGCATTTTTAAATGAAATATTGCCTGCCACTTCCAGTAAGAACTTCCACAAGACAGGCAGTGACAGACACTGAGAATATAGTGGCACACTAAACGGACATGGACCTTGCTCTCTTAAAGCTAGTGTACAATAGGGCAAAAAGTGTTCAAGCCGGGCGTGGTGGCACATGCCTGTAATCCCAGCACTCTGGGAGGCTAAGGCAGGAGGATCACCAGTTCAAAGCCAGCCTCAGCAACGGCGAGGCGCTAAGCAACTCACTGAGACCCTGTCTCTACATAAAACACAAAACAGGGCTGGGGGTGTGGCTCAGTAGTCGAGTGCCCCTGAGTTCAATCCCCAGTACCAAAAAAAAAAGTGTTCAACTAAAACTACACAAATGAATCCATTAAAAAGTAATTATGGGGCTGCAGTTGTGGCTCAGTGGTGGAGCACTTGCCTAGCATACATGGGGCACTGGGTTCAATCCTTGGCACCACATAAAAACAGGTAAATGAAATAGAAGTATTGTGTCCATCTATGACTTTAAAAAAAAAAAAAAGGAATTAAAGCTGGGCATGATGGCATACACCTGTAATCCCAGCGACTCGGGAGTCTGAGGCAGGAAAATTGGAAGTTCAAGGCCAGCCTCAGCAACTTAGCAAGACCTTGTCTCAATATAAAAAATAAATAGATAAATATACAATGGGCTGGGGATGTGGCTCAGTGGTGAAGTGCCCTGTATTCAATCTCTGGTACCAAAAAAAGAGTAATAAAAGGGCTGAGGTGTGGCTCAACGGGGGCGTTTGCCTGACATGTTCAAGGCCCAGGCGTGACCCCCAGCACCACAAAGGCCGAAAGGGGGGGAGGGAGGGAGAGAAAGAGAGAACAGGAGGATAAGGAAAAAATGGTATAACAAAAATTAACAAGTCCCAAGTATCGTGAAAGAGTATTGACAAAGGAGCCCATTTAAGATCAGAGGAGCTAGAGGGTTATCAGGAAAGTAATCCCTGAAGATTACATAAAGAAGACTTGAAGGATGAGCACAAATTACCCAAAAAAGAGGCAGGAAGGGGGGCACTCAAGTGGAGGAGCAGCAGCAAGTGCGGCTGGAGCAGCAGGAGCACTGGCGGGCTCCCGGCAGCAGCTTAGGGCAGTGGGAGGCAGTGGGGTGGTTCTGACAGGGAGCGACACACCCTGGTTTGCCCTTTAGAAAGACTCCACTGCCCGCTGGAGATGAGTGGGCTTAGAAGGACACGAAGGAAGGGCCAGGAGAGCAAGCAGGGGCCGGCGCAGCGGGCAGGCGAGGCACAGCGCCACACCCTGGGGCACGGGTCCCACCTTGGTCAAGTAGTCATGGATGTTGAGAGTGGCCAGCTTGGTGAGGTGCCCGTTCAGACCCAGTGCCATGAGGAAGCCGGCGTACTCATTGGCTAACTCGGCGTGCTTGGGCTTGTTGTAAACGATCCAGGCAGAGTCGATCTGGGAGGCCGGGGCTATCTTCAGGCCAGCAGCGACGCCGTTGTGGAAGCTGGCCCAGCTTGTCATGTTGGGGGGCACATCGATGTTCCCACTGTTGAGGTCCACTGTTGTGTTCCGAGGGGGAGCTCGCCCTGCCAGCCAAGGGGGAGTTTACATTGGAAGAACAAAGACTCACAACATGAAACTGTTAAATCTAGATCTTTGAGAATAAGATTGCTTTCATTGCTTTTGAAACCTTAAATTAGCCCCATAACACCTGGAATGGTATCAGGCTCTATGGGCACTTAAACTTCATACATGTGAGTCAACCTTAGTGCCAGGTGGAAAAATATTAACGGCTCATTGTTTGTCTCGCTAAAATGCACGAGGTTGATAATAACTGATACTGACTTAACTTTATACAGCTCTGATAAGGATACTTGTTGCTCTGAACTCTTTCAAACAGCAGGAAGCTTAATTAGAAATTAAAA
>PVHX01000125.1:361032-381742 GCA_004024805.1 Geosciurus inauris
GGGCGCGGTGGCTCAAGCCTGTAATCCCAGCACTTAGGGAGGCTGAGACAGGAGAATCGCAAGTTCAAAGCCAGCCTCAGCAATGGCTTAGGCGCTAAGCAACTCAGTGAGACCCTGTCTCTACACAAAACACAAAATAGGGCTGGGGATGTGGCTCAGTGGTCAAGTGCCCCTGGGTTCAATCTCCAGTACCAAAAAAGAAATTAAAATGAGACTTCACATCACGGTTTAACTACAAAAGTAACAAATCCCAAAAAGTGATTGATGATACTCATGTTAATTTCAAACACTCCATCCCATATTTTTCTTTGGACATTAAGGAAAAATTAGATTTTAAGAGATGGACTTTATAAATCTGCTTGCTCTCTCTCATTTGTATGTGCAAATCCCTCTCTTTGTGTAGACAGATATCTAATCATATGCTATTGTTAAAAAATGCCAAGTTGTGAAAGCTATATAAAAAGCATCTGTTGACAGACTTGAGTTATGCACTCAACTACAAAGAAGCATTAACTTAATTTTATGGTCAATATATTTAAAAGCAATACAAATTAAACATTTGTGATTCTCCATGTTCAGTCTGAATTTTGTTTCTTGATTCCTTTGTTTCTGATCTATATTATGTACAAATACTGAATTCTTTTTATATTTCGAATATTCTGTATTAGCTCAAGTCATTAATGGATATTTAACACACACATTCTAATTATTGCAGTTATCAAGTTCATTAGCACTGTGAAATGTGGTTTTAAAACACTTCTAAAAATTTATGCAAAATAAATTTTAAATAGCATATTGTGTGTGGTGTACACATGCATGCACGTGCGCGCATGCGAGCACGCGCACACACACACACACACACACACACACAGGGCATGGAGTAGCGTGAAACACGTTTGTGTTTACCCTCCGAGTGTAACATACCAGTCAGGTTCAGCTTGGGAATAGGCAATGGCTCTGTTGGAACGGGATGGTATGAAAACAAGGTAAACATTCCTCGCCCAACCGGAAGGGCCATAGTTCGCTGACACAACTGAAGCAATCTATAATTAAAGTAAAAACCAACACATGAAAAACTTTAAAGCCAAGTATGTCACCAGCAGGCAGGCACTTCCACAGAAGGCCATGTTTAAGATAAAGTCACTGCAAGGCCAACCCGCACCCAAATACTATTCTCATTTTAATACTCCCGTTCCCATTAGGGACTCTAAGGGGAGGCACATTTCCTTTCTTTTGTTTGTATTTGCTTTGCATGAAACCCAGGTGGCCTATAAACCAAGCTAACTCCCTGAGTGTTTGGAAAAAGAAATGTACAATTCTACTCTGATGTTTAACCTTTTCAGAGAAAACTAAGGCACTTCCTGGGTCTTGTCACTGTGCTGCTTGCTAGCTGCCTTCAGCACATGCAGGCTCCTCCTCCCCTTCCTTGGGCCAGTACTCCAACCACTCTGGTTTGTGCACAGACAGAGGAGGTGAATGGATTACACGTCTCCTGGGGAAGCAGACCCATGTTTCGCTGCCCACGGGCTGGGCAGGACAGCACCAAACCACCAACAGCAGGCATACTCGGGGTAAGATCGCTGCTGTGGGCTCTACTACAAAATTAGCACAGCACTCTAACTTGTTTCTATGTGGAATTCCTTTCCATATAAGCCCTTAAAATAGACAAAACATTAACAAATTGTGAAGGTAGGCATTTATAACTAAGAAATGCTTTTCAAAGTTGTATTTGAAAACAAAGAAATTTCCTTTCAGAGGCTAACAAATGGGCTAACATTTTCTCTGCAGATGAAGCTATCCATAAGCACTCTCTCCCCTTAATTATACACATATATAACAGCTTTTCTAGCTCAACGGAGAGGAAACTTTTACTGTTCTAAGATTCCTTGGGAACACAGCCACATTAATTTGAGATCAGGGAAATTTAAGGCCAAGAGTCTGCATCCCATAGAATTTTTTAGTGGAAACCTTATATATAATCCAATTCAACCTTGTAAAAGTCACAAAATTATAACAGCAATAACAAGAACACTGTACCTCCTGAATATAAGATGCCACTGACTAAATGCTTCAAGATCTCACAAAGTACTAAGGATGAAAAATGCTGCCAAGTGAATTGATGTCTATTAACTAAAACATACATTCTCATTTCAGAGATACTGAAAAGTTTGAAGCACTGTTAGTAATACTGGCCCACTGGACTGAGCTCCATACTACGCGAGGCAGGATTCTACGAGCTGTGTTAACACTGCCATGGATGCAGGGGGCACTCCCAGGAGGGAGAGATGCTGCACGCGCGCTAGATCTACAGCAGAAGCAATGGAGGCAGCTCCCGCTTAGGTAACTTATCCAAAGTCACCCAGCAGATAGAAGCCATGCCTGGCTCTGGGGCCCATGCTCCTAACTCCTAGCTCTACACTCAACTTCTCTAACCTTTGGGCTGCTCATTGGAAGTGACTAGTCCCTAGCTACTTAGGAAATGGATGACTCAGATCCCCCACAGCCTGTGGCTATGTGCAGGTGCCCCCCGCTCCCCAGCAGGACCTTTAGAAAAAGTAAGGAGAACTAGAAAACAGTGGCAGAGGAATGACAGGTAAGAGACACAAGGCAGATAAAAGAATAAGAGAGGGCTGAGGTTGTGGCTCAGTGGCAGAGCGCTTGCCTCGCACATGTGAGGCCCTGGGTTCGATCCTCAGCACCACACAAAAATAAACAGAAATAAAAATAATGTGTCCATGTATAACTAAAAAAATATTTTAAAAGAAAAAAAAAGAATAAGAGAGAATGGAAAAACATAAGCTGAAGTGTCCAAAGGCAATGGCTCTGGAAGGTCACGGGTGTGTGACTGGTTACTACTGAGCCTAACAATTCATACAGGGCTACGACGTCAGTGTGTCTACACAGCTGTAGAGTATTAGCTGTCACATTAAAAGAAAAACCATGATTTAAGTTTAAAAGAAAAACACTCAAATTCTATTCCTGATTAAGACACAGAAGAATGAGTGCAGTGTTTTTTTTGTTTTTTTTTGTTTTTTTTAGTTGTAGATGGACACAATATCTTTATTATATTGCTTTGTATGTGGTGCTGAGAATCGAACCCAGGGCCTCACGCATGCGAGGCAAGCGCTCTACCACTGAGCTACAATCCCAGCCTTTTTTTTTTTTTTTTTTTTTTTGAGTGCAGTGTTTTGCTCTGTTGATAATTCTGAAGGTAACTACGAACAAAATGGCTTTAGCGTCGCGTTTTCTGAACAGCACACTGCTGTATTTCAAGAGGAGGGGGGTCTAACTACGCCTTCAAATGCCACAGGTATTCTGAAAGCATGTACACTTTACTGAGCTAAATTTAAAATGCATGTTAGGTTTTAACTTCACCGTGACTTTTAAAATCTTTTTAGAGCTTCCAATGCTAGAAACTTGAAGGGAAAACAGAGTCTCAGATTTAACAAAACACTCAGCAGGAGACAACAAACGTGCTCCTTTACCTGTTTTCCTTCTCTTCGATGAACTCGTGGTCACTGAGCTCCGGGTACTGCACCACATTGACGCGAACGGGGTGCGCACTCTGGAGAAGCCTGCGCACATCCTGCACCCGTAAGTCTTCGCTCCATACCAAAGACATGACCTCGTGGTTCATGTCATTCATGCCATCATCCTCCTCCTCAGTCTCTGTTCCTGAAGGAACATCTGATGAGAGCACCTGGGTAACAGACTTCATTATAATAATAATTTAACAAGCAGTGACAGGCACTTACTGAACATTAGGACATACAGGCTAATACACCACGACTACACCAGCACAGAATAAATAGGTTTTCCAAAGCAGGACTGTGGGGCTTCCAGGGTACACTGGGACCCTAACCTACACATCTCGTTGCCCTGGCTGGCCTTCACCTCTTAGGCTCAGTGATCCTCCCATCTCAGCCTCCCAAGTAAGTGGGACTACAGCAGCCACCAGCGCACCCAGCTCCAACAAATATTTTTTAAAAGTACTATAGTGCCTACTTGGAAACATCCTTTACTGAACTGAGGGGAAATTTTAAAATTTAAATTTAAGACAACAGGGGGCTGAATGCATTGAGAGAAAAATTCTAAATAAACTATAAAAATCTACACCCTAACCATTTTAAAAAGGAAACTATGTCTTATTGAGAGCACCTGTCTCCAAGGAATGCAATAGGATGTGATAAGCAGGGAACTTTCATTTTCATTAGAAGGTTTTGAACACAATTTGACTTTTTCTCTTGCCAAAGTTCAGAATTATTTATTTTGATTTAAATTCATTTTAACTGACATATAAAAACATAAAGATTATGCATATTAAAAAAAACCAGGTGATGTTTGGATTTGTTTACATATATCTATCTCCATAAACCTTTATCATTTCTCTGCGATGAAAACATTCCAATTAGTTACTGCTAGCTTTTTGAATAATTTGACTTTTAAATTGTGTGTATATGTGTTTGATGAAAATTAAAAATAAAACAAAATACTCATAGTGGAGAAAAAAAAGGAAACAATTTCCAGTGGACTCTGAGTCCACTCACTCTCGCTACACTCCTATTACATTAAATGCTGTCTGCTGATCAGTGCTTTTAACAGAATGGATTATGGTCAATTTTCACTTTTTTTTTCCAAGTATGTTTCAAAAAAAAATCTCTTAGAAATTAAAAAATAAAAATTTCTTGAAAAGAGGGCTGTGGGTTCAATCCTCAGCAAGAGAGAGAGAAAGAGAACAGAGAGAGGAAGGAAGGGAGGAAGGGAGGGGGAAAGGAATTGTGTTCATCTACAAGTAAAAAAAAAAATTTAAAAATTTTTTAAGAAGTGCCCGGCGTGGTGGCACACGTCTGTAATCCCAGCACTTTGGGAGGCTGAGACAGGAGGACAGAGAGTTCAAAGCCAGCCTCAGCAATGGCAAGGCACTAAGCAACTCACTGAGACCCTGTCTCTACATAAAACACAAAATAGGGTTGGGGATGTGGCTCAGTGGTCAAGTGCCCCTGAGTTCCATCCCTGGTACCAAAAAAAAAAAAAAAAGAAAAAAAAAAGAAGGGACTGACTGCCACCCTGTCCTCATAATTAATCTCTCCAGTTCAAATAACTCAGTCTGACTACACCACAGATGCACTCCACATGGGATTCCTTCACTTGCTCAAGAAGAGTTTTATACGCCTTTAGCAAAAGATTAAATGTTAGCATGAAAAAAAAATAACTGGTATGAGCAGATGATCACTCTCAGTTCATAACAATTCACTGTGGCCGCTCCAGGGCATCTGATTTTCAAGGAAGCCATAGTCAAGGCCTGCATAAGCACATCTCTTTCACAACAGGCCACAGGCAGACAGTGATCCCTTAAGAAAACGCTGCTGAATGGCATTGGCCGCAAGTACCATGGTGTTTGACAACAGAACTGCCTAGTGAAACATCTCTCAGAACACATCCCATTGTTGGGTGACACAGGGCAGCACACGCAGGAGTGTGAATTACCCAGAAGATACAAGCCCAGATAGCTAATGAACTGAATGAACTTAGACGGGCTTGGTTACAAAACGTACCCTCAAATAACCGAACAGATTGAATTTGGGTGAGGTGACGTAGGATGACACTTAAGTAACTGTTAATGGTGTTGAAATACTCCCTCTCATCGTAAAAGAAATCTAAATGTTGAAGATTTTTTCAGTCAGGGAAAGAACATATTGTTAACGAAACAAGATTGGTTTTCTGTTTCAAATAGGACAAACACTACTTCAACTAAGAGCCATCATTTTGATACAGATCTAAAGGGATGTGAGGCACCCTGCTGAAGATGGGATGCTCAAGGAAACATTCTGGCACAGGTCCAAGTGAGGCAACTCTGGGGTGCGGAGTAAGTTTTCACCCAGGTGCTGAAGACCCATTAAGGACCCAAGACCTACTGTGACTTATTAATAGTTATGATGTACTGATTGCTATGATGTGACAGTTTCAAAACTATTAAGAGATGAGCCAAATCCCCATTGTTTCCTCAGGGACATGAACAAAGTAGAAAAGTCACCGAGAAAGACCTCGACTCATTCCTGAATCCTCCTTGATGAGGTTCTATTTATTTTTAAAAGTTAACTGGAATTCTAGAAGTTTCAGACATTTCTTAATTTATTGTGGTGCTAGGGATCAAACCTAGGGCCTCATGCATGCTCGTAGTGCTCTGCCATGGGCTACACCCCACAAAACTTATAAATTAATTGATATATAATTTTACATACTGTGGAGGAGTTAATGTAACATCTCAATATGCATACACATTGTAGAATAAGAGTAGTTGGCATTTCTATCACTTCATTGATCATTTCTTTGTGTTAGTAACATTCAAAATCCTCTCTACTAGGTATATCTACATAATCAATGAATGGTGGTCAATCACAGTTACCTACAAGTTTCATTTTTAAGAGAAGCTGATTATAAAAGATAATTGAATGTGAATAAATATTTCATTTCTAGGCTTCTTAGTATCTACCCTTAAGCAGATAAAGACTGAAGGGCAATATTCCATGAGGGGTAACTTAAGACATCTTAACTCTAGTAAAGAAAAAAATCTTTTTCCTGGGCTTCAGTTTATGTAATTAAAAAGATACATGTATACCTATTAAAAGGTTGAATTCAAGAAATTCAACACATCAGACAGTATGAGAAACTAAAGTTATATATTAACTAAGTTCAGGATACATATGTTCTCACTTTTCCTATACAATAATCATGAAGCGGCTAATTACTAATTTGTGTACAAACAGGGAAACAGTCATGGTAATCACCTACTGACTCAGGGCCTGTCCTGACTAAAGTAAAAAGGTCCAGGCAAGACAGAACAGTCACAAAATCTCCTGTTCCAGTGTTCAATTTACAATCACTAAGATGTAGTCAATAATAAATCCCACCTGGCATACAAAAGACAAATTGACAAATACACTTGCAAAAAGGAGCTAGGGGTGTAGCTCAGTGGTGGAGCGCTTGCCTAGCACACGTGAGGCACCAGGTTCGATCCTCAGCACCACATAAAAATAATTTTTTTAAAAAAGATGTAAAGAAAAATGAAAAACATTTCTACTTTGATTTTCTTGAAAGCTAAAACTGAACTCTGACTGTCCTATGTTGCTACTCACAGATTTCCCTCTGGGTAAGTTTCCTTCGCAGGCCTGTTTGGAAAGATCCTGGCGTCCAATCAAGAGACAGACAGCTTCTGGCCAGTCTGAAGCAGGCTGCTCACGACAGTGATAAATTGCGTCTCTGATGGGAAGAGCAACTCCAAAGGGAAGAGTTTCCAAATCTCTTAGAGTGAATCCTGTGGTGAAAAAAAAGGGAGAAAAAAGGATAGTGGTGATTCAGAACTGCCACTTTCCAATTATCCTCTGACTGATTAATACACTTCTATCCTGAGGAGAAGGAAAGAACTTCACTTCATTCATCTTACTACTGTACTAATGGCTTGACTTTAGGGATTATTACAAAAGGTATCAAAAAGAATGCCTAAAAACCTGAACGAGGGCTGGGGTTGTAGCTCAGTGGTAGTGTTTGCCTTGAATGTGTGAGGCACTGGGTTCGATCCTCAGCACCACATAAAAATAAAGATACTGTGTGCATCTACAACTAAAAAAAAAGTATTAAAGAAAAAAAAAAAAAAACCTGAAAAAGACAGACAATCCAATAGGAAAACCACAAAGGACCAAAGCCATTTCCCAGCAGAAGAAACATAAATGGTCAACACATGTGTGAAAAGACACTCCACCTAATAAGTGGTCAAGGGAATGCAAGTTAAAACCACTGGCAAATATAATTTCACTCTCATCTGACACATACTCAAGTCAATCAATACCAAGTGCCAGAAAGCGCACAAGCACCAGGAACTTTCACCCACAGCCCACGCAGTGTCAACCAGTATAACCAGGAAGCAGAGAGAGGTCCCCTCCCTTTAGGCCACCAACAGCCACACAGAACCTGGAGGACTTGTGCACTGACACCCAAGTATAAAAGTACTCAACAGCAACACGGTTTCATTATGGCAAAAACGGATGGGGGAAGGGCCAAGTTCCATTGTCTGTCCCCACAGAATGACTACGGCCACTGCTACAGGAGTTAACATGGCTAAATCTTTAAAACGCTGACTGAAGGGAACAAGACAGAACACACGTATCTACATATTTACATAAGGTTCAACACCATACTACACAAAGCAACATACAGAAACGCAGACTATGAAGAAAAGCAGGGGAAGGTTAACGCAGGTAGGTGAGTAGCGAGGAGTGTGGGTGGAGGGCGCCCCCCAGCAGCAGAGCAGGGCCCTCAATACACTGTAATGTTCCCCATCAAGGCCGCGTGAGAGGACAGCAAGACTTGCTTTCCCGTTATTCTATAAACTAAACATGCACACTCACACACTCTTTTATAACATACTTCATATTTAAAACTTTCTGAATCCTTGGGCTAGTGCAATTTATTTTCCCATCACAAGTTTCCATATTTTATAATGCTGTGTATTCACAGGTTAGAAAGTTGATCAATTATTGAAATGAAAACTGTTTCCTTATATGAGAATAAGACTTTCACTAAACATTAGGTGACATAGACAGAACCCAGCCAATCCTACACGTAAATGTAAGAATTATTTTCATTTTCAAAGTGATACCAAAAAAAAAAACCTAGGAAAGGCAGGCCCAATTCCCAGTACTGCCAAAAAAACTGGAAAACTTAATTTAGAACATATTTCAGATAAGAACTGAGAAACATCTTGAAATATTCACTAAAGCACTACTTTTTAACACAGAATTCTACATGACACCCTCACATATTTTTAATCACACATTCATATCAGCATTTTTTAATTTTGTTTTTCCAATTATTTTTGAAAACACTTCTTCAGTATTTTAGTTAATTTAAAACCTAGAGGCACAGGTTTGGGGAACAGAAAATGTAGAACCCTTTCTTCTTTTCCAGCTGAATGTCTTCATGGTGCCTAAAACCTCTAGCCTTCACCCTTCAAAAGCATCCTCTGTGTAGTTTATATGATTAATTTCAGACTTCGCCAGAAGTACTTATTTCTGATATCTGAGTATCACAAGGCTTCAAGTTTGAATGTACAGTGATTAAAGTTCTCTAGTTTCCACAGACACAGCCTCAACTGGCCCACAGTGAATAATGAAGGCACTTTGAGGCACTGAGGGATAAAAAGCAGGTCCCCCAGTTATTTTGACTCAGAGGTGGTGAAACTGCCAGGAAAGGAAGCAGGCCTGGAGAAGTGCAATCGCAATCCAAGACCCACCCTGAAGCCAGAGCCCCTCCCTCCTGCCTCCCAGTGCTGGCTGGTTTGGGGGATGCACAACCAGTCAGGGGTAAACAGGAGTTCTCACCTACACTGGTCATCCAGACAACTAACTTCTCAGCTAGGCTAGAAACTGATGTAGCGTGTCGGAAACTAAATCTGTAAGAGAAGAAAATACAAAGTTATTAAATAGAACAGTAAAACGATATTTTTTAAAATTTTAAACACAAAAGTTCAAACAGAATAAAAGACCTGTTTTCTTCTTGTTCCACTTGTGACTTTTGGGGAGCTAAAAGGCAACAAAATAAAATTTTATTTGGATAATCATCCTGGAAATGAGAATTCATGAACAAACCACTCATAAAAATAATAAAATGCACAGTACTAAGACAATGCACAGTTTGATGGCTTCCTGGAAGCTAATGCAGTTCTTTTTAGAGATACTGAAAATAAAGTATTTGCCACATTTTCAGCAATCCTGGTACCTGAAAAATCAGTTGTGGATTGTAAACTACAACAGTACTAGAGGCAAGACAGCCTCTAAAGCAAATGCTTATGGACATTTTATTTCAATTCCAATACTGACATTTATAAAAATTTATGTTTGTAGGCCTGACAGTATACCAACTTACCCAAAGTTATTTTGGATAAATATTGCGAGGCCTCCGCAGAAACAGAGCTCTCATCACCAAGGATGTAGAGTGCAACACTCTGCATAAGGAAAAAAAGAACCTGTTATTTTTTAAATCATTGAAATATACTTAGGAAAAATTACAAGATAGGAAATTTATCCATTTCAGGTGTGCACCACTATGAGTTTGGACAAATGTTACACAAGCTCATCACCCTAGCACACTCACAACATGGAACACCTGCACTACATCAGAATGTTCCTCCTGCCCCTCCTTGTCGACTAACCTCGCCCTGGAAACTGCGCAGCTGTTCCCTTGCACCAGCCCTGTCCGCCCCAGCACATAATGCAGATGGCACCAGAGTCCACACTGTCCTCTGCGTCCCACACTTCTGCAAGGTGGCATACAAACACGGTACTACAAGTGTTAGTGCTTTGCTCCTGTTCACTGCTGAGAAGTATTCCATCAAACACACACGCCAAACTCTGCTTACTACTGCAAACCCAGGGATACGGTCTGTTTCTGGTTTATGATAAATATGAGAAAAACTGTTCTAAGCATCCACACTGAGGTCTTTGTGCAAGCACGTGTTTTCATTTCCTGTACGGAGGTAAATACCCCAAAGTAGGACTGCTTTGTCTTGTGGTATATACGTGTTAAACTTTAAAAGAAACTGCCAGTTTTCCAAAATGCTGCACCATTTCTGCTGTCCCACCAGCAACACACAAGGGTTCTGTGCTCCACATTCTCCCCAATACCTTTTCCAAGTCATCTGAACAGATAAACCGTGTCCAAGTCATATTTTTTTTTTTAAATATTTTTTAGTTGTTGATGGACACAATGTCTTTATTTTATTGCTTTGTATGTGGTGCTGAGGATCGAACCCAGAGCCTCACGCATGTGAGGCAAGCGCTCTACCGCTGAGCTACAATCCCAGCCCCCAAGTCATATTTAACAAGCATCTAGAAGGATCTCATCTACGCTTTGTTTTAACATTAAGACATTATATTTACTTACAAATAATACCCAAATAAATTTGCATAGCAATTCAAATAACTAAGATGATCCTCTAGAGGAAGCTAATTATTTAAAATGTTAAGGCCTCTGCTCACCAAAAAAAAAAAAAGAAGAAAAAAGAAGGTTTATACTACAGTAAAAGTCAATAAATTACTACACACAGATTTTTAAAAATTTAATTACCTCAAATTCATTTTGGATTAACTATTGGGCTAAAATACATTTAGTCACCAAGAATCTCCACACTATTTCTCTAAACCCCAATGAGTTGTAACAATATTTGCCTTAAGGAGGAAAGGAACATAGAACACAGATACAAAAAAGGAAAAATGAACACTGTAAAAAGCATAAAATATTTAGCCTATAATAAGTGTATTTTTTATTTTTTTAGCTGAGATCACGTTATTCAAAATATCACAGTAAGTAGAGATAAATCACCTGATTTATTAAATGATAAAACATAAAGTTCCTTGAAGAAAAAGGCCCCTGATAAAATTAGACCATTTCCTTCCTTTCCCTTCCCTCATCTCAATAAATGGTAAAGGAGACTCCACCACTCCCACACATGGAGACTTGATAATAAAGGGGTGCAAGCTGGAAGGGTCTGGTACAGGTTGCCGCGAATATCTCATTAGCTAAACACTGAGTTAAAAAAACTAAAGCCAGGCTAGGGTCGTGGCTCAGTGGTAGAGTGCTTGCCTAGCATGTGTGAGGCACTGGGTTTGATACTCAGCACCACATATAAATAAATAAATAAAATAAAAATCCATCAACAACTAATAAAAATATTTTTAAAAAAACTAAACCAATAAAACTCATGACAAAGCCAAAAAAGCATGTCAAGAAAAAACTGTCAATATATTTTTTAATATTACTATTTAAAATGCTCATGGCTCTGTGAGCTGGCCAGTTAGGCAGCAATGTCGAGAATACAAACACAAAGTGAAGGAGCCCAGAGAGGCAAGTCGCACACCAAGAAACATGGGCAAAGACGACCTCCAGGACGGAGTGCACCTGCAGATCCCCTGTCAGGTAAGGGATTACGTCCAGCCTTAAGAACTCCCACAACAAGAAAAACACAATTCAGAAATGGCCAAAGGACTTCAACAGACATTTCTTCAAAGAATATATATAAATGAGCAATAAGGATATGAAAATATGCTCAACATCGCCAGTCATTAGGGAAATGTTAACAAGAACTACAATGAGACACCATTTCACAGCTACTAGGATAGCTGTAATTTTAAAAAACAGGAATTATGTATTGGCAAGCATGTAAAGAAATTAGAACCTCCCCACTTCTACTACTGGTGAGAATATAGAAAGTATAGCTGCTCTGAAGAAGTTAAATATCCAACTCTCATGACCCAGCAGCTCCACTCCCAGGTGTACAGCTCCGCTCCCAGGTATACACCCAAGAAACTGGAAGCAGAGACTCGGACAGGCCTGTGCATACCCATGGTTCAGAGCAGCATTAGCCAGAATAGCCAAAAGGCAGAAGCTACCCAAGTGTCCCTCAACAGAAGAAAACGTCAACTGTGGTACCTCTACACAACAGAATACTATTCAGCCTAAAGAGGAATGTAATTTTGATACATGCTAGAACACAGGTGAGTCTGGAAAATAGCAGACTAACTGAAATAAGCCAGAAACAGAAGGACAAATATTGTGTGATACCAATAACATGAGGTACCTAAAATAGAAAAACTCGCAGAAACAGAAAGGTGGTCACCAGGGACTGAGGCGAGGGGTAAGGGGAAGTTATTGTATAATAGTCACCTAATTTACATTAGGGAAGATAAAAAAGTTCTGGGTATGGTAGTGCTGATGATTACTTAACAATGCGAACATATTTAACACCACTGAACTGTACATTGAAAACAGTTAAAATGATGTGCATATTTAGCCATCATTATTTAAAAAAAAAAAAAAAAAAAAACCACAGTCTACATGAGGGCTTGGGAAGCCCTTTTCAACATGAAGCAGGAAAGACGGTGAAAGAAAAGGACATGGTGCCAGGACATTTGCAGTCTGCTAACTTTTGGGAGAGGGAACAAAAGCAGGTGGCTCTCCTCTAAGCTGGGGTGACCCCCCTGCAGAGGTCCACAAGGGCCCTCCCACAGCAAGCTGCTGCAGGTTCAGGAAACAGGAACACACACCAAGGACCCTGTGCCAGAGCCTTCTGGTTCTAAATTAAGGTTTGATGTTCAACTTTTATTAACTATTCAAAATAAACTAAGTTCTAAAAACAAACAAAAATGTGTTTCCTTGAAAAAAGTGTCCACAGAATTTTTTTGTAACTATAGATAAGGTGATTATAAGAATAATATGCAAAAGTTAAAAAAAAATAACTGAAATGGTAAAGACAATTTTTTTTAAAAGAGTAACAGAAGGAGCAGTGACAATTTAATCAATTTCAAGGCTTCCCACAAAGCTACAATAATCAAGGCAGTACAGACAGTCAGAGAGATCAATGAACTAGAAAAAGCAGCACAGAACAAGGTCAACTAATTTTTGAGCAAAGTGCAAAAGCAATGGAGAAAGCCTGCCTTGCAACAATGGTGTGAAAGAACTGGATATCCAAAAGACAATGAAACCTTGACCCAGACTTCACACCTCACAGAAAATTAACACAAGGGAGCAGAGATCTAAATGTAAAATATAAAACCGAAAAACCTCCATGAGAAAACACAGAAGAAAATCTTCATGTAATACTAAAAGCAATATCTTCCCTCCTCTCCCGCAAAAAAAACAGTAAAATAACTTCAACAAAATTAAAACCTTTTGTATGATAAAGCATTAAGAGAACGATGGGACAAGTTATGAACCAGGAGAACATACCTGCGAACCGCATATCTGATAAAAATCTCACATCCAGAATTAAAAACATAATGACATCCATTGGAGGAAGGCAAGACAAAACAAAATGAGACAACACTGCACCTCCATCAGAATGAGGAAAAGTAAGAATGTAGAGAGTACCAAATACTGACAAGACTCAAAAACACGTTCTCTTAAATGTTGCTGGTGGGGATGTGAAATGAACAGCCACTCTGGAAAATAGTTGAGTTTCTTAAAAAACCACAAGAAAAAAATAAATAAAATTGATAGCCCCTCCCTCCCCCCAAAAAACCCCACAATACCCTTACCGTATGACCCACCAGGCCCGCTCCTAGGTACCTACCCTAGAGGAAAGATCCGCACCCACCCAAAAGCTTGTGTGTGGCGGCTCACAGCAGCTGCATTCATAATCGCTAACAACTAGGACAACCCAACAATCCTCAGGAGAAAACTGTGGTCCAGCCACATGACAGGCTGCACGTAGCAAGGGAATGCAACCACGGTGACAGTGACAACCTGAAGGACCTCAAAGCCGTGAGGGAAGCCAGGGGAGAGGTGTGCCTGTGAGCAGAACGGCCAGTGCATTCACAGTCCACACAGCAAGAGTCCATCTCCAAAGGAAGCCACACTGTGAGGGAGATCTGGGGACGGATGCAAATGCTCCTTATCCCAACGACAGTGGTGGTTACATGCTGAGAGTCACAGAGCTGTACCCAGAAAGAGAAAGTGGATTCTACCACGGAATTTTAAAATCAGTTTAAAAGGAAGAAGAAACAATGCAGCCGCACAGGCAGCGCTCTGGATACGCACCAAGACCACCAGCCTGCTGCGCTCGCAGGTCCCAGGCAGGTACGGGTAGGGTGGCATTCCCTCGCCCTTCAGACAACAGCTCACCCACTGGTAGATACTTGGTGGCTCCGAAGTAAAAAATGATGGATGATGCATAAATCCTGTTTGACCTTGAAAATTAGATAAATATTACAGAGATACAAGAATACATTAACACTACTTTACTCTAAAAGAAAGACAATTGACAGCACGTCACCTCGCAACAGTAACATTTTTCCACATTCTCCAAAATGCTTCATGTTTTCTGTCATAGTAAATAACTGACTACCTTACCATACTATATAAAAATAAGTCTAACCACGAATTTTTGGCCTAACCCTCCCTAAAGGAGAAATCAAGGATCTACCTCTGTTCTAAAAACTGGGCCCCTGCTAAGTCCCATTAGCTCAAAGTGGTGATGAAAATGTCCTACGTCTCGCTGTCCAACATGGTGGCCACAAGCCCCACACAACTATTTGAAGTATGGCTAGTGCACTGAAACTACATTTTTTTAAAAATTAAATTCAAATAACATGGCTGGTGGCTACTAGCAGGACAGCACAGGTCCAGGCTGGAGCATCCCAAGGCACCAGATGCTCTCTAAGTTTCCGCCAGTCAGAATCGTAGGGAGGGTCAAGTTTCCCCTACAAGCTGAAGAAGTTACGACTTCCAACCAGTCGCGGACTGAATACTACAAACTAAAATCTGCCTGGTGGAAAGTCATGGCCCTGAGCTGGTGTAAGAAATACATCCTCTGCTATTCACTGAGAAAGACACAGGCAAATGTCACTACACAGTTTATAGCATCTTTTATGGCACCGATGCCTACCTTGGTCAATCGTGCACACCTGTCCAGTAGCTCTGACAAGCGTGGGATAGTCTCTGTAGTAATGATCGACGTAGGGCCCCAGCTGTAAGTCCCTGAAACGTAAGTGAACACACAGAAGTGCAGCATTCCCCACAGACGCACGAGGGTTTATCAGTGGGACTTTCCAATTTAAAAACGTGCTTGTGCCACAGAAGATGATCAAATCTGGAGTCCCTCCTGTGTTCCCAAGCCCTAAAGCACCCAGAGTCACAGTGCAACACAAGCCCCTTTTGCTAGGCCCATTCCAGGGAGGCAAAGCTACAGGACAGCACTACAGGCTCCTGCCCTCTGTGACAGTGGTGTGATCGCCACAGCATCACGAGCTTCAGTGCTTCCTCCTGCAAAGTGGGGAAACACCAGCTCACACACTCCGAGGCTCTGACAATCAAGTAAGAAAATGTAAAAAAAATACCTTATAAAATGTCAAACACTACAAATGTCACTGATTTCAGACAGCCCTACTGGGATTTAGGAATTAATTAATTACAGAAGAATTTTCATGACAATAACGATTTGCTATAAGTGAAAGTGACCAGCAATTAAAACTGCCACATCTTAGAAAAGAATTTTAGGCTCTCAAGGAAGATCACAGAAATCAGAAAATGTGCTATACTCTTTAACAATAAGGTGGAAATATCAAATTTACCTGCTCTCTCACTAAGGGTCTGAAGGGCCCAAACCTCACCTCAGTGTGACCTTCGGAATTCAGAGCCAAACACAAGGTGCCACAAAGCCTGTTGGTATCTACCAGAAGAGCCACCTGGGTCCACTGTGAGTGCCTGAAAACCAGGGAGGACCCCGGGCTGCAGCAGGCTAAACCCGCACAGAGACCATGACTGACAAGTAACGTCTGTGTCTTGGATTCCTCACTGAGACAGGGAGGACACCTACTCTGACACTTCGTATGGAACCAAGATTTTGCTAACTGTAAGGTGTTGTGTGAATATAGATAGTTTGGGAGGCTGGGAGAGAGGAGGACTGCAAATTCAAAGCCAGCCTCGGCAACTTAGGGAGGCCGTAAGCAACTCGGTGAGACCCTGTCTCTAAATAAAATACAAAAAGGGCTGGGATGCGGCTCAGTGGTTAGGCACACCCAAGTTCAATGCCCAGTGCCCACCCCTCCAACAAAACTTCCACAGATACTATTATATGACTTCCACCACAGTGCAATCATCTCATCAAAATGAAAAGCTGGGGCTAGGAGTATAGCTCAGGGGTAGGCTGCTTGCCCAAGGTCCTGGGTTCAATCCCCAACACCACCAAAAGAAAAGAAAACTTTTTAATTTAAAAAAATTTTAAAAAGATGAAAAGATGAACACGTCATCCCAGTTTTCTTGTGATTTTCTGCCAATCTTGGGACACAGACTAAAAACCCCACTGTGGTGCACAGGCCCTTCCGCAACTGCTGTCTTCACACAATTCTACGGTTTTAGAGAAAACGCTCTAGCTGCCTAAGAAGGCAGATTTCAGAAATTTACAGGGTTCCTCTGTGGTGACATGGAAGATAAGTCCCCTAAGGACCTCGAGCAGTTTCTAACACACAAACGGTACTTACCTTGCCAGCTGAACGAGAAGCTCCACTAGTGAACAAATTCCTTCGCCCATTAGGGTGTTCAATTTAAGCTCCTCATAGACAAGGTGAAGAACAAAAAAAATTGCAGGTATATGAGGAAAGAGAAGGGTAGAAGAATCCAGACTGAGGTTCTGTGAAAAATCTTCATCCTTCACCCTTGAACCTTCCAAAGAACTCAAACATAAAGATCTGTTCAAAAGATGAGACTCAACATTCTGGTGGTAGTCTGAATTTAATAAATATTCCCAGTCCTGAGAAGAATAAAAAGAACACTGTTAACACAATCATGGCTCCTTGTAATGTCATCATTAAAAAAGAAAAAAAAAACCACATCCACTTAAAACAGTTCAAGTTTCATTTTCACATAAGGTCAAATCTAGAAATATTGGAAATCCTTTTAAAAAATTACAACACTGAGAAAGGAGAAACGACTACAAAACAGCCACGCTATTTCCAGATGCCACAGAATCTGGCATATTTAGGAGCCTAAATTAGAGGAATACTGCGTAAAAAGGCAAATGGTCACGTCAGGTGACTAATAAAACACTGGCAATAAAGAATCTGTAAGTCCACCCTGAAATCATGCCGCAATACATATGTTTAGATGGTGAATGAGGAAAAAGTAATTAAACGACCACAGGAGACCTAACAAATCTTCCCTTCCAAATAATTATTATTCAGTATTAAAATAAATTAAACAAAATATGTTGGAAATACAAATTGACAGAAATACCACAGAAGTGGGAAACCAGTATAATCACTCATTAATTAATTTATATTAGAAAGAAATAATAATGCTTACATCATCAGATCCAGTCTCAGAAGGCCTTGCTTTTTTGGGTGCAATGACTGGAGAAAGTGACCCTTCAAAGTCAAACTGGAAAAATAATCCCAAAAGAGAGGACAAAAATCATAAATGTATCAGTCAACTAACAATTTCAAAGATTTAGAATCAGTTCTGCTAATTATTAAAACTGATGAAAGCCATCAAAACTCATTTTTCCACCTGAAAAATTATGATACAATTATCTTTCTCCTAAGTCATGGTGAAGCTGAGATCAAGTCACACATGGCAGCACCAAGTGCAGTGCCTGGGCTCCCAGGCGCTAATCACCATGTCTTCTCCTGTCCCACTTGTGTGATGACAGACTTATGACACCTGAGCACAGCAAGCTCCTCCGGGCACACCCACCGCAAGGAAGGCCAAAATCACGGACCAAGAAGGGAAATCTGGACAGAGCAAAATGAAAACCACTTGCCAAGGAGGACCTTTTTATCCTGAGCTTTGACTCTGAGGACAAAACACAATAAGGGTATAACTATACAGTCCTATAAATAAATATCAAAGCAACCTGGCCTCAAAAACTGCTAAGTGTGCACCTGTGGTCCCAGCTACTCAAGAGGCTGGGGCAGGAGGACCACTTAAGCCCAGGAGTTCTGGCCAGCCTGGGCACATACTGAGATTCTATTTAAAAAAAAAAAAAAAAAAAAGCAGCAGCAATTTTCAATTTTCTTCTTCCATTTTTAGATCATCATGCAATAAGTCAGAGAGCCATGTCCTTCTTTACACAAAAAGGGGTGATGCTCAGTCCTCCCCACAGCCTAGAAATGTGGGGAGAACTAGTTCTCTGCAAGACACTGGGGCACCACTCTATTAAATATATTTCTTTGTTGGGCTGGGATTGTGGCTCAGTGGCAGAGTGCTTGCCTCGCATGTGGGAGGCACTGGGTTCGATCCTCAGCACCACATATAAATAAATGAATAAATAAAGGCCAATCAACAACTAGAAAAATTTTTAAAAAAATATTTCTCTGTCAACAATTTTCACAGATTGGTAGCACATTCAAAACTACAAAAAGCTGAAGTGCACTCATTCATAATGTAGAAATTATCTTTCTAATCTTTTCTTATGTAATAAAGTATGGAATATTGGGGATAAGGTAGGTAGCTTTACCACAATTGCTTAGAATAAAAGAAAACTGCTTCTATTTCCACAGTAAGATATTTTTCAAAAAAACTGCGAAGGGCAATTATTTCATATGCTACCACCAGCACAAACCCTAACCACAGTATCTAGCACATCAATTCAACAAATGTTCATGGAGCATCCAGCCATGCCACCACCACGGGCCCTGGGTAGAGAGCAGTGAGCAAAGCTAAACAAAAACCCCTGCCTTTCTAGAATTTATACTCCAGCAAAGGGATAAGAGACACAAACAAGACAAATAAGTTAAAGATATAGTGTATTCAGGTGCTCCCCGGCAAATGGAGGGGGTGCACCTGTACACAGAGCGGCCACTGCAGCTGCACTGAGGTACCATCTGAACAATGACCTCAGTGTCTTGCCTGGGGGAGGCATCTTCCGTGGCAGGACAGCAAGTGCAAAGAGCCTGAGGGAGAACACGCTTGGGGTGCTCAGAGAACAGTGGGGGAGGTCAGTGTAGCTGGGACAACGTATGTTGGCAAAGACAAGAAAGGAGGAGACCAGAGAGGTAAGAGAGGGCTGGGTCACAGGGCAACTTGTAAGCCTATGGCTTTTATTCTGAATGAGAAGGGAAGCCACTGGAGGATTCTGGCAGTGACTTGATCAGACAGGACTGCTTTGGCAGCTGGACTGAGAAGAGGCTGAAACACAGGAAAAGGACATGAACCTAAGAACTACAAATGATCGCAAATTTTTTTTGTGTGTGATATTGGGGAATGAACTCGGGTACTCGACCAACCAGAGCCACATCCCCAGCCCTAGTTTGTGTTTTATGTACAGACAGGGTTCTCGCTGAGTGGCTTAGTGCCTTGCCACTGCTGAGGCTAGCTCTGAACTCACAATTCTCTTGTCTCAGCCTCCCAAAGTACAGGGATTACAGGCGTGCACCACTGTACCCAGCTATGATCGCAAATTTGAGAAACACACTTCACAGCTACTTACACAGAAATAAGATAAAATTTCTCAGGAAGCTGGCAAAGGTTCACATAAATAAGCAACAAGGCAAAACAGGTGCTTCTAAAGAATACCAGCAAGAACACTGAGCAGACGTTCTTTTTTAAGTAGTCCCTCTTTTAAGGTTCATGTCCTGAGAAATCACTAGGTGTGTGGTTACAGATTTATGTGGGAAATGATGTTTACAAATTACTCATAATTAAAAAAAGGATTCAACAATGCTCAATTATTTGCTCTTAGTTATGATAAAATGAAGGGATTTTTGTGAACAATTTTTAAAGATGTGGGAAATTTCCATTGATAGCAATTTTTTTTTTTGGTACTGGGGATTGAACTCAGGGGTACTTGACCACTGAGCCACATTCCCAGCCCCATTCTGTTTTTTTTTTTTTATTTAGAGACAGGGTCTGAGTTGCTTAGCACCTCACCATTGCTGAGGCTGGCTTTGAACTTGCGATTCTCCTGTCTGAACCTCCCAAAGTGCTGGAATTACAGGCATGCGCCACCATACCTGGCTGATAGCATTTTAATCTAACAGGTAATATCAAAATGTTTAGAAAGGCTATTTCTGAGTAGCAAAATATAATTATTTTCTTCTTAATTCTTCCATATTCCACATTTTCCTCAATAAGCATGTGATTTTTTTTTTAAATATATATATTTTTTTTAGTTGTAGATGAACACAATATCTTTTTTTTTTGTTTTTTTGTTTTTTTTTTTTTC
>PVHX01000125.1:390612-420601 GCA_004024805.1 Geosciurus inauris
GGGGGGGGGGGGGGGAGATCTGGTTCTCACAAAAGAACCAGGAGGGAACAGTTTAACAAGGCAGAAAACTTTCACACAATAACTGACCGTGGAAATCCTGTACCCAGTTGCATCAGCAAAGGCCTAGTGGGGAGCCTAGACTTCCATCCTCACTTGGTTTTTTTTGTTTGTTTGTTTTTTTGTTTTTTTTTTTGGTACTGGGGATTGAACTCAGGGGCACTCGACCACTGAGCCACATCCCCATCCCTATTTTGTGTTTTATGTAGAGACAGGGTCTCACTGAGTTGCTTAGTGCCTCTCCCTTGCTGAGGCTGGCTTTGAACTCGCGATTCTCCTGTCTCAGCCTCCCTAAGTGCTGGGATTACAGGCTTGAGCCACCGCGCCCGGCTTCACTTGGTTTTAACGATGCACTAATTTGGGACCAAAAAAAAAAAAACCAAAAAACCCCACTAACAGTAGTCGCACAGATTAGCAAGGATGTAAAGAAGCACTAAGGACTCATACGCTGCTGGAGGCAAGAGGGAGCGGGAGGGGTTGAAAATTGGTACGACCTATACTTTGGAAAACAATTTGACACCACAAGGCCAAGTTAAATACGCACACACTCTAAAGACCAGGAGACATATATATGATTTTTATTGTCTTTTGGTTTTTGCACCAGGGATTGAACACAGGGGCGCTCAACCACTGAGCAACATGAAGATCTCAGCCTAATGACACAAGGGAACACTAAAGAACGAGGAGTGAGTGAATAGCACAGACAGACCTATTAACCATGTCAGCAAAATAAACAAGTCAGACAGTATGACTTCCTTTACTTAAAAATTCAAAAACAAGGGAAACTAAACAAATTACTCATTAGTGATACAAACATAATTACAAAACTGATAATAAAAACAAAGGAGTGATTTATCACAAAGGTCAGGACTGTGCCTGTGGAGGGTGGGAGGGGTTCACCGTCAGAATAAAGATAAAGATGACAACATTGGCAAGCCCAGCCCCTGGGATGCTGAGGTAGGAGGGCAAGCTGGAGGCCAGTCTAGGCAATGGTGAGACCCCGACTCAAGAAAAACAAGACTTCAGGTGGGCAGTGGAGGGCTCCACCTCTTAACCTGCCCAGTACGTGAATGCTTACTTCATCACCCTTCAAACTCTGTATGTAGAAAGCATCATATTTTGCGTATCTATATACTGATTCTTTATATTAGATATATAAAACCTATATATATTTTCTGTATATCTATATAAAAATTTCACAAATACTAAAAAAAAGAAAAATGTAGCCAACATATACCACATTCAATATAATGGAACTTTACAAAACTTTGGTAACCAAATGACCCAGACACCAATTTCAAAACTATAGTTAACTATTTTTTTCATTAATAATCTGCCTATCCTCATCTTAACCTCATTTGCCAGGTTCATAGTGCCAACATATCTGATGGCAGTGAGCCCCACCACTCCAAATTAGGACCAGCCTACTCTTTCAACTTAACAAAAATCTCTGCCAAATTGTGCAGGCAGGAACATAACAAATTTTAAATAGTGGAGACACTCCTACTAAAAGCATCAAGTATGCCTATTACTCACCCGAACCACTCCTGTGTACAGTACCAAGTTTCCACTGCCTTCCAGGACCAGCACGGTGTCTATCTTCTAAAAAAGACGAATTTATTTTCCACTCTGAGCAAATTAACAGATTTTCAGCTGAAAAATCTGAAGAAGCAAAATAATTTTCAACTCTGGAAATGTGCCTCCCTTTACCTCTATTGGTGCTGCATCCTTTGCATGTATGTTGGTGACAGAGCCGAAGATGAGCTGGGTTCTGTCATTACTTTCTTGAAATTTAACACACCTAAATATTTTTTAAAAAAAGAAAGAAAGAAAGAAATGGATACGTGCAACAACCTGTCTGAGTCTGAAGACTATCATATGAATGGAAGGATAGTCTTTAAAAGTTACACACTCTAATAATTCCATTTGCCTGACATTCTCAAATGGCAAAATCACACATGGAGAACAAGCCTGTAGTTATTAGTGGTGAAGTGGAGAATGGGATGTGGGGTGGAGGGCTGTGGTATAACGACCAACAATAGCATAAGAGGATTTTTACAGTGATAAAGGCATTTTTTATTATAACTATGGGAACATTAACACAAACCTCACCTGTGAGGAAACTGCATGGAATCATAAACACATATATACACAAAGGAGTACCTGTAAAACTGATGAAGTCTGAAAGAAGGGTGTAGACTGTACTGGTATTAGTTTCCTGGTTTTGACCATGTATTATAGTTATGTAACATGTCACCTCTGGGTGAAAAAAGTGCAGGGTACATAGGACCTCTCTACTATTTTGGAATTTTCTAGGATCAATAATTATTTCAAGATTAAAATGTAAATAAATGGGCAAAAGATCTGAAAAGATATTTCATCCAAGAAGGTAAATGAGTGGCTAATAACCACACAAGAAGATACACAACATCAGAAGGTACAGGGAAATGCAAACTGAACCACATCACACCCACTAGAATGGCTGCAAAGACACTGACAATCTCCAGTGTGGTCCAGGAAAAGAGACATGAGCCTCCATATGTTGCTGGCGGGAATGTAAAATGCTGCAGCCTATTTTGAAATCAACTTAGTAATTTTTAAAAAGTTAAACAAGAATTTACCATTCAACCTAAAAATTCTCCTCCTAGGTAGCTACCCAAGAACAATGAAATCACATGTCCTCACAAAGACAGAAGGTTCAGAGTGTCATAATTCACAGTGGCCAAAAGTGGAAACAAACCAAACATCCATGGTGAACAGATAACCCACCTGTGGCACAGGTCCACAGTAGACTACTAATGGCAACAGGAACAAAGTGGCCATAAAGTGGCAACACGGAGGATCCAAGAAGATGAGGTGCAAAGTGAGAAAACTGGGCACAAAACACCACACGTGCTTACATAATTCTACCACGTAAAATGTCCAAAGAAGACTGACCTACATTATAAAGGCAGAACACCCACAGGGCGAGTGCACCACATTTGGAACAGAAGTAGGACTGACCACAAACAGGTACCAGGGAATTGTATTGTTTTTTTAATCTCTATTTTTTACTTTATTTTAAAGGAATCTTTGGATGGTGATAGAAATGTTTAAAAACAGATTGTGATGGTTGCATAACTGTAAATATGCTAAAATTCATTTAATTGTATACTTAAAACATGTTAATTTCATGATATATAAATAATACTTAAGAAAAAAGGGAGGGGCTAGGGATGTGGCTCAGAGATAGTGCTTGCCTGAGTTCAATCCCCAGAACCACAAAAAAAGGGACAAAGAACGGAGTGAGGGAAGAAAAAGCCTGAAAGTACTTACACAGGAAAATGGAAAACACATGTACTTACCGTAACTGTAGCTGCGACTCCACTAAAAAGCACAAGAACTTCTGCCCACACAGGTCAGATGTAATGAACACCTTTGAGGCTTGTGAATTTTTATCTCTACAACAGACACATTAATAAATTGTCAGCATTAGTACAAAAATCTACCTCAGTAACTTAAAAATCTTTGAAAAAAAATTCTGCAAGAAATCTAAAAACTACTTGGATCAAGCAATAACCTTGAAGACACAAAAACACTCATGTGAATTAAACTTCACCATCTACGTATCTGATCAACCCTCACCTTCTTTCTCCCAAGGAGAATCAAATCTCTCCATTTGTGCCCTTTCAGGTTCCTCACGCCACCAACTCTTTCCTCCCTCTGTACTTTCTAGTCTTTTCCTGCTTTAAGTATAGTCCTAGTGACCTAGGCTCTCACATGAACAGTCTTGCAATAAAGAAAATGGACCAAGAGCTAGGTGTGGTGGCACACACCTGCAATCTCAATTACTCAAGAGGCCAAGGTAGGAGGATGGCAAGTTTGAAGTTAGCCTGGGCAACTTACTAAGGTCCTGTATCAAATTTAAAAATAAAATTAAAAAAGGCTAAGGTTGTAAATCAGGGGAAGTGCAACCATGAGTTTCATTCCCCAATACTACCAACAAAAAAAGAAAGGATGGGCTGGGCACAGTGGCGCACACTTAAAATCCCAATAGCTCAGGAGGCTGAAGTGGGAGGATGAGAGTTCAAAGCCAGCCTCAGCAACTTTAGCAAGGCCCTAAGCAACTCAGCAAGACCCTGTCTCAAAAATTAACAAAAAAGGGCTGATGTTGCTCAGTGGTTAAGTGCCCCTGGGTTCAATCTCTGGTACCAAAAACAAAAACAAAAAAAAGATGGACTAAGGGCTGGGGATATAGCTCGGTAGTAGTAACAAACCCAGAATTTGATCCCCAGAACAAAAAAAGAACAAAAAAGGGTGATAAGGGTGATGGACTGAATATCAGATGATATAAAAAGGACTTGTTAATTCAGTTGGATGTAAAAGTGATATTATGGTTAGGTAAGAAAATGTTCTTACTTTTTAGATAAACATCAGGTATTTAGGGAGAAAACTTCATAAAGACTAATTTTAACATAGTTCAGAGAAACCAAAAACCTCCTTGACGTTTCACATCCCCACCAGCTCTCTGTACCCTCATCCCAAACTCCCTGAAGCAGCGCCCATGCCGGGTTCACTTTCTCAGCCCCATTTACTTTTTCTACCCTGTTTCCCCCACCTCTCTCTAAGCCTAAAATACTCCAGGCAAGGTCACCCATGAACTCACTGCCCTCCAGGTCCCTGCACTGTAAGCTCCATGCTCAGGGACACTGTACCTGGCCATCCTGGCATCCCTTTCCTCTGGAAGTGGGCTTCCTCTATGTTCTCTGATGTTCCCTGCTGCCCCCATCTGACCTCTCTTGCTTTGTCACAGTAGCTTTGTCTCTTTTCACCCCCCAAACCCTAAGGTTCCAGGACTTCAGTCCCTAGTTCTCTTCTGGGTTTTAGTTTTTTGGAGGTCACAGACCCCTGTGAGAATCTAATGGCTTTAAGACTCCCTGCTTAGGAAAAGGCCTAAGTGCTACACACAATTACTCAGCACACTGCAGAGTTAAAGAAGCCCTGTAACTGCAACGCCAGGCCCGCAAGAACCCACCTCTACGCACTCCTTAAAGTGCCATGTGCCTCTCTTGCCTCAGCCACCACTTACAAGTCACAGCCCCCCCAGGCTCACAGCATACAAGTACTTCTTGCTGCTCTCATCAGACAGAACAGGCCTAGAGAGCAATCCCTCTCGCAAACTTCTCTTTCTCAGTCCTTTCCCTTCCCCTGGACAAACCACAGTGGGAGAAGCTGCGATTTCCTGAGCATGCCGCACACTCACTTCTGAACTTCTGTTCTGAGCTCACCTGCCCAGGCAATGCCCATCCGTCTTTCCAAAGTCCTACCAGCCTGTGCATCAGTCCCTCCTATGCCACCACCCCTCAGTTCTCTGTCTCTTTTAAGGACAGAGACAATAACCTTTTATGGTTTTTTGTTTTGTTTATTTTATTTAGGACTAGTAACTTACATATGGCCAAATTAATAAAAGAATAATTAAAGAGAACATAAAAGGAGAAAGGTCACACAGAACAGAGGTCTGAACTGTGTTTCTCAAAAACTAGAGCTTACACTCAATGAATATGAGGGTAAAACTTAGGAAAATACTACAAAATCCCCAATTTCCTAATCTATTGAAATTAGCTACTTTGCTCTAAAATGTCAAACACCTGAAATCATTATTACTAAGTTAAAAAAAATCAAATGACAAAAATATTTTTGTGATCACTTTAATCATTAATATTCCCTACTGAAACTTAGGTAGCCGTAACACAAATATCCACATGTTAATAACTGACTAAGTAAAAAGGAAGCCTGAAGAAAAATACCTGCTCTTCCCCCTACTTGTTCAGGTGCTGGGAATTGAAGGCAGGACCTTGTGCACACTAGCCCAGCCCTCCACCACTGAGCTACATCCCCAGCCCTGATGCTTAATTTTTTTTAAGACTTTAAGCAATGCTTTTGTTTGAATATAAAATTACATACTCCAAACCTTATATTAGTAATTGGTTCTGTCCACAAATGATCAATGCAGAGTTCAGGAACGATTGGCTCTGTTTCTGGTGCAAGAAAGGAGCCATTAGAATTACTATTTGGAGAATGAGAAATACTGTGTCTCTTTGGAGACTGATTATGGCTTGAAAGGTTGAACCTTTGCACCCCTGAAAAAGAGTGCACTCCTAAGGCAGGAGAGTGAGCACGGCTGCAAATAAACAGAGAACAGAGGGCATCACAATTGTGACTCAGGCTCATGTAGCACACATCTAATAACACTGCCCAACCTCCACAGATGGGCCCTCATGGCATACCCCAGTGAGAAAAGAAAAATGTTTTTAATAGCTATTTAAAGAGTTCATGTCAACATAGAATAGAATGTCAACACAGAATATATTCTATATTCTAAACTCTTGTTAAAATAATACATACTTGTAAAACTAAAAATTCAATTTCTTCCTCAGAAAATGAATCATTTATATTTTTCAAAACGTCTAAACTATGTTCTCAATAGTCAGATATACATATATGCATACCAACAAAACTATGTCCCAGAATCATCACTGCTGATATATATATCAGCAAAAACAGATAGATATGTATGTATATGTGTGAATAAAACTATATACATACTCACACATATCTATATCACCAGATGTATAGACATGAAAGTCAAAAGAAAAAAGAACTAACATATACTAAAACCAAAGAACACTACCAATATATTATTAGAATTAACATTCACTAAACTGCTGCCACATGGTGGTAGAAACAAAACAATCTATGACAGCATAAATAGCTTGTAACCAAGACTCACCAAAGAAAAGTGACACAGTAGACTCAGGGGACTTAGTAAAAGCAGCACAAGGACTGTGGCTATTTTTCCCCAAAGAATACCCAAGACTTGTCAAGAGAAATTTAAAATCCTCCAAAACTAGAAAAGAAGGTATCTGTTGCCTGGGACCTTGTGTTCAGCAAGCAGACGCTCCCACCTTAGGGCCGCCATGTTGGAAATGGAAGGTGAACGGGAGTGCAGACTGGGTGATGAGGCTGAACGGCTCTGGCTGTGAATGGAGGAGTAATTCTGGAAAGGTGAAGCCACAGGGGAATCGCCTTTGGAGAGGCTTCTGAGATGTGCTGTGAGGGAACTGCTACTGGCCACGTTCTGTGGGGTTCCACCCTGTTCAGAGAACTTTAAAACAACGTTCTCTTCCTTAAGTCAAAACAAAGGGGCAAAAAAGAGACAATAATTAGAATAAAAAGGAAGCTTCCTCATGAGAATGCAGGGTACATGTAAGTTACTAATGACGTAACTTTTTTTTTCCTAAGCAGCTCAATCTATTCCACCAATGTTCCATCCACCAACATGTGAAGGAGTTCAGTGTCATCCATCTTCCCTATGAAGGAGGAGTGACGTTACCTCTGGCTTGACCCTCCGCAGAGTCCACACAGAATGCACACTATGAACAGCGTCATAGGTCATGACAATGGAAGGGTCGATGCTGAGGAACACAATTTTCATGGCATGATCTACAACATACTGCACCCGTGTTGAACCAAAGAGACCTTAAAAATAAAATAGAAACAAAAGTAAGCTGGGCACAATGGTGCACACCTGTAATCCCAGCTATTGACTGGGGAAGCTGAGACTGGAGGGTCACAAGCTTGAGGTCAGCCTAGAAACTCAGCGAGACTGTTTCAAAATAACAAATAAAGGGCTGGTACCACAAAAATAAAATGTAAAATTAAATAAAAATAAAATAGAAGAAATCAAGTATAGAAAAATGGGCGTGATAAAACTGATCATTGTGAATTGAGTTCTTAAATTCCTAAAGGCAGAAGGAGAACCCAAGCCAATTAAAGCACAAAAGCCATTAAATACTATGTAATTAGCCCTGAAATTTTAATAAACTTATATTGGGCATCAACTTCCTTAAAAAATGCATTAAAGATGAAAGTGCTACAAATTTCAGCTTTATCTATATACAACTAAATGTTGAGGATTTCTGACTCACCATCAAATTCACCAGCCAGATACAAAGAGTCCCAGACTCCTTTAACAACTAACTTATTTCTATAAATTATTTCTAAATTGCAATCAACTATTTGCATAGTTTTACTTCCTACTGGTTCTGTTCTTCTGTATATATCTGTCCTCTATAATAACTAATCAGGGGCTGGGATTGTGGCGCAGTGGTAGCGTGCTCGCCTAGCACGCGTGAGGCACTGGGTTCGATCCTCAGCACCACATAAAATAAAATAAAGATATTCTGTCCACCTACAACTAAAAAAATAAATAAATATTAAAAAAAAAAAATAAATAACTAATCAAGGGGCTGGGGTTATGGCTCAGCGGTTGAGCACTTGCCTCGCATACGTGAGGCACTGGGTTCGATCCTCAGCACCACATAAAATAAATAAAGATATAAAAAAAATAGTAGCACATCATTTAAAAAAAAAATAACTAATCAAACAGTGCTGAACAGTATACTGCTGTTGCTGCCTTCAGGTTATACATGTAAAATGAGTGTTTTCCTACTAAGTTCAGCTGTTACTTCTCAAGTTCCATGGATTGGTTTCCATACCCTTATTTGACAGCTTCCATTTAAATGCTTTACTCTAGGGCTGGGATTGTGGCTCAGTGGTAGAGCGCTTGCCTCGTATGCGTGAGGCCCTGGGTTCGATCCTCAGCACCACATACAAACCAATAAAATAAAGACATGTGTCCATCTACAACTAAAAAAAATATATAAAAAATAAATAAATAAATAAAAATAAATGCTTTACTCTAAGTTAAAATATTAAAAATAAATATATATATAATTTATAAAAATATTATATTATATTATAATATATATAATATATATATAATTTATAAAAATGAATTATTTTATAAAGAAATGATAAAGCCACTCATAAAACCACTATCCTATTAATATGTTAGGGAGCTTTTCTTCTTGATTTTGTTGTTGTTTTAAGAAATGTGGTCTTGGGCTGGGGTTGTGGCTCAGTGGTAGCGTGCTCATCTTGCATGTGTGAGACACTGGGTTCGATCCTCAGCACCACATAGAAATAAATAAAAATAAAGGTATTGTGTCTATCTACAACTAAAAAAACATTAAAAAAAAAAAAGAAAAGAAAAAAGAAATGCAGTTTTGCTACACTGCTCACAATGGCCCCCAAGCTCCTGGGCTCAAACGACCATCCTGCCCCAGCCTCCCAAGGAGCTGGGAGGACAGATGCACAACACTGCACTAACCTACCATACAAGGCTTTTATAAAATCAGAACCATACTGTACTTGCAGTTTGAATCCTACTACTCATGATATCCCACATCCTGAACATGCAATTCCTAAGGTCATTACATATTATTCAAAAACATGATCAACAGTGGCTACATATCATTCAATTAGAGACTCTAACATGTTTATTTAGGTTCTCTGCAACTGTTTCCAGTATAATATAAAAAAGGCAACAAACTTTTTCTATAAAAGGTCAAAGAGTAAAAAGTTTAGGCTTTTGGGTCCACATGCTGAGGCGTTGCAAAATCTTTTTTATTGCTATCTTCAAAAAGGTAAAAAGTGAGCTTGGCAAGGGGTTGTACTCCTGTAATCCCAAGGAACCAGGGAGGCTGAGGCAGGAGGATCACATGTTTGAGATCAGTTTCAGAAACTTAGCAAAGCCCTAAGTAACTCAAAAAGATGCCACCTCAAAATAACAAACAAAAACAGTCTGGAATGTAGTTCAGTGGTAAAGTGTCCCTGGGTTCAATCTGTAGTACCAAAAAATTTTTTAAAAAGTAAAAAACTGTTCTTATATTATAAGTAGTATCAAAACAATCTGCAGACCAGATTTAGTCCATGGCCTCTAGTTTGCCAATCTGTAAAACAGAATATAAAAGCCTTAGTGGTATTTCAGATTATATACTTGGTATAAAGTCCTAAAAATAAAAATGTCAAAGAATATATTTTTTCAGTCTTCAAGTCTTCATTATTTATGATTATCCATTATATTTGGTCAATTGTTTTTTTATTTTATTTTTTTAGTTGTAGATAGACACAGTATCTTCATTTTATTTATTTTTATGTGGTGCTGAGGATCGAACCCAGTGCCTCACGCATGCAAGGAAAGCGCTCTACCACTGAGCCACAATCCCAGCCTCATGTTTGGTCAAATTTAAAACTTAAAGAAAGCCATTTAGAAATATCAATAGGAAATATTAAAGTTCTAACACCACTAAACTGTTGTTATGAACAGGGAAGGTGAAACACTAAAATCTACACAGTATTGACGTAAGGCCCTACATTCTTCCGTTCATGCAAGTATCATTTGTTAACTTACTAATTATTAAAGAACAGTCAACTCTAGATAGGTTAATAAATACAACAGTACTGTTCATTGATTTTATATGCCTTATATTTTTATTAATAAAATAAGTACTGAACAATTAATATCATAGTCTCCAAGTTTGTATTAATATGAAATATCTTCATAATGAAAAAATTACTCTTGTAACATGCTTATTTCCCTCCCTCACCGGAAGTCAAAAGAGTTTATGTAAAAGAACATAAAAATACACTTACTTCCAGACTTACACACAAGTGGAGTTATTTCATCTAGTGGGTGCAGCATGCTGAACATAGTAGGTAAAGGTTCTCTAGCAATGAACAAATACACAATCACCAACACAAGAAGAGTATGTTTGTGCATAAATTTTGCAATTTCCTTGTAAAGGAACATCTCCTCCAGATTACATAAGCAACTAGAAACCTACTGTCTCAAAAGGCAACCTAAACTGTACTGTTTTCAGTGTCTTCTATTTCATTCCTAGTGATGTCTCTTCTGATAGTAGTTCTGTACAGAGAAGGAAATGCACACAGCCCAGGGAATGTCTGCTGGCAGCAGTCACTGCAAAACCCAGAGAGTGACAGGCTTAAAGCCGTCTTTGCTCACTGAGCTCTCTTGGTGGCCATGTGTCTGTAGCAGCCAAGAAAGAAACTTAGGCATCTATACCTGCTTATAAATGAGTGTACTTAGGAGGAAAAAAATAAAACTACATCAAATAAAGTTCACATTTGTTAAGAACTTTAAAAAAAAGGTAAAAAAGGTTTTGTTTTATTTTTTTTTTCCTATCAGAACAGAAAGAAATTAAAATCTCTAAGCAATTTTCTTAAAATTTTGCAAGTGTCTGCTTCTTGCCCCACCCTATGGCAGGTGCTGTATGTTTCTGCCCTTCAATGAACAAAATTTAGAGAAAGACAAAGTAAACAGACCGAACAACCATCTACCAATTCCTGGGCTCTTTGTATGTACTAGGCCCTGTGTCACTGTGCATAAATCCAAGCAGTAAATGACAGTATTTCTGCAGTAGATATGGAAACTAAAGGTTAGAAAGCTCTAATAATTGCCCAGAGTAACACAAGAAAAAAATTGCAGAGCTAAGAACTGAATCTCATTATTAACCTATTTGATTGTTCAAATTTACTATGGGGATGGGCAGAGCTGTAGATAATTAAGTGCCAAGTGAGTAGAGCTGCTAAGTGTATAATATTGACTTAAGAGAACTTTGGTGTTAACAATTTTACCTCAAAACCAGATATAAACTCAATCAAATGAATACCTGGGTGGACCTGGAGGGACCTCATGTGATGAGCTGCTTCGTTCAAACAACAATCCATATTTAGTAGGCCAAACATTTGCAACCTGCAAGGCAAAAGGGTGGGAAAAGGCACAAGTAAGAGAACCTACTCTTTCTTTAAAAAATGTTTTTAGGAACCATGACAGAACATTGGCTTTTCTTCCAATAAGAACTTTACAAAATAACATGATCACTAGCTGTAATTTTTTGACAAATGTAATTCTGATAAGCAACTCTAGGATAAAAACAAATCTAAGGAAGAATTCAATGTGAAATCCCTGCCAGTGGCTAGTATCAAAATGACAATATGATAAAATTTTAACCAGAGCAGTAGGCATTAAACATACGAGCAGCAGGGCTGGGATTGTGGCTCAGCGGTAGAGCGCTTGCCTCGCATGCGTGAGGCCCTGGGTTCGATCCTCAGCACCACATACAAAGCGATAAAATAAAGACATTGTGTCCATCAACAACCAAAAAAATATTTAAAAAAAAAAAATACGAGCAGCAGAAAAAGACCAGTCCTGTTCATGTACCTTATTTAACAGAAGCAAAATGATATCTTTCTTTCTTTCTGGTATCAGGGATTGAACCCAGGGGTACTTGACCGTTAAGCCACATCCCCAGCTTCATTTCATTTTTTGTTTTAAGGCAGGGTCTCACTAAGTTGCTTAAGGCCTCGCTTAGTTGCTGAGGCTGGCCTCAGATTTGCGATCCTCCTGCCTCAGCCTCCAGAGTTGTGGGATTATAGGCGTGCACCAACATGCCAGCTCAAATGATATCTTAAATATTATTTAAACTGACAAAAACCTCATAATTCACTTCATTAACTTATTTCTTATGAAAAGGACAGAAAAATGGTAAGCCATTAAAGCTAGTAAAACTTATTTTGCCTAAAAATATCATTCTTGATTACAAAGCATAAGAAATAAAAGATCTGTGAAACCAGTTAATTTAAGACTGTTCAACAAAACACACAAAAAACTAAAACATTCAATGGGCTGGGACTGCAAATCAGTGATAGAGTGCTTACCTAGCACATGTGGTTCAATCCTAAGCATCACATACAAATAAATAAATAAAGTTGTGTTGAAGGCAACAGACAAAATAAAATAAAAATGAAAACATTCAAGTTTACCTGAAATGGTAAGGAAGCTATATAGTCCTTCCCTTCTATGCTATGCATGTTAATACATGAGCTCTGCAATATACAAATGCATTTCTCTATTTCATGTCTGCCTGAAAAGAAAGGATACAACATTTGCAGGGTTTTGCTAAAGAGTTCAACCTAATGAAACAAACATTCTTATGCACAACATGAAAGTGCTCAGGTTAAACCTCAGGTTAAACCACTGCCATTAGTGGCTACTAATTTTGAATGAAAAAAATGAGATAAACATTTGGAATTATAAGAAATAAAATTTCAAAAAGAAACTTACTGTATGTTTTTTCAGACTTATCCTGTGATATAATGAAGTCACACCACAATGCCTAAAATCAAAACAAAATGCTTACCTAAGAAAATTGTAGCTAAATAATATATTAACCAATGGCACCTAAATAACAATAATACCTACCAATACCTTTCCTTCCTCTTCAGCTCAAGACATACACCATAAGAAAAAACAAAATTAGACTAATGATAAGTATTAAAAGGAAAGATAAAACATGTTTATAATTAAATTTTACGAGCCAGGTGTGGTGGCACATGCCTGTAATCCCAGCACTTAGGGAGGCTGAGAAAGGAGAATTGTGAGTTCAAAGCCAGCCTCAGCAACGGCAAGGCACTAGGCAACTCAGTGAGACCCTGTCTCTACATAAAACACAAAATAGGGCTGAGAATGTGGCTCAGTGGTTGAGTGCCCTGAGTTCAATCTCCAGTACCAAAAAAAGAAAAATAATAATAATTTTATGGAGAGAGAAGGCAAAAATCAAAATATCTAATAGACAGAAGCCTCAGAGCAAAAATTCAAATCATGGCTCAGCCTGTATGCTATACAAAGCTGAAGGCATCTGAAGAGCTCAGAATTGTTGAGCTATTTTAGAATCTCCAGACTTACCAACTAATTCTTAGACTCTCTCTAGACTCACATTAGAAAAAATATTTAGAAAAACTAAGACTTTTTTGTTTTTGTTTTTGTTTTTTGGGTGGGGGGTGGGGTACCGGGAATTACACCTGGGACTTTACCAGTCAGACCTTTTTAATTTGTTTTATTTTAAGATAGGATCTCACTATGTTGTCCAGGCTGTCCTCAAACTTTGTGATCATTCTGCCTCAGCCCCTCGAGTAGCTGGGATTGCAGATACGCAACCACCACACCCAGCACATCTTCCTTTCTTAAAGGACCACTGTATAAAACACAAACTAGGAAAAACTATTAAACTTTAACTGGTATGCTCAACACTTACTGAAATTATTTAAGGGCATATTTATGTTTTTTAACTGTGCTAAAATACACACAACATAAAACTTACCATTTTAGCCATACAATTCAGCGGCATTAAATAGTCACAATTTACGCAACCTCACCACCATACATTTCCATAAATCATGTACATCCCAATCAGAAACTGCTCATTAAACCAAATACTCTCCTTTTCACACTCACCCAGCCTTCTGCTCCACTCTCCCTATGGACTTGCCTATGACTGGCACCTCATACAAGGGAACCTTCGAATGTTTTCCTTTTGCGTCTGGTTTATTTCATTGAGCGTGATGTTTTCAAGGTTCATCCACGTGGTGGCATGCATCAGTATCTGTTTCCTTCCTAAGGTTGAGTACTGTCCCCCCAACTGCATAAGCCTCGTTCTGTCCATCCACTCATCTGTGTGTGGGCTGCATGGGTTAAGCCCGCCTTCTGGCCACTGTGAAGGCTGCTGCTATCAACACTTGTGTCCAAGCATTGGCTGCAGTCCCATTTTCTTTCGTGCAGATACCCAGAGGTGGAACTGCTGAATCATATGGTGACCCTGCGTGTAACTTTTTGAAAAAAGAAACTGCAAGCCGCTTTCCAGAGCAGCTGTTTCACATTCCTAATAGTAAAGCACAAGGATGCCAATTTCTGTTCAGTCTCAACAATACCTGTCTTTTATTATTTTTGCTAACAGCCAACCTGATGTGTGTGAAGTGATACCTCACACTGGTCATTTGTTACTCGCCTAACAACTACTGCTGCTGAGCATATTTTGATGTGCTTATTGGCCATTTGTACATCTTTAGAGTCTATTTAAGTCCTTTTGCCCAGTTTTTAATTGGGTTTTATTTAATTGTAGGAGTTTTTGATAGCATTTTTATTAAATGAAAATTCACAAAATACGCAACAGAACTGCACTTCAATATCAAATGTCCAAAATCTATATTGCCCCTATTATAGCCTTAGCTTCTCTTTAATCCTAGCTTCTCCACCTCTAAAACTACCCATTTTAACATCTCTTTCATCCTTTATCTCTAAGAGCTCACTAGTCCTTCTTCTAACTCCCTCAGCTTTCTCACCTGTCTTGTCTTTCTTCAAGGCACCAATCTCTTTCAACAACTACCACAAAATAGCGACCCTGACAAGCCTCACGACTCTCCAGTCAATGCTACATATTGCCACCAAACTCATCTCTTCTTAAGACTACGAAACTAGTCTAAAAATCCTTGTCCATTTTAAAAGTCCATTTAAAAAACTCCATCAGCTCTCTTCTGCATACAGGTTAACACCAAAATTCCTTGATTTAATACGAGTCCAAATCTATCCAATACCCACCTGCCTCTCTACACCCTTGTGTGTACTTCTGAGCTTAGCATAAATTATGTTTTCCACAATTCTTTTTGCAGACATTTTTTTTTTTGCCTAGAATGCCCTTCTTTTGCCAATTTCCAATCCAAATATCATTTTCTCTGAAAATCCCTCCTTCAGATCTGAATGCTTTGGACTCTCACCACACTGAGGATGCACAGTTATTATACAGCCAATAGCCACAGCCCTTCAGTTGTTTGCTGATCAGCCCACCTTCTAGGCTACAAGCCTTCCAAAGGCAGAAACTGTATTCATCTTTGTTACCCCAGAACCCAGCACAATGCCTGTAACACTAAAAACCAATACAACAAATAATGAATGAACAAAGAGAAACTGAGTTACACATACCTGGTAATATTCCTTAACTAAATATAAAATTATCTTTCTCCACATTAGCAAGAAGACTAACAATATGTTTTCCAGAACAAAGGGAATAAAATTCCACATCCTATGATTACACTTAGAAGTGATGTTAGTAAAAAAGAAACTTTAGGTGTAGGAGATAACTATTCCTCCATGGAACCCAGTGAACAGGCCACTGGTCCTTGGAGAAATTAAGATGGGAATATGGGCTGGGATTGTAGCTCAGCGGTAGAGCGCTTGCCTCGCATGCGTGAGTCCCTGGGTTCGATCCTCAGCACCACATACAAAGCAATAAAATAAAGACATTGTGTCCATCTACAACTAAAAAATATTAAAAAAAAAAAAAAAAAAGATGGGAATATATAAGCTAAAGAAAAACTATTTGGATATCATGAAAAATTCACTTTTCCCATTTATACTTGTGGGTTACATGGAGGAAACTTTATCTTTCAAAAAGATCACTGGCTTAGTTCAATCCCTGGTACCAAAAAAAAAAAAACCACTGGCTTAACATTGCTGGACAGATGCTTTCACATCTGCCCTCAATGGAATAATTCAGTTTACACTTCCATATAAATAGAGCTCAATGCTCATCAAGAATAATTAATGGAAGGAGCGGGTAAAGCAGTGTCAAAGCACAAAGATTTCAGTATTTATAAATGAGGAACTTCACATCAGCCAAGGCTTCCAAAGCCTCCTGGCAATGGCCCAACCTCTAATTCAGCTACTATACATGGATTAGTTTTTTTCATCTAATATTTTTATTCTAAAATTTTTTTCAATATTTTTTTAGTGGTAGATGGACACGATATCTTTATTTTACTTTTTATGTGGCGCTGAGGATCAAACCCACTGCCTCATACATGCAAGGCAAGCGCTCTACCACTGAGCCACAATCCTAGCCCTCCATAACTTTTTAAAGAGAAAAGTTAAAGCCGGGCGTGGGGGCGCGCACCTGTAATCCCAGCACTTTGGGACGCTAAGATAGGACAATTGCGAGTTCAAAGCCAGCCTCAGCAATGGCAAGGCACTAAGCAACTCAGTGAGACCCTGTCTCTACATAAAACACAAAAATAATGCTGGAGATATGGCTCAGTGAGTTCAATCCCCAGTACCCAAAAAAAAAAAAAAAAGTTAAAATAATACAATCAGTATCTATTTCACCTAACCCAACAACCATTAACATTTTTCTCTATTTGTTTATGTACATGCATTTGTGTCTTGTGGGGTTGACGGGGTGGTTGACTACTTAAAATAAACTACACAACACAGGTAAAGACTTCTGAAAGCTGGGCGCGGTGGCACAAGCCTGTAATCCCAGCACTTAGGGAGGCTGAGACAGGAGAATCACGAGTTCAAAGCCAGCCTCAGCAAGGGCGAGGCACTAAGCAACTCAGTGAGACCCTGTCTCTACATAAAACACAAAATAGGGCTGGGGATGTGGCTCAGTGGTCCAGTGCCCCTGAGTTCAATCTCCAGTACCAAAAAAAAAGACTTCTGGAAAGAACACCTGGTGGATGACCCCACGTACCTCGCTCTGGGGCACATGACATCCCTCTCCCACTGTTAGTGTGCTCCATTCTGGCAATGACGAAGGTGGACCAACAGACAGCTCCCAAATAGAGGCACATTTCTTCCCTCCCATTTAGCAAGGCCTCCACAGCGCAACAACCTCAGTGCCATGTGTTACCCTTTCACAATAATGTCAGCAACCATCTACAATCTTGGCTGAACCAATTATCACTCTGGAGGTTACAAAACAGTGATATTTTAATTCTATCACTTCTTCTACATTTACTAGCTGCCATTCTTCTCTAAGGAAGAATTTTCCTTCATCTATGAACTGAACTACATGAAATTTGCAGTTCAGTTGCAAAATATGAAATTTCCTTCATCTATGAAGATGAACCGCATGCCTTCCTGAAAAGACGCAGCAAGTGCTTAATCCCTTCCCTTTATTCACCAGTTTATTAGAAAAGAGTGAAATGTAAAAGCCAACTGCAATGGTAGCAAATCTGTTGTTGCATTTTTCTTTTTCTATTACTATAAATGCCACAATTTTTATTTATTCCCTATCTTGCAATTATAATGAGTTTAAAAATATTTTTGTATCCTTAACAGATTTTTGTTGACAATAACAAATCGATGTACTGAAGAAGAGTACTGAACCATTATCACTGGCAAAGGATAGTGTTAAAAAAAGTGATGATAAATATATAAAGTGAAGTTTTTACATTCCTGCCGTTATCTTCATTACATGTTAAAATGTACACACAGCTGCCGGGAACTTCATACTATTTTCATCATTTCTGTTAAATTTTGAAACAAAAGCTTTTTTGAAAAAACAACTGTATTAAATATTCAATCAAACGTTGAAATTCAGGGGCTGGGGTTGTGGCTCAGTGGTAGAGCACTTGCCTAGTATGTCTGAGGCAATGGGTTCGATTCTCAGTACCACATATAAATAAATAAAATAAAGATCCATTGACAACCAAAAAAAATATTTAAAAAAAATGTTGAAATTCAAATCAACTCACCTGCTGAACAGGACTGTCGACAGTGAATGCTTTATAAACAGCCAATGCCTGGCTTTTACTTCCTTTACTCCAAATCACCATATTTCCCGCCACATAGAGCTCCTCATCATAGTCCACTTCATCTCCAATTTCACTGACGCCTTTCCTTAACTGCCAGCTTTCCTTAAAAATTAACACATATAAGACATGCTCAAGCACTTCTTTTGCTTTTTCAATAACCTGGAGCAAGATTTGTTTGTCTGTGGAATTACACTCAATACCAGCCCACCTTCTAGGAGGTTTGGTGCACTGATGAACAGAGTAGAGGACACGGGGTGTATATACCTTACAGGATTTTCAGAAACAGAAATTCCCTCAAGAACTGTCTATACTATATGTTTTACATCATACCTCTGTATTACTCTACCAAAAAATAAACAAGCAAAAAGTATAGTTTACCTACAGATCAAAAAATGAAATCAGCCAGGCTTGGTGGCGCAAGCCTGTAATCCCAGCACTTTGGGAGGCTGAGGCAAGAGAATCATGAGTTCAAAGCCAGCCTCAGCAACGGCGAGGCGCTGAGCAACTCAGTGAGACCCTGTCTCTACATAAAACACAGAATAGGGCTAGGGATGTGGCTCTGTGGTCGAATGCCCCTGAGTTCCATCCCAGTACCCAAAAAAAAAAAAAAAAAAAAAAATGAAATCATACTCTTGGGAGGCTAAATAGACAAATCACAGGAGTGGAGAGGGGAAGTGAGGTGCACAGAGCATCACTGGGGAGTTGACACATAGTGCCTACTTCCTGCTCCATAGCTACATACGTTCATCTTCCCTCCCTTGTCCATAAATAAATAAGTAGAAGCCATAAATAAGTAGAAGAGAGAAAGGGTGCCTATAATCCCAGGGACTTGGGACACTGAAGCAGGAGCATCACAGGTTCAAGGTCAGCCTCAGCTATTTAGCCACACCCTATCTCAAAATAAAATACAAGAAGGGCTTGGGAATGTAGCTCAGTTGTAAAGTACCCCTGGGTTCAAACCTCAGTACTGCAAAAATTTTTTAAAAATACTACCCTACCCTCTGCTTTCTTGAGACAAGATCTTGCTAAGTTACCCAAGCTGCTCTAGAACTCAAAATATTCCTGCCTCAGCCTCTTGAGTAGCTGGGATTATAATACTTTCTTATATAACATTCTCATCTCCTCAGAAATATGAGAGAGCCAGGTGCAGTGGCACATGCCTGTAATCCCAGCACTTTGGGAGGCTGAGGCAAGAGAATCACGAGTTTAAAGCCAGCTTCAGCAACAGTGAGTTGCTAACCAGTTCAGTGAGACCCTGAAACACAAAACAAAACACAAATTAGGGCTGGGGATGTGGCTCAGTGGTCGAGTACCCCTGAGTTCAAGCCACGGTACTCCCCAAAAAAAGAAATGTGTAAGTGGTTTACAGCAGGGACCATTTCTAATGTCTACCATTTAATCATCAAAAAACATGAAATCTGGTCCCCACATATTAAGAGAAACACTTAAAAAGAACCATAATCAAAATAATGACTCTCAGTATAAAATCCCAAGGTATACAGTATGTCTAAACAAGCAGTTAAGACACTATCATAGCAGGACGTGGTGGCTCACGCCTGTAATCCCAGCACTTTGGGAGGCTGAGACAGGAGAATAGCGAGTTCAAAGCCAGCCTCTGCAACGGTGAGGCACTAAGCAACTGAGACCCTGTCTCTACATAAAACACAAAGTAGGGTTGGGGATGTGGCTCAGTGATTGAGTGCCCCTGAGTTCAATCCCTGGTACCCCAAAAAAAGACACTATCATATAATACGTCATTATTTTAGCATTGACTGAAATTACCAAACCTTAGCATTTACCCTAGAAGTAGCAGCTTACTCTTTTCTCAGTTGTATCTGGGTAGCTTTAAATTTCAAGATTATATTACTCAACATTTCAAAAATACAATGAGAATCTTCATGGCACCTTGTGTTTCTCGTGGATTGTAACCTCCTGAAGAGATCCCACCAGGCCAGCAGCACCATCAGAAGACCATAGTTCAGAGGCCGGCTGCAGCTGGCGAAGCTGAAGGTTCAAAGCATTAGGGTGGTGCTTGCAGTGGTCTCGACCAAAAGGAACAAATTCCTGCAAATCTCCGGCTGCAATCATTGTTGCCCTTTCTTCATAGAAGTTCGACATGGGTTCCAAATATCAACATTATTTCTGTACAGATTCAAACACATCTAGTCAGCTTCAAGAATCAAAACCAGTTTATTTCTACAAAGACATGGAGAAGTTGTGGTGAAAACATGCCAATATCAGTTCCCAAACACTTCTACGTATATTAAGTGTCTGTGGGTAAAATACTGACATTGTATAATACACATTTTATAGTACTGATGCCTGTCCCCGAGACAACACCCACAACAAAAATGGGTTTCATGGCATAACATTTAAGCTGTGCAACCCTCAACTGCAGAACTCAAAATATTTGATGTCAGCATTATAGACAGCCCTTAGCATGTTTGAAACAGCACTCAAGATGAACAGGGTTTAATTGAATTTGACTTAATTTCTCACCTAACGTCTATTTGGCATTAATTTGCTTTACTGCATAAACACCTCAAGCCTCCACAATTTCCATACAGCTCCTCTAGAGCCACAAAGTTATTTCACTTTGAATAAAATGCTATGCCTGAGATGATTATGGCATGAAATATGGCACAAGTTCTTTGCTCCACCTGCTAGAAAATCAGTATTGAGAATACTAGACTGTGGGGCAGAATCTAAAAAGCACCTTATAAAACCTACAAGAAATTCAAACTTCAGCTGGCCTTTCTATATTCTCAACAAGAAAACCAACATTAAAGGACTTGCGACTTTACTCAACTTTAGCTGTGCAATTTTCTGATGTATTCTCTTAGAACCTGAGAGAAAACTGCCAGAAGTATTATCAGTATTAGCATTACTTTCACAGCATAGTATCTTTTTGTACTGATTAAGGCAACATTGAATATTTTTATCGTAACCCAAACTTACTTTGCAAACGTGTCACAGGCAAGATAAACAGCTACAGGAGAGGTACTAAGCTGAAATGTTGTCAATCAAACCGTCAGCACTTTGGACTAGAGCAAAAACTACGGTGCCAAAAGGGGGAGACCCAAACACACAGAGAAGACCAGGAGCTGAGTCTCCATGAAACGGCGGAGCTTCCCCAGCCCTTGCAGGGGTGGTGAAAGCCGCAGGGTGAGCGCCTGAGCTCGGCACGCCGGCTCCGAGCGCCAATCCCGAGGCCCGGGCCGCACCCCGGACGCCGCATCCGGCTCGGCGAACCGAGGCGCGCCCCGGAAAGCGCGGCCCTGGGGCGGGGAGCCCTCGGCCCCGCGCGCTCAGGGCCCGCCCCGGGGCCCGGCCCTCCGGTCCCCGCGCGAGTCCCCTCGGGGCCAGGGCGCGTGTCAGGCGACCCACCCGCCAGCGGCGGCGCGGCCCGCACCTGTGTCACTCGGGACGCGTCAGGCGCGGCGAGCCGGCCCCTCCCCGGAGGCGCGGGGGCCGAGGAGCCCGAGGGCAGCGGCGGGCCGGTAGGGGTGATTCCGCGGCCGCCGCAGCTTCTCATCCCCTCTCCCTCCTCTGTTCCGGAGGGAGAACGGGAAACGGCAGCAGCAGACTGCTAACGTCAGGCGGGCGTGCGAGACGTTCAAATGGACGCGTCCATCTTGGCCTTCCCGTCCTGCCCCGCGCCGGGGCGGGGCGTCACGGAGGCGGGGCGTCTAGGAGGCGGGGCGTCCGCGATCCTGGGCCCGCGCAGTAGCGCAAAGGCGGGCTCTCCCCGACTCGTCCCCAGTCGCGCCTTTCTACAGCTCCGCGCGAAGCCCGGTGGCGCCCTCTGCTGGGTCGGTTCACCGATGCACCGCTCCAGGCATCCAGGTCCTGTCCCGCGAGTCAGTAGGACCCTGAGCTGCCGCCTCCGTCAGTGAAATGGTTTTTAGGGCTGGTTTTGCTTCGATTCCTGATCCCAATGGAAGTATGTGCCTGCAAACAGGGTCGGAGGGGGCGGGAGGCTGCTAATATTCTCTCTTTGCCAGTGTGCTCTACCCCTGTAGGATCCAGACCCTGATTGGAAAAATGTGTGCAGTTTCCGTTTCCGAAGTTCACAGGCATTCCCAGGCAGCGCATAGACCATCTTAGGAATCCCAGCTTTATCTCTTCCTCCCTCCTTCCTATGAGTTCACCTGTAATTATCACGCTTGTGAGAACTAGAACACTTTCTCCAGCTTCAGTCTCCCATTGCCTGAGTCTCTAGGGTCAGACTATATTGACGGGAATCAGGCACAGTATCCCACACCTGCAATCCCTGTGAGTTGGGAGACTGAGGCAGGAGAATTCCAAGTTCGAGGCCAGCTCTCAGCAATTTAACGAGGTCCTAAGCAACTTAGGCAAACCCTTTCTCAAAACAAAAAAAAATTTAAAAAGGACTGAGAATGTAGCTCAGTGGTAAAGTGCCCCCTGGATTCAATCCCAAGTCCCAAAAATGCACACATAAATAAACACATACACACACATATGCATATATAGAGAGAGAGAAAAGGGATATTCATATTATTAATTGGAATATTTTATTTTGCTACTCCTACAATCTAATGAATAAAGTTCCAGTTCTTTACTCAAAATGTAAAGTTGGCTGGAATTCTGTGTCTTTGCTTAAGGCGTCTACTGAGATTTCCCAAACAAGGCTAGCACTTCTTGGCCTTGATATCTTGATTCATTCCCTGCCCTTATCTAAAATGCTCCTTCTTTTTTTTTTTTTTTTTTTTTTTTTTTTTTTTTTTTTTTTTTGGTACCAGGGATTGAACTCAGGGGCACTCGACCACTGAGCCACGTCCCCAGCCCTATTTTGTGTTTTATGTAGAGACAGGGTCTCACTGAGTTGCTTTAGCGCCTCGCCATTGCTGAGGCTGGCTTTGAACTCGCGATTCTCCTGTCTCAGCCTCCCTAAGTGCTGGGATTACAGGCTTGAGCCACCGCGCCCGGCTTAAAATGCTCCTTCTTGAAAGCATTCACTCCAACAAGAAGGACCTTCTCTTAAGTTTTCATTTTAGACATTTATCTGAAACCAAAATATCCCTAGAATTCCCTGGCCTGAGGATACAGGAGACAAATTAACAATCGTCCCACATGGGCTGCTCTTATCCTTAATCTGTGCCTTCCCACAGGCCCCATCTCCCTTCAAAGTCCCTTTCTATCCCTACTAGGACTTTTTGGAAAAACCTGCAGCAGGACACACCTCAGTTATCGCTCAGTCTGTCTTTGCCACCAGTTTCCACAGTCCCTACCTCGTGCCCCGCCTCAGCCACCCAGGGTCTGCCTGCTTCTCCACCAGCCTCCCCAGTCCCACCAGATGGCATGTACCACAGAAAGCCAGGCCCTCTCCCCTGGGTGCACTGTGCAGCCAAGCCATCACCCCCTTCCCTGACTGGCTTCTTCTGCTATGGCCAGACTTGGATAAATTGCCTCCCTGTGGGGCATGGGCGCTGCCTTCTAAAGAGGCCAACAGGGAAACCCAGATAGGAAGTGAACTTTGATCCACAGGAACAAGGCAGGAAGAAGCCAGACTTAATTAAATTTCCTTTCTTCTCCCTCTGGTGGACTATTCTAAGGCACTGTCTATCTGCACAGACTATCAGGAGATGGCCTGCATGGCCTAGTGGCCTGCATGGCCTGCTGGACAGGGTTGCCTGTCCAGCAATCTGCCAAATTTGGGGCATTCTGTTGCAAAACAGTAGCCAGGACAATATTGTCATTCTTGTCTTCCATATTTCCCCTCTCCTTCATTCTCTGTCTTGAGCTAAAGCAGCAAGATTCCTCTTCTTTGTTTCCAGCTCTGTTTTAGGGAATCCACCTAAAAACAGGTGTAGCACCGTGTATAGTCTTACACCACCACCTGTCCCGTGTCTGAAGAAGAGTCACCAAAAAGGTTTCCCCAGCTCTCACTCCTGGGCACTTCCTTCTCTGCTCCAAGAATTATCTCAAGGTGCTCCTGTGGCCTTAGCTGGTGTTGTCTTCTCTGAGGACATGAAGGTCTACATGGATCATTCCCCTCCAACCCTCCCAAAGGCTCTCAACCCTTCAAGTGCTAGGGCAGTGCTGCATTTCCTGCTAGTGGCAGCCAGGGCCCCCTGCCCCCTGGAGCACTCCAGCATCATTAGCAGCCCTGCCTGGACCCATGACATTAAAGTCTCTTAAGAAAGCAAATCCTCCCAGCAACCTCTGTGGCTGAAGCAAATTCAAGGCAAGCCTCAGCAACTTAGGGAGACCCTGTCTCAAGAATTTTTGAAAGGGGGTGGGGGGCAGGGATGTAGCCCAGTCCCATCTCCAGTCCCCTCATCCCCCTCTGAAAAAAGAAAGCAGATCCTTCTGCATCTGCTATTACTGTCTCTGCCCACAGGAGCCCAAACCACAAATCCAGGAGCTTCAGAAGACCCACAGTTCTTGTTATCTCCATCCTTCTCCCACCCTCTTCTTCTGTTATTTAAGGCACATGCTGGAATCAGAACCTAAAAACCCTCCAAACAAGCATGAATTACCTTTCTAAAGGGTCCTGAGGTTGCATTTTGGGTATAGCTATAGATATACACACCAGCAGAAAATAGACTTCTTTCACCTCTACAGTGAAAACTACAGAACACTAAAGAAAGAAATTAAAGAATATCTTATAATGGAAAGATCTCCCATGCTCTTGGACAGGCAGAATTAGCATTGTCAAAATGGCCATACTGCTGGGCACAGTGGCTCACACATGCAATCCCAGCAGCTCAGGAGGCTGAGACAGGAGGATCGTGAGCTCAAAGCCAGCCTCAGCAAAAGCAAGGCTGCTAAGCAACTCAGTGAAACCCTGTCTCTAAATAAAATACAAAATAGGGCTGGGGATGCTGCTCAGTAGTTGAGTGTCCCTGAGTTCAATCCCCAGCACTCGCACCCCCCAAAATGGCCATAGTACCAAAAGCGTTATACGGATTTAATGCAATTCTTATTAAAACCCCAATGACATTCTTCATAGAAATAGAAAAAGTAATCATGAAATTCATTTGGAAAAATAAAGAGACCCAGAATAGCCAAAGCAATCATTAGCAAGGAAAGTGAAGCAGGAGGCATTACAATATCAGACCTTAAATTATACTATGGAACCATAATAACAAAAACAGCATGGTATTAGCACCAAAACAGATATGTAGACCAATGGTACAGAATAGAAGACACAGAGACAAACACACATAAATACGGTTATCTCATACTAGACAAAGGCACCAAAAACATACATTGAAGAAAAGATAACCTCTTCCACAAATGGTGCTGCGATAACTGGAAATCCATATGTAGCAAAATGAAATTGAACCCCTGTCTCTCACCTGGCACAAAAATCAACTCAAAGTGGATCAAAGACTTAGGCATTAGAACAGAGATCCTGCACCTACTAGAAGAAAAACAGCCCCAAATCTCCACCATGTCAGCTTAGGAACTGACTTCCTTAACAAGAGTTCTAAAGCACAAGAAGTAAAATCAAGAATCAATAAATGGGATGGAATCAAACTAAAAAACTTCTTCATAGCAAAGAAAACTATAACATGAAAGAGAGCCTACAGAATGGGAGAAAATCTTTATGATATGCACCTCAGATAGAGCACTAATCTCCAGAATATGTAAGAACTCAAAAAATTTAACACCAAAAAAACAAACAACCCAATCAATAAATGGGCTAAGGAACTGAACAGACACTTCACAGAAGATGATATACAACCCATCAACAATATGTGAAAAAATGTTTAACATCTCTAGCCATTAGAGAAATGCAAATCCAAACTACAATGAGATTCCATCTCACTCCAGGTAGAATGGCAATCATCAAGAATACAAGCAACTTAAAAAAAAATTAAAAAATAAAAAATAAATGTTTGTTGTTATACTAAAAAAAAAAAAAAGAATACAAGCAACAATAAGTGCTGGTGAGGATATGGGGAAAAGGCACGCTCATACATTGCTGGTAGGACTGCAAATTGGTGCAACAACTCTGGAAAGCAGTGTGGAGATTCCTTAGAAAACTTGGAATGTACTCCACCATTTGATCCAGTTATCCCACTCCTACGTTAATGCTCAAAGGACTTAAAAACAGCACACTACAGTGACAAAGACACTTAAATGTTTATAGCAGCTCAATTCGCAATACCTAAGCTATGGAACCAACCTAGGTGCCCTTCAACAGATGAAAGGATAAAGTAATTGTGGTATATAAACACAGTGGAATATTAGTCAGCCTTAAAGAAGAATGAAATTATGGCATTAGCTGGTAAATGATGGAACTGGAGAATATTATGCTAAACAAAATAAGCCAATACAAGGAACCAAAGGCTGAATATTTATTCTGATGTGTGGATGCTAATTCACAATAAGGGATTGGAGAGAATAGAGGTACTTTTGATTAGACAGAGGAGAGTAAGGGAGGGAAAGGGGTAGGGGAGTAGGAATGATCGTAGAATTAATCAGACATTATTACCCTATGTGCATATATGATTACATGACTTATTAACTCTACATCACGTTCAACCAGAAGAAAGAGGTTATACCCTATTTATGTATGATGTATCAAAATGCATTCTACTGTCAAGTATAACTAATTAGAACAAATATAAAAATTAAGATAAAATAGAATAAAATAGACCTCTTTTGATACTGTGCCCACCTCAGTAGATAGCAAAATTCCCCATGTATAATTGGTACGCAAAAAAAAGTATGTTAAATTCTTATTTCTCACTTTTACTGTGTGATAAACTATATATGCCTACTTTAATAATTATTGCTACATCACAGTGTTTCTGTAAAACTTGTGACTCAAAATAACACATCTATTGTGTCATCATCTGTGGGTCAGGAGTCCCCCAGCTTATCTAAAGGGTTCATTGCCTGTACCTCATAAGGCTGCAATCCCTGTATGCTTAGGCTATGGTCTCATCCGAGGCTCTACAGGGGAAAGTTCCACTTCTAAGCTCACTTGGAACTTGATTCCTTGTAATCATAGGACTAAAGATCTTGGAGAGGAAGACCACAGAGGTAAGTGCCCTTTCACCCCACCATGAACAGGGCAGGTACCAGCAGCATGATATTGTTGTGGAGATATATGGAGATATATATATATATATATATATTTTTTTTTTTTTTAAACAAACTCGCTAAGGTAATTCAATGGCAGAAAGCAGTCTTTTCTGGAAGACTTTGGTATCCATATGCATGTTCGTGCTGGAGGAAGTGATTATTCATATACAAAAAAAAAAGAATTTCAATTCATACCTCATACAAAAATTAAAATTGCTCAGAGACCCAAATGTAAAACTATAAAACACATAGAAGAAAAGAGGTGTAAATCTTCACGATTTCACGATCTTGGATATGGCATGTAAAGCACAAAGAATGAAGGAAAAACTTGATAAACTGGAATTTACAAAAAATTTTAAATTTTTATGCTTCAAAAAATTATTAAGAAAGTGAAAGAGGGGGGCTGGGGTTATGGCGCAGTGGTAGCGTGCTCGCCTAGCACGCGGGAGGCACTGGGTTCGATCCTCAGCACCACATAAAAATAAAATAAAGCTATTGTGTCCACCTGGAACTAAAAAATAAATATTAAAAAAAAAAAAAAAGAAAGTGAAAGAGGGCTGGGATTGTGGCTCAGTGGTAGAGCGCTTGCTTCGCATGCGTAAGGCACTGGGTTCGATCCTCAGCACCACATAAAATAATAACTAAGTAAAATAAAGATAAAAAATTTTTAAAAAGTGAAAGATAACTTACAGAAAGGGAGGAAATAATTGCAAATCACATATTTGATGTGTCTATTTTTTTTTTTTTTTGGTACTAGAGATTGAACTCAGGGGCACTCGACCACTGAGCCACACCCCCAGCCCTATTTTGTGTTTTATGTAGAGACAGGGTCTCACTGAGTTGCTTAGCACCTCGCCCTTGCTGAGGCTGGCTTTGAACTCGTGATTCTCCTGTCTCAGCCTCCCAAAGTGCTGGGATTACAGGCTTGCGCTACCGCGCCTGGCTTGATGTATCTGTTATTCAGAATATATAAAAATTCCTAGAACTCAACACACAAAAATCCCAATTTAAAAATGAACAAAGGATTTGAATAGACATTTCACCAAAGATATACAAATGACCAAAAAGAAGGAGAAAAAAATATGAAAAGATGACAAACATCACTAGTCATTAAGAAAAATGCTAATTAAAAACTATAATGAGCCTGGAGCAATGATGCCTACCTGTAATCCCAGCTACTGAGAGGCAGAGGCAGGAGGATCACAAGTTGAAGGCCAGCCTCAGCAACTTAGTGAGATCCTGTTTCAAAATAAAGAGTACAAAAGGTTGGAGATGTAGCTCAGTGGGAGAGTGCCCCTGGGTTTGATCCCCAGTACAGCGGAAAAAAAGTCGTGTGTGTGTGTGTGTGTGTGTGTGTGTGTGTGTGAATAATGAGACTATGTATATAATATATATACATTTATTTATTTATATAATAGAAACAACTTGTTATATGTTATGATATATATTATATGCATTATAATTGATACAGCTTATATATATTATTTATGTAACGGAAACAACTTATTATGCATAGATATAGATATATATAAGACACCAGTTCACACCCACTAGGAGGGCTACAATCAAAAAGAAGGACAAGGGCTGGGATTGTAGCTCAGTGGTAGAGCGCTTGCCTTGCATGCGTGAGGCACTGGGTTTGATCCTCAGCACCACATAAAAATAAAGATATTTGCGTCCATCTATAACTAAAAAATATTTAAAAAACAAAAACAAAAAGAAGGACAAGTGCCGCCCAAGTGTTGGTGAAGATGTGGAACCTTTGTGCATTACTGACGGAAATGCAAAAAGTTGCAGTGACTTGGTAAAACAGTCTGACGGATTCTCAGAGAGTTAAAACATAGTTACCATAAGACCCCCCCAGTTACACTCCTAGGTATCTGAAGAACTGAAAAAGTTCCCCCAGCACTTGTACCTGAATGTCCATATCAGCATTTCTGGTTATTATTTATATACTGAATATTCAAGTATCCATCGACCGATGAGTGGATAGGATAGGCTGGCATATCACGGAAGCATGCCGAGCTGTAAAAGGGAACAAAGCCCAGATCTGTGCTGCAACATGGGTGAATTTAAACATACTAGGTGAAAGAAGCCAGTCACAAAAGGCCACGTATTAGCCAGGTGCTGTAATCTCAGCGGCTCAGGAGGCTGAGGCAGGAGGATCTTAAGTTCAAGACCAGCCTCAGCAACTTAGTGAGGCCCTGGGCAACTTAGTAAGAAGATTTGGGGATGTGGCTCGGTGGGTTAGTGCCCATAAACATTCAATTCTCCCTGGTAAGAAGGGTGTAGGGGAAGGCCCATCATGTATGATTCCATTTATACGAAGTACCACAGAGTCAGAGGAGACAGAGGGACTAATGGCAACTCATGGTCAGAGGGAGGGGGTTTGACTGCTACTGGGCATGGGGTTTCTTTGGGGGATGTAGAAAATGTTCTAAAATTAGGTAGTGGTATTGGTGGTTCCACAGGTCTGTGACTATCATAAAAAAGGTTAAATTGTAGGGTTTGCTTTTTCTTTTTGTTGTTGTTTTTTGTT